>VDFB02281492.1:1055637041-1055796983 GCA_007258455.2 Sequoia sempervirens | reverse complement strand
CCCTTTGGGCCATTGTAGATTGCTCTGATACCCGAAAGTGATGTAGACAATCTCTGTTGCTGCAAGGTAACTACTTTGCTCTAACTGATAATGGACCAAAAGATTCAAAACAAAACAACAAAAAAATAAACATTGCATCTTATTCAAACTCTCCAAGTATTAATGTCAAAACTATTAAATCACTATAGATACAAAAACAAAACAGTATATAGTAAGGTAGCAGCTGGAAAATCATCCTTTTATTCCTTTGCTTTAGCACACTAGCAAATTCCTCTATTTTTGATGGCTAGCAAAGCCCAGACCAAAAAACGCCTAGCATAAACCAGAACTGATTATCTAAATAAGAAAAAACCCCCATATTTTTGATGGCTAGCAAAGCCCAGACCAAAAACGCCTAGCATAAACCAGAACTGATTATCTAAGTAAGAAAAAATCCCCCAAAAAGGACCACAACAACTGCCACTAATGGCAATTACAACCCAAAATTGAAAAACAACTAAAAATAAAAATAAACTGCTGGGTATTGGGTAACATGTCACTAAAGGATAGATCCATCAAATAGTAGCTAGTTGAGAAAAATGATGCAAACTCAGGCTCCCACACGATTTACGCAGAGAAATAGTTGTATTACTAATTATAAAGAAGGGTTTTCCTCCCTTCACTGAAAAAGGGAGTGGATTCTCTCTTATGAATAAAATGTGAAATGCAGACTGAGGATTTTCCTCTCCCTCCTGAGTCAATAAATTAAGGGCATTGGCCAATCCTTAGGAAGTCTCTTGACAAAGGTCCTTTAGGCTTTTGATCAATCGAAGAATGAGAGAATGCTAAGGACCTTTAGGCACTCCCCTAATGTAGGAGGGAGGAACTTGATCGCTTTATTTTTAAGTTATTCATGTTGTACTAAAATTAGCTAGAAGGAAATTGTCATTTGAATGTAGAAGTCAAAGTAGTATACTTTCATATCTCTTCTCATATATTGCTACCTTTATGTAATATGTAGAGCATAGTAGAGGACAGAGAAGGGTGGTTTCTCATCGCTTCTTAAAGATTGCTACTTCTTTTTTATAATAACACGGGAGAAATAGCTTGTCTATTGTTAGAGATAGTCATACATAACTCTCATATCAATGAATCAGTAAATTCTTTTATTCATAATTTATTCTCTTTGTGTACATTCTTATTTTCATTTCTTCATGGTTTAATTAACTGAGGTTCTATTTATCTTTGTGCTACAACTCTTATAATTAATCACTTTCACTTGTAATGCATTACGTTCCTGCAAATTAGTGTGTTATCCATTGGATTTCCAAGCTGATCCAGATCACTTGGACTGATACCTAAAGGTCCTTGTCCTCCCAGACGAGTATCTTTCTCTCCCCCTCCTTAATCATGGGAGGCCGTCGATGGCATGAAGTACATGAGGTCTAGAGCATAAATGTTTTAAAGGCCTTTAGCCTCCAGCTGAGGAGGTATTAGATGTTTCCATGTCCCTATGCTAATAGGAGTTCTGATATGTTAGTAACAGGTGTTTCTTTGTCAGTGTTAGGGATGGCGGTGTTGTGGGTGTCTATGGTAAAGGTTCTGTAATTAAGGGGATAACTCTGCTGATTATTTGTTAATCCTTTTAGGAGCTGAATAGAATAAATCTAGCATTTTCTTGCTAATATTCAGCTATGTCCTTAAATCTATTTACTGAATTGTATATTATCAATAAATCATTAGTTCTACGATATTCTGCTGTTGCTGTGAATATTACTATGCAGGTTTTTTATGTCAAGGTGAAAGGTTAATGGTAAGAGGTATGCTGAACATGTATCCCAGTAGTTTGAGGAGTGATTGAATGGATTAAAAGAAATATATCAGAGGACCAGAGCTGCACAGAGTTGACTGCATTAAGAAAGTTCAGAGGAAATGAGGATGATAACCATTATATTTTATCACTAACAACATTTCACATACAGCTCTGATACCATAGCACAATCCTGTACGTTTCACTGTTTACTCAGTTCATTACAATTCCCCATCCACTTCTATAGTTATTTGATGAAAGATCCCGAGGGCCTGCTAACATTTTGAAAACCCTTTGTTCCCTTGTTTCTTTATCTATGTTGGATATTTCTTAGTTCAATTTGCAGCTGTCGGCTGTTATCTACTAATCTAGTAGTGCTGAGAACCATGCCTAGTACAGGTTGCTTATATCTAATCATTATCCAGGACCAATCTTTAGTTTAGGTGACTTATTCTGCCATGGTCGACTCATTTAGGCTCAAGGATATATCTATGTCTCTGCCAAACTGATCATGAATGACCACATGTTCTTGGTAACTTCTTGCACAGAGAACCCAAAAGTATCACATCATCCTCATCTTGATAGCTTTTACTTTTAATAAAGTTTTCATACTCATGTATCCAGTAGAATTTGCACTGCTATAGAACTATTTTATTCATACCTTTCTGTATTTAAAGTTAGTCCTGTAGTAAATGCGTTCTTATTAATTCAACTTCATTGATCACACATATGACTAATACATGATTATACAAATGTCTATCAGTCATACATCCAGATAAATTTTATTAACATATTCAAGATTCATGAGCAAAATATTAAAGTTCTGTTTTGATGTCTAAACACAAAGATTGGACTAATCAGCTGTTCTGAACTGGGGTGCCATCAAACAATGCATTACACTATAGTCCCAGAGATGTCTTTTCCCAAACTGATACATTTATTTGGACAGAAGAAAAACACTCTACAATCCATTGATTACAAGTGGAAAATACCTATTTCTGTGATTTTGTTCTGTGCTAAAATCTCCTCTCTTGTTTTTTGTGTGTTGATAATAATATCATTTGGCTAACAATTGAATGAAGGTTTGTGAGGCACTTTGAGGACCAATTTTTTTTTTTGAATCCTGAAACAAGTATTTTGATGCAAATTTTTAGGCTTTTCATCTTACCCACATCCTCTTCTCCTTGTGGCTCATGAGGATCTCAATCCGTGTTAATACCTCCACTCTCCTTGGCAGACTTCAAGGATTTTAAGACAAGTGTCTACCTTTTTCGTACCAAATCAGGTTTGTTCAAAAGTCAGCAGAAACTCTTATGCAATAGAGGATCAGAACTAAGTATCTTTTTTCCATATTCATCCAGGTTTGTCTAACATTATGGCGTCACTTGGAGCATGTTTGTGGAAGGATATCCCTCCTTTACACAACATGATGAGACCCTTTCTACTTTTCATCACAAACTTGGTCCTTCATCAATCCAACAGTAATTTCATTTGTTGAGTAAGATGTTCTATTGGAGTCATTAACAAAGCACTTTTTCTCACAATTGAATAGGATGCTTCAAACTTGAAAGGCTAAAGCTTTTCCTTTAAACATCTCCTAATTGGTCCTTCAAATTGGCATGATTTGAGTTTGTATATACCACAGATTATGATAGAACATGTTAAGTCATTTTTGAAAGACTAGGTTAAACTTGCAAATTCAACAGCTTGTTGGAAAATATTAGAAACACCGAAGTGTTGTAGCTCAATTGGTGTGGATGATGGTATGTTCCTTGATTACACCATTCACCAAGGTTCAAATTCCCCAAAGGTGCAATAAATAAGGTATAAGGATAGGATTGTGCCTTGGGTGACTTTGGCAACATGGATACTCCTCAATCCTTGGCTTTCAATTAAAGAGGTATTAATTTAGATTAGTGCTTCCATATCAGATTGCACAAATGATCTGGATTTGACATAGAACCCTTCAACAAGAAAAAAAAAAGTGTTGGAAACAAATGAAACTTCCATTAGCCAATTCTTGCCCTAGTGAAGCTTCTTATAATTATCGGTTCCCCTCCATGCCTTTATAAAAATCTCATAGGTTAGCCTATCTACGCCTTTCCTATTTGTAACAAGTTTGCCAAAGCAAGGATGTTTACTACATCTATTTTCTTCATCTATTAAGGATTCTAGCATATTCCAATCCCTATGAGTTGCCACAAAATTTCCATAGGCTATGTTAGGGACCTAACATGCTAACTAGTATAAAGGGGTATTTATTACTCATGAATTCTCTTGGTTTATGTTAGGGAACTAACCTCAATAAGGATGTTTGGTATCTTATTTTCTTTCATCTCTTAAGGATTCTAACATATTCTCATCCCTATGGATTGTCATTAAATTCTCTTGGTCTAAGTTAGAGAACTACCATGCTAATTGATATAAAGGGATATGGCTTGCCACAAAATTCTCCTAGTTTATGTTAGGTAGCTGATCTGTTGGGGCTTCATGAAAAATAATAAAGACTAGTCATGCATTATGAGAGCTAAATACATGAGTGGGAGAGTGGTCAACTCTTGCCTTGTAATGTCCCCTGTTGGGATATCTCTATATTTTTCCCTACAACCACAATTCCAACCAAAATAAGAGATGGAATATATTTAAGAATAATGAAATTACTAATTAAATTGTCCTCTATAAGATACATCTCGGTTTAGGTCCTGCACACAATATTAGTCACTAGAAATTGACATTAAATCACAAGCCATGATAATATATATTTGTAATCATTAGTAAACATAATGATATCCATGTACATTAGTGTTAACGTCCCAAATGGCACAACAACATGCAAACAAAATATTGCTACTCTGCTTCTCCTGAAAGAGAAAGACAACACATGGATGTCTTAGCTCCCAAGGTCTTTGTAGTTGGTTCTCAACTGTGCTGATGTTACTTAGTGGTCAATGCAATAGTAATATCCAAGGGGCCTGCTGGTGTTGAGCTTCTGGATTGTTATGAGATCAAACATAAACTTAAAACCTATTCTAACCAGGGGTTTTTAAAGAAACGTAAAAAGATAGATCAGGGTTTTGAGACAAAAAAAAATGACACTTTATCCGAATTAACCAAACCTGTCACCTTCCAAGGAATTCCTAACTAAAACTGCAGAACAAAATTAACTTGTGACTGACACAGTTTCATTCATTCACAGTGTTGATTTCAACAACAGATTGCATATTACCATTCAAACAAAACATAAAACCAAACTTCATTCCCTGAAAGCCTCCTAGATTAGATGATTAATTCAAGACAAACACCATTCTGGAACACAACATGAAGTAGATTAAGATCTGGCTACTTTTACTGTCAGTGAGACAGATAAACAACAATTACAAAGCCGACACAATCACCAGTGTACAAAAAATTTGTGGCTCCAAATTGTTTCCATTTACACTAAGAAAACTGAAAGTTACATTAGTCTTCTACTTAATCTAACTCCTAACTACCAGTTCCTCTTTACAAGTTCTAACTAATTTTCCTCTACCCGTTCTAACCTTTTACAAAGAGGCAAGAATGCCTTATATACAAAATGCATCAAAAAGAATGCGCTGTCCCCCTACATTAGGGTTTACAAAATATCTGCTTCTAGGTGAGTCGGCTTTCAGATCTTTCGAAGAGAGTCAATGCTGCATTCAATGAGAAGCCCTACTGTCCATGCTGATGACGACTTGGTCTGAGGATGATCTTAGATCTTTTGCAACTATAGCATTTACTCTCCTGTCTTCGTGTCCATCCTGGAACTTTATCGGGGCTGCCTTAAATGCTCTAAAACATTTTTCCATTAATACTGATCTATCTCCTTACCAGCGGTCACTACAACTGTCCCTATGAGTCACAGTTTCTTCTTCCCTTCGGCTTCCTTTCTGTTCTAGACTTCTCTGTACGTTGACCGTCCTCTGGAAGCACCATCGGGCCTCCTTGCAGATCTGAACACCGTCGCCCGAGTTGATCCATCGTCATCTGTTCTCAGAAGGAATCCATCCTGCTTACATTCAGTTAGTCTTTTCCACAGGGGCGGTCAATCAGTCAATGGCCCACCTTAGCTCCTTCTGATTGGACGATCACTTGCCACGCCAGATTCCCGAGCAGTCAAGAGCGGTCTTCCTTAAATCGCACGTCGGTGAGACACTTATTGTGTCTCCCCGACGCGATTTTGTCTTCTAACAGTTATCGGCATAGCGCGGACCAGTCGATGAGACCTTTCAGCAAGCTACCGAAGTTATATTGATACACACTGAGGTCGCCGAGACAATCGTTATCGGTGTGAGGTCATGGCGATCTCCTTAGTCCTTCGGGGAGCTTCTTCCGAGCTCAAATTTCTTTCGGTGAGACCTTATATTGTCGGCCAGAGTTTCCGGCGAGTTCCTCTTCATTTGGCGAGCCCATTCTGCATTGGTAAGACCCTTCTGGGTTGGTGAGACCTCCTAGCGCCCCTTTTGTTTCGGTGTGACTTTCTTCCTTCGTGAAGACCACATGGCGAAGGCTACACCTCTAGGCGAGATCCTCCTGAGCTCAGCTTTCTTTCGGCAAGAGCCCGCCTAGTCGGCGAGACATCATACTGACGAATAGATCTCTTTGCGATGGGTAATTTTCACTGTCAGTCGGCAAGACCAAAAGACTTCGCCAAGACCACATGCCGAATGCTGATTGTTTGGCCGAGGCGTTCACTTATGAATCGATCGGTGAGACGCAACATACTCGGGGAGACCCCCCACCGAAAAGATAACTCTTGCCAAAGTGCTACCCCGGTTCTTGCTAGTCGGTGAGACTTTGTGAAGTCGCCGAGACTTCACCCCGAAGTCAAAATCTCCCGCTGGTATGTACTCTCTCCGTTGTTGATCGATGAAACATTTAGATCTCGCCAAGACCTCGATTGATGTTTTGCCGATAGTTGATTGTACATGAATTTTGCTTGCTGTGACATCCCCGGGGTCTTACCGACTTTTGCCTTAACTGATTTTTAGGACCAACTGGATTGAGGGATGCCTTCCAACTGAGCTCCCTTGGCAAATATCATCATGTGCAGGATTTAATCCTGCATTCAACAAAGAAAACTACAGTGAAAATCACACAAATAGAAGTTAATTAATCAAAATCATCATTGAAACGAATCCTATGTCAGTAAGGTGTCGTTAAATCTTCAAACAAAATGATCATACCAACAATTCGGGTTTCAGGTCGACCCGCGGAATCCAAGCTAGGGAGGAATTTTGGAGAATTCCGAGTCAGGCGGATTCCAGCGGAATAAACATGAAAACACCCACTAGAAACTTCATCCGATCATTATCAATCAAGGAACAGCATGTGAGATCTCAAAATAGCATCAATTAATCGCAAAATGCATCATCTTTTGTTAACTAGTCTTGCTACTCCATACTTCTTTGCACTTCATCAGATTCTGGGGAAATCCACATGGGACAGATTTCCGCGAAGGAGAAGATATTCCGCAAAACCCGAAAAAAACAGGGAACAACGGATTTCGGGAAAATTCGGAGGAGAAAGAAATCTGCGAAGAAGGTGCATCTCCTCGGAGGCCTCGGGGATTTCGGGAAAATCCGGTCCACGTGGAATTCCACGAAGACCAAAAATCCCCGAACAACAGCGTTTGGTCGGAGCTCGAGTGAGATCCGGGAAAATCCAGATGGAGTGGAAAATCTCGAACTCAGGAGAAAACCCGAATTCCAACTGAGGTAGAACCAACAGACAATTCAGGAAGAAAACAAAAGAACCCCAAGAGCAAAAGAAAACAGAAGAACCCCAAGAGCAAAAGAAAAGAACAAAGGCAAAGAAGAAAACAAAAAAAAGGGGGACCCATTTTGTTCCAGAACAAAATGGGGTGGTTATGCAAGGCATAACAATTAATCACATCAAAATCTAATTAAGGCAATAGCCATTTCAATGTGGATTCCCTTAATAATCTTATTAGGAATTCGTTGAAATACTTGCAAACCACATACTCAAGGTTGGTCACCCTTGTATTGCGAGAGCATGGAAGGTGGGTTGCCCTTCCATCCCTCAGTTCACCTTGGAGGTTGGCCGTCTTCCTTGATCAAGCCCACGGGCATGGAAGGCCGGTCTTCCTTCACCTCTCGTGAACCCGAAAGGTTGAATAGCCTCCCTATTTGCAATCCAATTCTGAAAATTCGAAATAGATTATTATACGAATCCCTTATCACATATAATAAAGAGAAGCATGTAGATTATTTACAAAGATCATTAATCTTCTGCAAGTACCACTATTGCATGATCATATATATATATATATATATATATATTTCTAATTATATTTAACTTACTTCAGACCAATAATATTCTTGCTAATAATATATATTTCAATATATCTCTTATTCTGATTTCTAATTCTCTTTATTTTCCAATTTGCTTGCTTGATCCAAATTGACGCCTTTTACAAATGATTTGACCTCCCTTATATATCCTCATATCTTCATGAAAGGATGCACCCTTTTGAATAGACATCTCCTTTCTAAAGGTTATGTCTTTTTGTTCCAACTTAAAGTTATTTAATTTTATTCCCAATCACTGCTTCAAACTCTACTAATTATTAATTATTGAATTCCTTATGGAATCGTTGTATATTAATAAAGGGGTATCATTGCATATTAATAAGAGGTATCATTGCATCTTCTTTCCTTCGCCCAAGTTGAGTGCTGCGATTTGGTGAGAGCATGTTTTCATGGTAGGGGCATAACATTCCTAACAAATGAAGAAATTTTCGAGGGTTTCGTTATTTGAAATAATATTATGAAATCTAGAAGCCTTTTGTAAGAAGGTATTACTTGGAGAATTGTTGGCAAGATTAGTAGCTCTTGAATTCCAATCTATTGTTTAATCAACTAAAGGCTCCCCTTTCCAAGGTCCTTTGGTTTATGATTACATAGTTGGTCAAGGATTCTCAAGTTCACTATATAAATATCTTTTACTTCTGACCCATGGATGAAATATTACTCAACATTGTTGTGGATTTGCAAGCTAGATTGGTGTCTTATGGTGCTACACCCTTAATATTAGAGTATATTGGGTTATGAATAGTTGGCTTGTGGCTATCTTAACTCTTAATTAAGTCATATTGTCATTATTATATTGTTATTTAGTTAATTAGGTCAGCCTAGGGCTTATATAGAGTTATCTAAGTCGACTTGGGTGATATCCTAGGTAGAAATAAGGTATATTATATATATGAGGTTGTGAGTCTTATTTCATCATCATATTGTGAATTGTGTTATCATTGGAGATATTTGGAGGTTTGCCTCCTCAAAGTGGCTTGTTATTCTTGGTTATCATCAAGTATTTGAAACATATTTTCTATCATATTCTTATATTGTAAAAGTTATCTCATTACAAGTGGTATCAAAGCATGATCTTGGCACTATGATGACAAGACATTTTTTTTTCAATTTTGGAGCTTATTTTGGTAAGAACATATCTTTAAGATTTTAACAATTTTTTCTTTGATTTTTAAAGGGTTTTTGAAGAACATATTCAAGAAGCTATAGTTTAGATTCTAGAGGAATTAGAGCTGAATTGAGCAATTTATAGCAAAATTAGGGTTTCTGCCCAATTTATTTGGAAAGTACATATCTCCCAAATCCTACTGATTTGGTTCCTGATTTTTGGTGGGTTTTTGAATAAATAATAGGGGAGAGTACATTCCAAATTTCAGAGAATTTGAAGCATACATAAGTGAGTTATTACAAAATTAGGGCTTCCACAAAAGTCGCTCTCAAGGTTGCAAATACCCTAATTTTTGGGAGATTTTTCTATTGAAGTGTGACCTAGGTTGGTAAGTTATAGTAAAATTTTCATATTATTTTGAATTTATTTGTGTGACTTATTGCCAAATTATTTTCTACCATCATGATGGGGCCTACAACAAGGGGCAAAAAGAATGCTACCACACCAAGGAAACCTTCAAAGAATGATGAGGTAGAAATTGAGGATTTTAACCCTAAGGATGAAATAAACAAAGTCAAGGGTGATATTTCATCATTAGAGAAGAAGATGACTGAATAAATTTTGTCAATAAAAAGGGACATGCAAAAGGATATGAGTGCATTGAAATCACTTATTCAGGGTGTGAAGTGTAAGGGTGAAGATTCACATAGTAAGGTGGAAGACAATGCTTTTGTTGGACATGAATTCCTTGGACTTGACTTTGATTTCAAGTAGGATCCTTCCTTTAATAATCATATGCCAAGGCAATTCACACCCAAGTTGGATAAGAGAAAGTTTGATTGCAAGGATCCAACCAATTGGCTATGCCAAATGGAGTAGTTTTTTGATATTCATCATGTTCCTAGTCAACAAAAGGTGGGTATAACATCATTATACCTAGAACCAAATCAATTTATTTGGTATCGTTGGTTATGTGATGGGAAGAGAAAGAAGGTTTGTGTGGTCACTGTTGGGTGAAAATTTTGTAATCTCTTTTATAGATTACAAAACTTGAATTTCAACCACAATTATGCGAGATAAAATCTCTCCTCTCAAAAAGGGGAGGTACCCTTCTTATTGCTTACTGAAACTAAAGTTAACTATTCTAAACTTTATAATATGTACACTACACTAATCATATAGGGGTGTGTCACATTCATGATTCTCTCTTCTTTGAGAGAATATGTTTACAATGTTTCATGATTTTAATTTCTTGATGTGATGCATCTTTGAATAAAACCTAAGCAGTAATTTCCAATACTTCTAACTTGTCAAAGCATAGTCTAGGAGTACCAGTATGATAAAATATACAAAACAAGAAGGCTCACGAAGACACAAAGTCGTTCTGTAGTCTTCTGTAAATAATTCTTCAATAAATTAAACAACGTTGTGAATGAAGCACAAAGTCTTCAATATACTTCACAATTAGATCCACGAACAACATGAACAATTATAAGCATAAATTCTTATAGATCATTCGCTAGTATTATCAACAATTTCTCAATTCCAAGCAAAAGGTGTAGCACAAAGTCGACACAGATCAACTCAAAGGCCCTCCAATCCCAATTAATAAAATACTGCTAATTCAATCCAATAATAAGATAAACTCACGTGAGAGACATAAGAACATTCACATTCGTTAAAATTGATCCAACACAAAGTTTGGTATGCAATTTAGCCTTCTTTATTGATTGAAAAATAGATTCACAATATGAACTCAAAGTCTCAAAATTGCTTCACAAATGAGCGACACTTCATTGCATAAGACAAAAGGTTGTTAATACAATAAAACCCTCTCATATTTATAGATGAGAGAAGAGAGCTAATCTAGGAAAAAACCCTAACTATTGACTCATTCAAATGTGATGTCCATGATTGTAGGAGGACATCTCCGTTTTTACATGTAGTTACATTGTTGCAAAATGACATGTAAAAATGCCAATGCCTATTTACATAAAGCATGCAAAAAAGCATAAAAATAAACTAACTCTGGAAACACAAAAATATCATTTCCCCATGCTTTCAACCAAGAAATATTCATGATGACGTGCACTTCAACATTGTCTGATATTGGAGTGTACTTGGAGATGGTGAGGATTCTTAAGTTTGACTCCTCTAATGGTGTGAAACTCTTTTCGGTGCCTTTTAGGAACTATTCTTAAATCTGAAAATTCATCATTTTGTTCATTGAAGCTATTAAGAAAGCTTCGTCTTCAAATTATTTTCCAACTATTAATGTATACTCTTGAATAACTAAAACATTGGGAAGAACTTTCTAGTTGTGTTTCAAAGCTTTCTTGCTTGGTGACAGGCAAGAATTCAATCAAAACCGCTCAAGATCTTGGACATAAAAGAGCAAAATGGTATGTTAAAGTAGCTCCAAAAAGTTTCATATTTTTCAGTGTTAGAATTTTTTTTGAGTTTTATGCACTGGTGGGAAAATTCTGAGCAACTGCATATGCTTTGGTAATTCAAATGCAAAGGTGGAGAAAAACTAAGCTCTTGCGTGGGATATTACACTTCAGATGTAATGGCTCAAAAATTCTGAGATACTGCATGAAAATATGTAAACGTGGAGAAAAACCTCGACATTGCATGAGGGAAGGAACTTTGGATGGAAGGGCGTTGAATTTTTGATCATTTTTTGAAACAATTGAAGGGAGAAGAACTCCAGTCTCTAAGTGCCTTCATCCATCCATTGGGCATAGAGTCAGGCGACAAAACAAATAGACATAAAAGGACTCAAAAAGAAAAAGAAACTATTTCCACCAAAAAGTTGGTGAACCTTGAATAGTCCTTTTCTTTTGTCCCATAATGCATCATACAATGCTTATTCCAGGATCCCATACGTGATTGTGATATTGCCGCAACCCTTCATTTTTGGTTTGATACCAACTCTTCTGACAAATCATTAACTCAACATCACCTTGGGTATGAAATTTTTTAATTCCTTTCTTACATGCAACTTCCATTCTTAACAACAATACTTCATACTCTACTTTGTCATTATTGTTGTCAGACTGCAGCTTGAAAGGAAAAGTGAAGATTTTTCCTTCAGGAGGTATGAGAACAATTCTCGTCCCTGATCCAGTGGGCAAACAATTGCCACCAAATTCAATATTCCAAAAATTATTTGGATCCATTAAATTGATAGCTTCAAAATTTGTGACTCCTTCATCCAAAGAAGATTCTCCATCTGAAGAAGGCTTTTTTTTTCTGAAGACATTTCCTTATCTGAAGAAGACAAGCCATCAGTTTTCTTCTCTTTGCTTGCATCATTATCCAAAGACATAGATATTTCATAAGTTTGCAAATAGTAAAAACTCATCCCAGGAGACTCAAAGAGAATCCGAGCTTTTGGGTCACCTAATCTTGTTACATAAAACTTTGCTTCCCTTTTCGGAAACAACTTCTTCATAACACCCTTGACGGGTACCCTTGCCTTTGACATATCCATTTTGAGCTCTCCTCTCACATCCTTGCAAAAATTGCGTCCAAGTATGGAATGTACACCCTTGTTTTTTTTTTTCAAAACCACCAATCTGCTGTTTGCTGTTTGTACTTGTTTAATGATTGTGTTTGAGTTTGTTTTTGATGCTTTGATATAGGAATATAACATAAAGATGCTTGCAAAGATAATAGAAAATACCAAACAATGAAACCTTCCCTTAAACATTGAAACTAGTAATTTTTGCATTCATTTTTAGTTTATATCAGAATATTACAAACATTATCAGACCTGGAATGTTTGTTTCAGCAACCATAAGAATACTTGATGATGGCACACCCCCCTTCTAGCAAGAATTTGGAAATAGCTAGTATCCTAACACCTTTGTCTCCTTTCTCCAGCACCCCAAGAGCCAAGTTCGAACTCCACCAAAATTGGTTAAGCAACAAGTTTATCAGCAGCAAAAGGGCGGCCCTCCTGGAAGTTCGACCCCTTCCTAAAATTCCAATCTTCCACCAAAAATCACGTTCTAGGACTCTTTGGAATTGCCCTAGGATAGGCTGCAAGAGGGAATATTACCTAGAACCAAAACACCAGTTGAAAAAGAGTTATGAGCAAAAACTTAGTTTCAGGTCCATGACTGTAAACACCCAAAAATCCAAAATATCTCTCCAAAACTTCTGCAAATCACACCAAAATTGAAGCCAAACCAAAGCACACCAAAAACCCCTAAAAGTACTGAAACATCTTCATGTTTTCTTCTCTGTAAATCAATCTTTGAAGCTCCTGTTGAAATAAACTTTGAACCAGCACTAGTATTTGAATAGGGTGGATATTTCACCACCGAAATCAACCCAATAATGGAGGGTTTTTGTCCTCATAGTGTTTCCCAAACAACCAGAGAAAATCCAACAACATTTCAATATGTTGTCAAGTCTGCATAAAGAAAAATGAGAGCCAAACTTCCTTTTTAAAAGCTTAGGGGTTCTGGACTCCAAAAAACATTTCATTTCTTTCTAAGAGTTGGGTGCTCCTCTTCTCATTTTTAACTTTTAAATATTTTAATGTCTCACTCCCTCATTTTGGCGTCCCCTTGGGAAATCACTTTAAATATTTAAAACTTAAATTATTTCTTTCCTTCACATGGTGTCCAACTCCAAGGGTGAATATTTTATTTTAAATTGACTTTAAAACAACTTTATGTTATTCCACTAGGCACCTTGGTCCTCCTGATGACCCTCTTACCCCTCAACATAAGTTATAATTTAGCTTTATATTTAAACTTTAATACAATGCCCGAGTAGTCAAATAAAATAAATAATTAACTACAACTTAGGCTCTTGAACAGAAACTGGATTAAAAATGCTACTGCCACTGACCAAGCTTGGAAACAACTTCCCCAGTGGTGACTTACTAAAAATAGCCCTGCTATAAATAGTAAGTGGATGCCAAATTCTTAGAATTGAGTGAAATTGAAGACCACTGAGGAAACTGTGACCAACTAAAGATGACAACACTGAACCTGACCACTGCTATAAATAGTAATCCCCTCCAAAATAATCCCAAACTAACACAATGCTGGCAAAAAGAGTCCCCTAACCACATCAACTAGCCTACGAGAACTCAAGAATAGGCTAATTGAGTCTCAATATTGCTCAGGAGCGAGAAGGGGACATTACAGTCCGCCCTTCCCAAGATTGCTTGTCCTCAAGCAATCGTAACTCTGGATGCTGCAATATCTGCTCACTCTCCCAAGTCGCATCCTCAACTGGCAAATTTTTCCATTTCACCAAATACTCCTTGATGACCCTCCTGCGTAATGTATGCTCACGCACCTCCAAGATAGACTTAGGAATCAATATCAACTTGCCTTCCTCATCCAAACGAGGAGTGTACCACATTCCAGTCAAGTGCTTTCTTAAGATGGGAGACGTGAAACACATTATGCACCTTGCTATCCTCAGGTAGCTCCAGCTCATATGCTACCTCTCCAACTCTCTTGATCACCCTGAAAGAACCATAAAACCATGGCTTCAACTTTTCTGCTCCACTTTTCTTGAGAGTGGACTATCGGTAGGGCTGTAACCGCACATAAACCATGTCTCCAACCTCAAAAACTCACTCAACATGGTGTTGATCAACATATAAATTTTGCTGATTTTGGGCATGTTGTATATTCTCTCTCAGAGACCTCATTATGTCCCGATTCTCCTGAAGATCTCTGGCTCTAGGCACTCTACAATCTCCAAAAAGTAAATCAACGAAGCTGGGAGCTTCATAACCATATAATGCCATGAATGGTGACATCCGAATAGACATGTGAAATGTAGAATTGTAGCAATACTCTTCGAGATGCAACCAGTTAACCCACGTTTTTTGCTGCCCTGAAACATAATTGCGTAGGTACCCTTCCACCCATTTATTCACCACCTCAGTTTTCCCATCAGTTTGAGGGTGGTAGCTAGTGCTAGGGTTCAACTCTGTGCCACATAATTTGAACAACTCCTGCCAAAACAAGCTCATAAACTTGTTGTCCCTATCACTGACAATGGTCCTGGGTGTGCCGTGAAGCTTGAATACCTCTCTGAAAAATAAATCAGCTACTTGTACTACTAAAAATCCTGTTGATATAGTAAAAAAATGAGCAAATTTTGTCAATTTGTCAACCACCATATATATACTGTCCTTTCCTTGCACCTTTGGGAGTCATGTGATGAAGTCCATTGATATGCTCTCCCATTTCTGAGTGGGAATGGGAAGGGGCTACAACAAACCAGCAGGATAAGTATGCTCATTTTTGTTTTCTGCTAGTATACTAGGCACTCATGTACATACTGTAAAATGTCATCCTTCATTCCCTTCCATGAGAATCTCTCACATATCTGCCTGTAAGTCTTATAATAACCCAAATGACCAGCCATAGGAGTATCATGAAAAGCTTTAAAAACATGCTCTCTCACCCTAGAATCAGGAGCCAACCATACTCTATCCTTGTAGTATATTAATCCATCCTTCACTTGGTATTTGTCATCTTGTAAATTCCCATCCAAAATGCTATTCGCCAATGCATTCTTAGCATAATCAGCCTCAATCTTCTCCTTCCAATCTACTGCTATGATTGAAATAACACTCAAATGTCGTCTCCTGGATAAAGCATCGACCACTACATTCCTTTTCCCTTTGACATATTCAATGTTAAAGTCATACCCTGAAGTTTGCTTACCCATTTCTGCTGTCTTTCATTGAGATCCTTTTGATTTAGAAAATACTTAAGGCTGTTATGATCTATCTTTACTAAAAATCTGCCCCCTACTAGGTATTGTCTGAACTTGGCAAAAGCATGCATAATTGCCAACATTTCATTATCATAAATTGAGTAAGCTTTCTCACCGCCTCTCAACTTCCTGCTCTTGAAAGCTATAGGATGTTTGTTTTGCATGAGAACTGCCCCTATACCTTCACCCAAGGCATCACACTCAAGCTCAAAAGGCTTGGAGAAATTAGGAATGGCCAAGACTGGACATGTGCTCATCAACTGTTTAAATTTATCAAATGATTGTTGTGCTGATTCTGACCATACAAATGGCCCCTTTTTGGTTAAATTTGTAAGTGGGGCAGCCAATTGTGAAAATGCCTTAACAAACCTCCTATAGAAGCCACATAGCCCAATGAATCCCTTCAACTGTGTGAGATTTGTAGGTGGAGGCCAATCAAGAATAGCCTTGATCTTTTCAGGATCAATGCGAATCCCATTTGAGCTAATGATGTGTCCAAGATACAACAACTCCATCATACCAAATTCACACTTGGACTCCTTGGCAAACAATGATTCACTCTCCAAAATGCCCAATACCTCATCTAAATGTCTCAAGTGCTCCTCCCATGTTTTGCTGTAAATGAGGATGTCATAAAAAAATATCAGAACCTACACAACTGCTGTTTGAAAACTCTGTTCATGCAAGATTGGAATGTAGTAGGAGCATTAGTCAATCCGAATGGCATAACAAGAAACTCGAAATGCCCATAATGACACCTGAAGGTTATTTTCTCAATGTCCTCTCTAACTCTAATTTGATGATATCCAAATCTCAAGTCTATCTTAGAAAAATAGACTGCGCCATGTAGCTCATCTATCCATGGGATGGAGTATTTATTTTTTATTGTCTTCTTATTGAGTTCCCTTTAATCTATGCACATGCGCATAGTCCCATCCTTCTTCACTAACACCACCGAAGAAGCAAATGGACTTTTTCTCATTCTAATATACCCCATGTCCAATAGCTCCTTAATTGCCTTTTCTATTTCATCCTTATGCCTTTTTAAATGCCTGTATGGTGTGGTGATTACTGCCTTAGTGCCCTCTTCTAACTCAATGATGTGCTCTATCCCCCTGTTAGGTGGCTTCCCTGGAGGTATGCTACCAAATACCTTGCTTTTCTTAGTAAGCAAAGCTTGTATGTCTGGTGGATAAGTACGTTTTTGCTCCTCAGTAACTATAGGCATAATTATACATTCTGCTGCCCACTCTACCTGATTATGTCTAAAAAGCCTTTCCATCCTCTTACAAGAAACAACTCGAGGCCCTCCATTAGAAATCCCTCTCAACACCACATTCTTGCCATCAGATTTAAACTTCAACTCTAAGGTCTGAAAATTAAGGGTGATCTCACCTAATGACTGCAACCACTGAATGACCATCACCACATCTGTATCCCCAATACCAACTACATAGAAGTCATCCGTGAACTCATGGTTACCCAATTGGATGTTAAGCTGTGGAATCATACAAGTGCAAGTAATAGTGAAACCATCCGCAACCATCACTCTGAATCCTTGAACCTCATGTTTGCAATCCCCTGCATGCAACAAGTCCCTCGTCAATGAAATTATGTGTGGCACTTGAATCAATAAGAGCTATCATCCATTGCTCCTTAATGACTCCCCTAATACACAAGGACTCATTTTTCTGAAAGCTATATAGCTGGGCTAGTTTGCACTCCTTTGATTCCTCTTTTTCACTCTCTTGGGGTGGCTCTTCATTCTCCTTATCATTAAAATCAGATTGCTGGTCTGAAAAATAAAAATTACTTTCCTCAGCTGAATAGTATTCAATTTGATGAATTTTGGCTCCTTTTAGGAAAACATGGTCTTGGGACCACTTTTCTCTACACCTGAAGCATAACCCCTTTTTCCTAAGTTCATTAAGTGTCTCCGAATCTAACCTTGTGATTGGTTTTTTCTGCTGTATGGTTTCCTTAATGTGAGGTCTTTTATCTTTATCGTTTTTGTGAAATGAAGGTTTGGATTGAAATTTTGCTTTAGGGGCAGCCCACTCCATATTTCTTGCTTTCTTCATAGCCTCTTGTAAAGTGGGTGGGGAAAAAGCCTTAATCCATTCCTTGAGTGGTTCCATAAGTCCTTCATTGAACAAAACCACCATCCGTCTCTCTATGCTACCTGTAACCATCACTGATAACCTCTGAAATTCAACTATGTATGCATCAACTGTACCATATTGTCTAAGTTGAGCCAACTCCCTGAAATGTATCTTCAGATCCTTTTTATCAAATATTTCTATGAGTCTAGTGGTAAACTCATCATATGTAGTGATAAACCGATGACCCAAGGTAACCAGGGCATGGTACCACCACTTATGTGCTATCCCATCCAAGTGTAACGTTGCAAACCTTATTGCCTCTTCCTTTGCCATGGGTCTAAGGGCTAAATAATTGTCTAGCTTCTGTATCCAAGCCCTAGTTGTGCACCTATCACTCCCATCAAAATGTGGTAGTGTAACCTTGCTGATGGCATGCTGTAAGTCCCTCTGCACTGCTATTCCCCTCTGATCATAACTTCTTCCTTGGCCTTTACTTTTTCTTTTATGGTCCACATAGTCATTGTAAATCATGACACAGTTGATCTCATTAGGAAGGGAATTATACTCAATATGATTATGTCTAATCATATCCACAAATGACATAGTATCTTTCAGATCAAGTTGAGGAATCTCTGGTGTCAAGAAAGTGGGTTTAAATGGCCTTGAAGAGATGTATGTGTTATTTGTAGTACGCTGGTCCACATGTCCACTTTGCTGATTTGAAGCACTATGCTCTCCTGAAGGCCCTGTATTGCTCTGAAGATTGTTTTGTGGTATTGTGTTTTGACCCATTATTCCCATCATGAAAGACACCATATCCATCATTGCATCTAATTTTCTCTCAAACCTTCTTCCCGGACTCGGTGTCCTTGCTCTCTCTTTCCCTATATCATCCCTATTACCAAAGCACCCCTCATTACCACCAAATGTTCTCTCATTACCACCAAACACTCTCTTAATTTCCCATTCCTGTTTCCTGAGACTTGACTCCCAATGTGCTCTTAAAACTTCTGATACCGTCTGTCCTTCCAGAATAGGTGGGGGCTGCCAATGTCCTTTCCTTATTTCCCTCTAAATACATCTTTGTTCTCTTGTGCTCATAGAATTTTCAATGCTGTTTTCAATGACTCATTGGATGGCAGGAAGGCTTTGGCTTTGATACCACTAGAATGTACACCCCTATTTTCTTTTTCAAAACCACCAATCTGCTGTTTGCTGTTTGTACTTGTTTAATGATTGTGTTTGAGTTTGTTTTTGATGCTTTGCTATAGGAATATAACATAAAGATGCTTGCAAAGATAATAAAAAATACCAAACAATGAAACCTTCCCTTAAACATTGAAACTAGTAATTTTTGCATTCATTTTCAGTTTATATCAGAATATTATAAACATTATTAGGCCTGGAATGTTTGTTTCAAGAACCATAAGAATGCTTGATGATGGCACACCCCCCTTCTAGCAAGAATTTGGCAATAG
Organism: Sequoia sempervirens; assembly: GCA_007258455.2. Lineage (NCBI taxonomy): Eukaryota > Viridiplantae > Streptophyta > Pinopsida > Cupressales > Cupressaceae > Sequoia > Sequoia sempervirens. The sequence continues at coordinate 1,055,777,394 of VDFB02281492.1, read as the reverse complement.
CTAGTATCCTAACGCCTTTGTCTCCTTTCTTTAGCACCCCAAGAGCCAAGTTCAAACTCCACCAAAGCTGGTTAAGCAACAAGTTTATCAACAACAAAAGGGCGACCCTCCTGGAAGTTTGACCCCTTCCTAAAATTTCAATCTTCCACCAAAAATCATGTTCTAGGACTCTTTGGAATTTCCCTAGGATAGGCTGCAAGTAGGAATATTACCTAGAACCAAAACACTGGATGATAAAGAGTTATGAGCAAAAACTCAGTTTCAGGTCCATGACTGTAAACACCCAGAAATCCAAAATATCACTCGAAAATTTCTGCAAATCACACCAAAATTGAAGCCAAACCAAAGCACACCAAAAACCCCTAAAAGTACTGAAAAATCTTCATGTTTTCTTCTCTATAAATCAATCTTTGAAGCTCCTGTTGAAATAAACTTTGAACCAGCATCGGTATCTAACTAGGGTGGATATTTAACCACCGAAATCAGCCCAACAATGGAGGGTTTTAGTCCTCACAGTGTTTCCCAAGCAACCAGAGAAAATCCAACAACATTTTAGTATGTTTTCAAGTCCGCATAAAGAAAAATGAGAGCCAAACTTCCTTTTTAAAAGTTTAGGGGTTCTGGACTCCAAAAAACATTTCATTTCTTTCTAAGAGTTGGGCACCCCTCTTCTCATTTTTAACTTTTAAATATTTTACTGTCTCACTCCCTCATTTTGGTGTCCCCTTGGGAAATCACTTTAAATATTTAAAACTTAAATTATTTCTTTCCTTCACATGGTGTCCAACTCCAAGGGTGAATATTTTATTTTAAATTGACTTTAAAACAACTTTATGTTATTCCACTAGGTGCCTTGGTCCTCCTGATGACCCTCTTACCCCTCAACATAAGTTATAATTTAACTTTATATTTAAACTTTAATACAATGCCCGAGTAGTCAAATAAAATAAATAATTAACTACAACTTAGGCTCTTGAACTGAAACTGGATTAAAAATGCTACTGCCACTGACCAAGCTTGGAACCAAATTCCCCAGTGGTGACTTACTAAAAATAGCCTTGCTATAAATAGTAAGTGGATGCCAAATTCTTAGAATCGAGCAAAACTGAAGACCACTAAGGAAATCATGACCATCTGAAGATGACAACATTGAACCTAGTTACTGCTATAAATAGTAATCCCCTCCAAAATAGCCCCAAGCTGACACAATGCTGGCAAAAAGAGTCCCCTAACCACATCATCTAGCCTACGGGAATTCAAGAATAGGCTAATTGAGTCTCAATACTGCTCAAGAGTGAGAAGGGGGCATTACAGTCTGCTCTTCCCAAGATTGCTTGACCTCAAACAATCTTAACTCTGGATGCTGCAATATCTGCTCACTCTCCCAAGTCGTATCCTCAATTGGCAAATTTTTCCATTTCACCAAATACTCCTTGATGACCCTCCTGCGTAGTGTATGCTCACGCACCTCCAAGATAAACTCAAGAATCAATATCAACTTGCCTTTCTCATCCAAAGGAGGCAACTCTGTAGAAGGTACCACATTTTAGCCAAGTTCTTTCTTAAGATGGGAGATGTGAAACAAATTATGCACCTTGCTCTCCTCAGGTAGCTCCAACTCATATGCTACCTCTCCAACTCTCTTGATCACCCTGAAAGGACTATAAAGCTGTGGCTTTAACTTTTCTACTCCACTTTTCTGCTCCACTTTTCTTGAGAGTGGACTATCGGTAGGGTTGCAACCGCACATAAACCATGTCTCCAACCTCAAAAACTCACTCAACATGGTGCTAATCAACATATAACTTTTGCTGGTTTTGGGCATGCCTCAACATGAATCCTTGTCACCAGCTTATTGAATTTGGCCACAAACTCACGCATGGGTTCGTGTGCCTCTTTCCTCATTGTTGTAAGCTGAGCTAACAAGGCGCGTGCATCTTCAACAAGTTTGAACTTTTCTTCAAACTTAGCACGTAGAGTGTTCCAATTAGTAACAACACTAGGAGCAAGAGTGTAGAACCACTCAACAACTACTCCTTGTAAAGTCTCAACGAACAACCTTACAACATCTTTGTGTTCAATGCTAAGAACACTGCAAACAATATAGAAAGCATTGATGTGTTCATCAGGGTGTTGCTTGCCAATATGGCCGACTCTCGAAAGCAGGCCCTACCCACCGACCGGGCTTCACCTAAATTTTTCCCTAGCTTCTAACCGCCCTACAAAGAAACACCGCCATAGCTTTTAACCACCACCGCTGAACTGGCTATGCCAACTCTATAGCCTCCCATGAATATAATCTACCGACTATAATTCCCGACCCCAAACTACATTGACCATATTCGCCTTACGCGCTGACCATACTCACCTTTAGTTGGTGGGGTTTGCTCGGTAGTGAAGCTTGGTTGGTGGCAGAGCCTCGAGCAGTGGTGAAGCCTCGATCGGTGGGGTTGGTGCCCCATGGATGGTGGGTTTCAATAGGTGGTTGAGGTTGAGCCATGGTGATTTGAATAATAGGTACTTGGATTGGAACTCTATGAAAAATAGAAGATTCACTTGGAAGTAGTGATCTTAATCTTCGTGGAGTATAACTTACAGTACGTTGTAACAGTGACCTTGCTTGTGGAGGAGAAGGAAGAATGTTATGATGCTGCAACAACTGATAAAACGGATCCAACACACCTTGCGCCCTTAAACCTCGTGTATAACTTCTATCAGCTAGAATGTAGACTTTGAAACAAAAAGAGAAATTAGCAATAAAAATATACACAAGATCACAATAAGATATTGTAATTCCTATTCACTTCAATCAAAAGCGTGAGGCTTTGATTGCATGCTTTGATCCCCAATGGAGTTTCTAAGAAACTGTTGGGTGAAAATTCTATAATCTCTTTTACAAATTACAAAACTTGAATTTCAGCCATAGTTATGCGAGATAAAATCTCTCCTCTCAGAAAGGGGAGATGCCCTTCTTACTGCTTACTAAAACTAAAGTAAACTATTCTAAACTTTATAGTATGTACACCACACTAATCATATGGGGCTGTTTCACATTCATGATTCTCTCTTCTTTTAGAGAATATGTTTACAATATTTCACGATTTTTATTTCTTGATGCGATACAACTTTAAATAAAACCTAAGTAGTAATTTCCAATACTTCTTATTTTTCAAAGCATAGTCTAGGAGTACCAATATGATAAAATATACATAACAAGAAGGCTCATGGAGGCACAAAGTTTTTCCATAGTCTTCAATAAATAATTCTTCAATAAAGTAACCAACATTGTGAATGAAGCACAAAGTCTTAAATACACTTCACAATCAGATCCACGAACATCTTGAACAATTATAAGCACAAAGTCTTATAGATCATTCACCAATGTTATGAACAAATTCTCAATTCCAAGCAAAAGGTGTAGCACAAAGTCTACACAAATCAACTCAAAATCCCTCCAATTCCAATTAATAAAACATTGCCAATTCAATCCAATAATAAGATAAACTCATGTGAGAGACATAAGAACATTCACATTTGTTAAAATTGTTCCAACACAAAGTTTGGTATGCAATTTAGCCTTCTTTATTGATTGAAAAATAGTTTCACAATAAGAACTCAAAATCTCAAAATAAACTAACTCTAGAAACACAAAAAGAACGCCTATTTACATAAAGCATGTGAAAAAGCATAAAAATAAACTAACTCTGGAAACACAAAAGACCATTTCCCAATACTTTCATCCAAGAAATCTTCATGATGACGTGCACTTCAACATTGTCTGGTATTGGAGTGTACTTGGAGATGGTGAGGATTCTTGAGATTGACTCCTTTGATGGAGTCAAACTATTTTCGGTGCCTTTTAGGAACTATTCTCAGATCTGAAAATTCATCATTTTGTTCATTGAAGCTATTGGGAAAGCTTCGTCTTCAAATTATTTTTGAACCATTGATGTATACTCTTGAATAATTGAAACATTGGGAAGAACTTTCCAGTTGTGTTTCAAAGCTTTCTTGTTCGGTGATAGGAAAGAATTCAATCAAAATTGCTCAGGATCTTGGACATAAAAGATCAAAATGGTATGTAAAAGTAGCTCCAAAAAGTTTCATATTTTTCAGTGTTAGAAAAAATTCTGAGTTTTATGCACTGTTGGGAAAATTTTGAGCAACTGCATATGCTTTGGTAATTCAAATGCAAAGGTGGAGAAAAACTGAGCTCTTGCGTAGGATATTACACTTCAGATGTAATGGCTCAATTTTTTTGAGATACTGCATTAAAATATGCAAAAGTGGAGAAAAACCCCGACATTGCATGAGGGAAGGAACTTTGGATGCAAGGGTGTTGAAGTTTTGAGCTACTACATGTGGGAAGGACACTTGGGTGCAAGGGCGTTGAATTTTTGAGCTACTACATGTGACTTGTGGTTTGAGATGTAGTGTCTCGAAAATTCTCGACATCGCATGTCAATATGCACGAGCGCTAAAATTCATTGACAGTGCATGATGGAAAATATGTAGAGGCTCAAAAATTCCTCGACATTGTATGTTGCAAGAAAATGACCAAGGAATGGAAAATATGCAAAGGCTCAAAAATTCCCCGACATTGCATGTGCAAGAAAATGACTAAGGCATGGAAAATATGCAAAGGCTCAAAAATTCCCCGATACTGCATGTCAATATGCACGGGCACTAAAATTCAGCGATGCTGCATCTTAGAAAACCCTGCTCCTACAAATCCTAAAATTTTTCTAACTCCCAAAACTGAATTCTCACAACTTGGTTTAAAATGTGAATTTCGACGAACCAACAAAGGTTAATGCTTGGAATGACTTTTCAAGGCTAAAGAACCACACATGAGGACCGATTGGAATTTTCCTTGTTTTGTGTGCTTAGAGTACATGGGCTATGAAATGGACAAGTTTCGTAGGGGTTATCCCACAAATTAAGTGCGCTGAATTTGAGGATAACAGTCACATGGTCAATTTTTCAAGAGGAACTTGCTACCCATTATGAAGATAACTTTATGGATAGCTACTTTTTCCAACTCACTAAATTAAAACAAATAGGCATGGTCAAGGATTATATTCAACAATTTCAAACCCTTTGTTTAAGAGTGGCAAATGTGACAGAAGAAAATTTGAAGGAACTATTTCTAGGTAGTTTAAAGGATCACATAAAATATGAAGTATGGTTGTTCCAACCACAATCCTTATCAAAAGCAATATTAATGGAAAGAAAAGTTGAGGAGAAGTTTTTGGCTAGTAGGTGACAAGGGATTATAAATGTAAGAGAAAGGAGATCTCCTACACATTCATTACCTCAAGCTACTAGGTTGACTCCACAAAAAATTGAGGAGAATAGAGCAAAAGGGTTATGTTTCAATTATGAAAACAAATATAGTCGAGGTCATAAATGTAGTGAAAACAAATTGTTCTATATTGAAGGTTCAAGTGAGGAAGAAGAGGAGGATCCAATATTAGAAGGTGATAGGGAGTTAGAGGATGAATCACATGATCCCCAACCAATCATTTCTTGTCATGCACTCTCTAGTTTTAGTGCCCCACTAACTCTCAAGGTAGTGGATTTCTTAAAGAAGCATAAAGTAACAGTGTTGATTGACTCAGGTAGCACTCATAATTTCATGAACAAAAAGTTGGCTACTCATCTAAATTGTTTTATATATATAGCTCTAGAGTTTCAAGTCTTGATTGTAGATGGTGGTACTGTGTTGTACCCAAAATTGAAATTTTTGCTACACTTAGGTTGTTGGTGTAATTAATTATTTAATTACACTTTCATAAGTTTACTTAGGCATTATTTTAATTCCTAGATTGCATTTAGTTATCCTTATCTAGTTGAGTTGTCTTTTTGCTCAAGATAAGATTAGGGTTGTGCATGTCTTGCTTTTTTGCATGCTTGCCTTTTCAAAGGCTTTTGTATCATTTGTAAATCAATTACAGTCAATAATCAATATTTTGGTTTTGCTTGCACATTCTTGCTTGAGAGTTTATAGAACATCTTCGTTTTTGTTCTGATATTTGTTGCACCTGATAGGTGATTGCATATAGGTGATTCTTGGGGATTGTGAAGTTGGTTTTCCAACTTCTACATAGGTATTTTGAAAAAATCTTGTTAAAAGTTGTCAAAAGGTCGGAGAATGAAATCTTGCTTGTCATGTATAAAAAATCAAAATTTTCAAAATCTGAGAATTTGGGTCTACTTAGAGCGAGGTTTTCTACAAAACCCGGATCTTAGTTTTTCGGCCCTAAAATTTAGGAAATAATCTAAAAATAGAAAGTTTCTAGAAATATAATTTTTCTGGGTTTCTTCTCAAACAGATGTTGGAAAAATCAATTTTGCCCTTGTGGGTCTATTCTACTTTTTCAAAAGCCAAATATGGAGCTCCAAGATCATCAATGGAGGTTGGCCAACTGCCAAGTGTCGTATTCAAGCCCTCAAACATTGCACATAAGATGTCAGATGACAAATGTGTATAAAGAACGGAGAATCAAGGAGGGCTATCAAATTTGTTAAAATTTTCTAAGTTTGGGAAGTTCAGGTGCCCCTTCTGGAGAAAGGCACCTAGGGTTTTGAAACACCTAAATCAGTGATTAGGGTTTGCAAATATGTTCAATCTCTTTAGAATCCTGCCAGCTTCGTAGCAGATATCTTAGCCTGATCAACTAACTCTTCAACTATCAGCAAATTCAGGTCAAACGAGAGGCATGATAGAAGGAATGAAGCTTGAAGAATTGAAAACCAACAAAATTGACCAAGTTTGAGATGCATAGGCGCCCCTCTTGGAGAAAGGCGCCCAAACTTTTGGAGCCTTAAATACAGTTTTTTGAGATTGCAAAAATGATCAACATTTTTAGAATCTCATAGGCTTTCCAATGAACATCTCAGCTTGACAATTTGATTCACCAGTTATGGATAGTTATAGATCGAACATGAAGAGTAAAGCAAAGTGGAAAAGAGGTTTTAAGATGAAGAACCATGAAATTTTTTGAAGTTTGGAAGACCTGGGCGCCCTTGGTAGCCAAACGTGGCCAAAAATTTGAGAGCCTGAAAGATAGAATTAGCAGTTGCAGTCTCCAGAAAATCTCTTTAGATTTGATCAAGCTTCGCGATGAGATCATCTGTTTGTTTACTAGATTAACCGAACACCCAAAATCATTAATCAAACTGGGGTCAGAATCAAGCAGAAAGATGAAAATTGTTAGCTAGTCAAAATGGTGCCCAAGCTCTCAACACTTAGTAAATTTTTTGATGATTCTCATGCGTGCTTTGGGGCAGCTATAAATATGGATTTTATCGTTGAGTGTGCAAATCAACTCATATTTTTTCCATCTCAATTGCTATCTTCTCCAAGAAGCTTCAAGAATCTTGTGGATATGTTTGCATTGATTTTTCATCATTTGAAACATGTCCACATTCATTGTATCTTCATATAAAAGAGGAAATATTTGTTGCACGAGCTAATCCTCTTGGATTTTTCCCAAACGAACTTCAGTCTTCAAGGGATAAGCCTCAAATTTTAAGCAACTTTTTTAGAAAGCACTTTCTTTGTCTTCAACTCTCTTTAAGAAGACATTCTTTGCAAATATTTCTTCATTTTCTTTGCAGGTTGGTGTCCAGAGCAAGAGAACTTCATTTTTCTTGCAACAAATATTTAAAGGACCAAACGACATGATTTTTCAATGTTCTTCGTGTTTTGAGATTGGTGAACCCAAAGGCTTGCTTTTTTGTGATCAGAACTTCTGTGCTGCTGCTTTTTCAAGACATCAACTCAACTTTTTTTGTTTCTGATCACATGGGTCTCTTTACTTTTTCATCTTCTCCAACATGCAAAAACTTTTCACTCTTCTAGAAGTTGCTTTTTCATTGCTTTTTCAGAGAGGAGTGTGCTTTTTCAATTTCTAATCACACGGATGTCTCCAGAATGTGGTTTTCTTCAAGCCCAGATCATTGCTTTTTTTGTTGGGAACTAATTTTTGGCACTTTTTCAGAAAGCTCTACTTTTTCGAAATCTGTTCATTGAAATTCTCTCAGATTTTAGTCATAAGTGAAACCCATATCAAAACTTTTTTTGTTCGGAGTTACTTTTTCAATGATTTTTTAGAAAGCTCCACTTTTTCAAAATCTAATCATCTGGGTTCCTTTAGAATTCAGTTGTGAGTAGAACCCAAACCTCAAATTTTTTAGACGAAACTGCTTTTTCAGGTAAAAACCAACATTCTAGTTGTAGCCATTTGCATAAATTCTCTCCAAGTATAGGAGTGCATACTATCGAAAATCAAGTCTTTGAAGATGCATCGTTCTCCAGTTGAAGTCAAAACCAGAATAGTATTAATGCATGATTACTTGAGAACCCTTGATATAGATTTGCATCATGCAATTCTAGTACTTGATTTACGTGCCTTGGAAAATGTGGACAACAGTTTGGTAAAGGCTCTTGATTCTTCAGGCTTGCTTGAGGCAACTTCTATACCTATCTCGGTGCAATGTCTCAAATTCTTAATTGCTTGTTTCAAGCATTATGATTTGAGTACGAGGGAAATGAGATTAGATGATGGACGCATCTTTTGTAACTTCAAGCCAAGTATTATTGAAAAATGTTTCTCTATACCACCTTGGAAAAACAACTATCTTGTTTCAATCAAAGAATGTGAAAAGGTGTGGGATTCATAGGGAGACAAATATCAGAAGAGGGTTTCACAGGTTTTGTTAAAAGAAAAGAGGAACACTTTGCCTAAAAATATTTTCCACGATGAGTTCAAGGAAGAATATGCAATCATGATCACTTTGCTAAGTTGTGTCACGGTTCAAGCATAAGCATACAAGTTTCAGCCTTGAATGTTTTGTCTCATTGCTCATATTTTCAACAAAACAAAACACTATGATTGGGAAACATTGATTGGTGATTGTCTCCATCGTCAAATGGTTGAATTTTCAAGCGCTCACGAGTTTCATATGGTGTCTTATCTTGTTTATTGGTTTTTGAAGGAAGATTCAAAGATCTTAACACTATGGGAACCTTGAGCTCTTCACATATTTATCATCATTTTTAGGAGTTGGAGTTCTCAGAATCCAAGCGCCATTTCAAATGAGTGAATGATGTCTTTTTGATGCACAGGGTGAGAGACCTGGATAATGAATTGCATGTGCGGTTTTCAACAGAAGCAAAATCAACAATGGTAGAGTGGGCTGACTAGTTCATTCAGTTTCCTACCTTTTCCTACATTCGAGTGTATGGCTTGTTAGGCGAACCGTTTATGCTTCCCGGGTATCCATCTGATGAAGTTGTGTTCATGGAATTCTTGAGGCAAGTGTCTGAGGTTTGCATTTTTCTGTGCAACAGGCATAAACTTGCTTTCTCTTTTCCAATAGAGATGGTCATTTATAGGTGCAAATCAATGGTAGATGCAAAGTTGATGAGCATGGAGATGTCAAAGTTTGGCTTTGAAACTTTCAAGAAGAAACGCTTATATGACCCTCGTGGTGTTTAGTCAACACGTATTAATCAAAATATGGTACATGCACCTTCACTTGAGGATTTTTGGGCAAATTGTGTTGATGAATTTGAAGTGCTCAAGCGAAGCTTCAGTAGAATCACCCTTCAACAAGTAGCCGATTTCTTGTTAGAGGATATCGAGGGGTTATCAGATGATGACAGTGAAGTTATGCTTCCTCCATACACCCGAGATAATGTTGATCAACAACCACTTCCACCAATTGATTGGCAAGCCATAGAGGTCACTTCGATCGAAGAGCGAACAAGCAGAGTTGTCAAGAATAGTAAAGTGTTTTTGAGTAGCAAATGATCACGAAATGAAGCTATCCCGGTTGCAGAGCCACCTGTATTTCAGTCTTCTCAGCCTTCATCTTCTAGACCGAAGCCAAGGGCCAAGGCCATGGCTCATCCTCCACTAGATACAAAGTACGACATAATGGCAACAAGATTTAGGGAGACAACAAGTTCTCCTAAAGTAATGCAACACGATAAAAAAAGATGCGTCCGAAGTTCATGTTGAAAGCATTCTAGATGTAGAAGCAGTGCCTTCATCTCATTCTTCTCCGTTGTGACGAGGGCCTTCTCCAATCCAAATTGATTCTCAAGCAACATTTCTAGTTCGTGATAATTCAACACCACTTGATTCATCAGTTGAAGACATGAGGGCCGAGCTTCCCAATGAGGTTGGTGGAAATTCTTTTTCTTGGATCAAAGACAGTTTGGAGACAAAGAGGAGAAAACCCTCTGATCAATTGAACTCCGAGGAGCTTGGTACCATTTTCCAACATGAGCCTATGAAGAAAATCAAGAAGCAAGCTCATTTGGAAAATAATGCAGATTGAGAAATCATCCTCGAAGCCAAGGGCCAAGGCCATGGCTCATCCTTCACCAGATACGAAGTATGGCTGGATGGTAACAAGATTTAGGGAGACAACAAGTTCTCCTAAAGTAATGGAACATGATCAACAAAAAGATGTGTCTGAAGTTCATGTTGAAAGCATTCCAGATGTAGAAGTGGTGCCTTCATCTCATTCTTCTCTGTTGTCATGAGGGCCTTCTCCAATCCAAATTGATTCTCAAGCAAAATTGCCAGTTTTTGATAATTCAATACCACTTGATTCATCAGTTGAAGACACGAGGACTGAGCTTCCTAATGAAGTTGGTGGAAATTATTATTTTTGGATCAAAGATAGTTTGGAGAGAAAGAGGAAAAAACCCTCTTATCAATTGAACTTCGAGGAGCTTGGTGCCGTTTGCCAACATGAGCCTGTGAAGAAAATCAAGAAGCAAGTTCATTTGGAAAATAATGCAGATGGAGAAATCATCCTCGAAACTGCCGTACCTCCAGAAGATAAGAATGTAGAAGTTGGAGTTGACGACTTCAAGGTTGAGAGAGCCAATCTAGGCAAGAGCAATCGACATGCAGATGTAAATCTCTTTGGTGTTAAAGCAAATAACCTGAAAGAGAGAGTGCACAAGGATGGTGAGGATAATGTAGCCCTCAAGGCTGAAATTAAGCAGTTGGGGCAGTCCGTCTCAAATCTTCTTCATGGAACTCATCAGGCTACTTCATTTCTACCCTAGATTCTTTGATCTCTTGCGGATCAACAACAACTAAATCAGATAGTTGTTTATGGGAAACACATGGAAAATTGGTTGGAAGATTTTATCATCGAAGGCAAACTTGTGCTTTTAGAGGTATATAGGTTAAGATATAACTCTCACGATCTTCGCCAAGGAATTCAAGGATATGAGCAGGTTATGGTAGAGTTGCAACTAGCAAATGAAATTGTTCTTGTGGATTTGAGGACAACCTATACTGCAGTTGTTTTGGAGGAACATAAAAAGAAGCTTTTTACATGGAGAAAGCAACATATTCTCAAAGGAAAAATGTATGAAAAAATCTTTGAGGAATTGGCAGAATATAAGCAAAAAGTGGTTAATATTCTTAATTTCATTAACACTTTTGTCAGGAAAATTCCTTGTTAGTATTTGCATGAAGATGGTAGTTATACAAAACTTGAAAATGTACAAGCAAAATTTTAGAATTTAGTGCACAACCGCTTCAGTGGAGATCCTGTTCTTGATAAGATAAAGCATATCGCCATGATGTCGTCCAGGTTCGATGAATCTATCGAGGAGGTCAAAGAGTTTCTCTCTGTAGTTGCAAAAGGCGAAGAGATGCTCGAAAAGCAAGGCATTATTCTTGATAGCATCATCACTCTAGATAAGGACATTTTCACCAATTTTATTGAAGATATTCTTTCCCAAGCCAACGGTTGAGTCATCATTATTGGCTCAACATAGTTTTCCAAGAATAGAATAAAAGAAACAGTTAACTCGACGCTTTTCCGAGTTAAATTTGTTGCCCTCTTCTCATTCTTATCTATTCTTCTGAAGATAAAAAATCATTTTTTAGTTGGAATTCTTTTTCCTGCTTTTGTAGTTGTCATCTTTTCTTTAGTTTTAGAAATAAATCACTTGCATGTTGGCAAGTTGAGTTGTAAAAGCAAGGGGATTGTAGGGTTCCCTACCTCTTTCTTGTCTATAAATAAGAGCGTTTTCTGATTGTTTTCTTTAACCATGCTAGTGATAACAAGATGCTGAGCCTCTTAGTGCCTTCTTATTGTTATTCAGTGTTGTTCAGAACTTTAATTGTGATAGTGAAATTGTTGAGCTTATTTTGGCCTTCAAGATTGCTATTCAGTTTCTGTTTGATCTTATGCTAAGTGTAAATCTGGTTTTGATCACATGTTGCATGCTTGTTTTGCTACAACTTGCTGTCGTAGAGGTGTAACTCTTGATAATTGAGAAGAAGGATCTTATGCCTGTCTTGCTTTGATTCAATGTCTCAATTCTCTTAGTGTTCGTTTATGTGTTGGATCTGAAATAATTCCTTGTTCACTTCTAGGATTTAAACTCTGTGATTATTTAAATCTTTAGAAGCGTCTATTAGCTTAAGTTTGTGGTAGTTGAAAGTTTTTATAAAAGAGAAAACCTCAGCTGCAATGTCAAGAGTTTTATAACCTTGTGCTCTCACAGCTGAGATAAAAAGATCGACCAATAGTTGATATTTCTTTCTTTTTAGCATAATCAGCAAAAGAGGGAACTTCCCCTCCGAATTTGAAGAGTAGGTTACTGCACATAGCTGTCTGTTTCCAAGTTGCATACTAGAGGTGCGATTTGAAATGCCAACAATTTTTCGGCACTCACCATGGGGCACGAGGCATAGAACTTGGTGAAAGCTTATGCTTTTTGCATGGAATGACTCTCTGGTGTCTTATTACTCTAGTTCAACAGCATGAGGAGTTTCATATTTGAAAAGGAGGCCCTTGCTTAGTGGGTGAACGCTGCAACTATTCTTGATGAAGAAGAGCGCAAATACGGCCTTGTAGCGGAAAGACCTGTATTACCTCCTTCGGCGTGGAACTAGTTCATCGTGGCGTACTGAGTTTACACTAGAAGAAGGAGACGTGTTGTTAATAATCCATTGTTCCAACCTAAAGTTGAAGAATTTTCTAACGCAGTTCTGGAATTTCTTGAGATCCCACAAGAAATCCATTGGGTTCCTGCATCCAACACCGTCCCTACATTCGACGTAGTTCTTGAGATCAAAGAAGAGGAACCTGAAGTCAAGCAAGAAGAACTTGCAGTCTAACTAGAACAGATGGGTGATAACAACAACAATAACAATAATCGCAATAATCGCAATCAGAGGCGAGCAGTTCCGTTGCCTTGGGGCGATCAAATAAAACCTTTGTCCTTGGTAGAAAATCATGAAGTACCTAAGGGGTCAAGAAAGCATTTTCCACGGTTCCATGGCAATGGAACTCAACATCCTAATGATTACCTTTCAGCCTTCTCAACGACTTGTTCCATTTTGCATGTAGGACATGAAGACATCACGGTACATCTCTTTGTTGAGACCCTGGTGGGAGCTGCCAGTGAATGGTTCAATCACTTGGAACCAGGTTGCATTACAAATTGGGCTACTATGTTTGATAAATTACTAGCAAGATTCAAGCCAGTTGAAGACAGTCACCAGTTGTTCGACCAACTTTCAAACTCGAAGATGGAGACTCATGAACCAATGAGAGAGTTCGTGGGAAGGTTCAATTGCTTGGTTACACGTCTTTCACATACACTTGATCCATCACTAGAGATTTTGCTGAGTAGTTTCGTGAACGCTCTTCCATTCAAGATAGCCTTTTTTCTTGAAATCGGCTAATGAAACGAAATTAGAGAATGCGCAACAAGGTGCTATAGAAATTGAAGACAACATGATTACTACTGGCAAAATGAAGGGAGATGCTATCAGGCCTTTGGTTCAGACTACTACAGATCCATTGCTGCAAAAGGTGGCTAATGAAATGACTATTCTAAAGAGGCAGTTGCCTACTCAACCTGCCTAGTCTGCACCACTTGTGTTGCCTGCACTGCAACAATATCAAGCACCACAACCATATCAACCGCAATAGCCGTATCAGCCAAGAAGAAATAAATTTCAACCTTACAACAATTATAGGCCACGAGGGCCAGCTCCACCAAGGCAAGCGGCCGACAATACTCAAAATGTTGTGTATTGTTCCTTTCATGATACTAATGAACATACTGGCTCCACGTGTCCTGAAAATTTAAGGATGACCTAGATCATGGGTTTTGCTGAGATTGCACCAAGTTCAAGCATTGTACCAACACCCAGTTCAAATGTTGTCTTACCACAATCGAACAACTTCGATGGTGACTCCACAATGAGATATTTTGAAAGTGAACTTGATATTGAAGAAGAGGAGGATCCCCGCCACTACTCTCTTGCCGTGAATCCTGAAAATTTTACAACACCTGTGTTCACACGAGCTCAACATCATAAAGCACATGATGAATAGAGACTAAAGGTACATAAAGAAAAAGAAAAAGGAAAAGAAGTAGCTTCTACTTCCAAGCCTTCTTAGGAGAACATAAATATAATTGCTCAAGACTCGTCTTCAACAAATTTTGATATTGTAGACTCCTTGATGAAGAACAAAGTGTAGATTTCTTAACTAGAATATCTTCAAGATCATCTCAAATAGGTGGAATAACTTCTTAAGTTTGTGAAAAAAGGACTTGTCAAGCAGCCAACATTACTCGAATCATCCGTTCCGGTAGAAGACAAGCTAAGCCCTTTTATATTTCTTTGTATATAGGTGGTTTCAAACCAAGCAATTGTATCATTGATTCAGGAGCTTCGAACAATGTCATGCCTCTACAAGTGATGAATTCTCTAGGACTTTTGTGCACCAAGACAAAAGATAAATGTTACTCACTAGAGTCCAAGTTAGTGCCGTTAGTTGGACAGTTGAAAGATGCTCAAGTGAGGTTGGCAACTTGTCTCGAGAAAAAGATTATGATGACTATCCTGGTGGTTGACATTCCAACTAGCTATGGAATGTTATTAAGTAGAAGTTTCTATAAGGACCTCGGTGGAGAAATACAAATGGATTGGTCTTTTGCGACTATTCCACTAAAGATTGGTACTTTTAAGCTGGAACCAGAGCCCAAGTCTCAGTTTGTAGTGGTGAAATCTTAGGATCCTCAAGCACAAGTTTTGTTTCGAGAAATAGGTCTTGGAACTTATGTTTTGTTAGAAGAGGTAGTTGATGAAGAAGATTAGAATAGTGAGCTTACCAAAAGGAGGTTTATGAAAGAAGAAAAAGGAAAGAGCAAGGTATGCTCCGAAGAGAAATTGATAGAAAATCCAAAATTGTGGACTATGCAATTCGATGGAAGTTGCTCGACTGCTGGTTCAAGGAGCAGGAGTTGTCATAATTTCTTCCGAAGGGAAATTGTATCTATTCACACACCGCTTGCAATTCGAGTGCACGGACAATACAACAAAATATGAAGCGCTTTTGTTAGGTCTCAAAAATGCACGAGATATGGGTATCAAGCAACTCAAAGTTGGAGGTGATGTAGAGCTAATCATCAAGCATGTCAAAAATTAGTTTCAAGTGAGAAAGGATCGCCTTCGAAGTTATAGAGACAAGGTTTGGAATGCAATTGATTGGTTCGAAGCATTTGACATTAAGTGTTTTTCGTGTGCAGACAATATAAAAGAAGATTCCCTTGTAGTATCTGCTTCTCTTTTCATACCACATTCCGATTTTCGTCAAAGTCCTTTTGCTTTTGAACTCATACATAGGCCTGCTATTCCTGACAACAACCAAAATTGGCAAGTTTTCAATGATGATGATCATATCAAGGATTTTCTTACCATGCAAGACAATTTTGAAGTTTTATTCTTTGAAGGGAGTTCATCTCCTTTTAGAGAGTCAATAATTGAGGATTCCAAAATAACCGAGTTAGGCATTATTCAGCTACAAGGAAATCAAATTTCCAAAGATGAATTTTCCTTGGAGAATGTTTTTGACAGACAAGATAGACATAAAAAAGATACAAGATCCTCTGAAGAAAAAGATTTTATATAGCTGAAAGGAAACAAAATTCCTAAAGGTTTAATTTCCTTAGAGAATTTGTTTTATAGGCACAACAGACATATCAAGGACTAGAGAAACTCAGGTGATAAGACTTTTTTTGATTATCACCCATTGAACATTGGCACTGAGGACAAGCCTTGGCTTGTAAATTTGGGCAATTGTTGTACTCTAGAGGAGAGCGAGAAGTTTATCGCCTTGTTCAAACAGTATCGAGATGTTTTTGCCTGGTCCTACGAGGAATTGAAAGTCTTCACACCCACAAAATTGTCACATAATTCCTTTGAAACCCGATGCTAAGGCTTTCAGGCATAAGCAAAGACATTACAATCCGCTCATTCAAGGCACAATCTATGTAGAGATACAAAAGATGGTGGATTCCAAGATTATCTTTCCGATTCACCATTCTACCTGGGTGTCAAACATAGTTCCTGTGTGAAAGAAGAATGGAGAAATCAGAATTTGTGTTGATTTCAAGAACTTGAACCAACCTTGTTTGAAGGATAATTATCCATTGCCAATCATGTAGCACACCCTGCAAACAGTTACTGGGTTAGAAATGCTATCTTTACTTGATGGTTTTTTTGGGTATAATCAAATTGAAGTAGCTAAAAATGACCAGTTTAAGACCGCATTCATCACTCCATGGGGAACATTTGCATATGAAAGAATGCATTTTGGTCTTATTAATGCGGGTGCAACTTTCTAGAGAGCCATGGATTTGGCGTTCGGGGATTTGAAAAATAAAGTCATTTTTGTTTATCTAGATGATCTCAATGTCTTTTCGAAGAGGCGAGAAGATCATTTTTCTCATTTGTCAGATGTTTTTGAAAGGTGCAGGTATCATCACATTTATTTGAATCCTAAAAATTCCATCTTTGTGGTAATAAAAGGAAAACTACTCAGTCATATTGTCTCCAAAGAGGGAACCCAAATTGATCCAAGTTGGGTGGATTCTATTAAAAACCTGTCACTTCCTACAAGTAGAACTGGGGTACACTCCTTCAATAAGGTGAATTTCATAAGGAGGTTTGTACCATATTTCTCAGAGCTGACAAAGATATATCATCTATGACGAAGAAGGCTTTTGTTGCAATCAAAGAAGCTATTAGTCAGGGACTGGTGTTAGTTCATCCCGAGTTTGATAAGGATTTTATCCTTTACTGTTATGCATCAGAATGTACTATGTCCGCAATTTTGACACAAAAGATGAACGAGGAGACAAAATATCCTATTGCATTTAGAGTAGCAGTTTCAAGGCCACAATATTCTCAAATTGAGAAGAATGCATATGCAATGGTTCGAGCTATTAAATTTTTTAGATTCTATATCTTGAACTCTCACACGACGGTTTATGTAACTAATCCAACAATAAAAAGTGTGCTAACCTAGCAAGAAATGGGCTCTAAAAGAGGTAACTGGGTTGCGAAAGTTCAAGAGTATGACTTGGAGATCAAGCCAACCAAAATTGTTTGCAGGAGAGGTCTTTGTCAGTTGATAGTAGTAGACAACGATAAGAAGCTCCAAGAAAAAGGTATACCAAAACTTGATATTAAAGAAAAATATCTTCCTATGGTCCTACTTGTTGAATCTACTGGAGAATGGTTCACGAAAATATGGTGTTACCTGACATATGGTGAATTCCCAAGTCACTTGGACAAGGAACAAGGGAGAACACTAAAGCTGAAAGCACAAAATTATGTGATTGTGAATAATGTTCTATACAAGTGCGGGCTTGATGAAACATTTCTATTGTGCGTCACCAAAGACCAACAACAACGTTTTTTGGAAGCTTTTCACAGTCAAGCATGTGGTGGCCACTTTTCATCTAGGTTGATAACTTTCAAAATTTTGCAAGCATAGTTCTTTTGGCCGACTATGTTTCACGATGCATACGAGTGGGTGCATAGATGTCAGTTGTGTCAGTAGTTTGTTGGCAAGATGAAGTTGGCAACCATTCCTCTCAAGCTAGTTGTTATAGATGCTCCATTTCAGCAATGGGGTTTGAATTTTGTAGGTCCTATCAACCCATGTTCCAGGAAAGGGCATATCTATGTCCTCACGACAACTGATTATTTCACCAAATGGGTTGAAGATATTCCTACCAAGAAAGCTACTTCTGATGTCGTGTGCGACTTCTTGATGGAAAATATTGTTACACGCTTCGGGGTGCCTCACAAAATTGTGACAGATAATGCAACATGTTTCTCATCTGAGGGGTTACTAGAGTTCTATTTTGACCATGGCATTACTTTATCACATTCATCAGATTATTACCCTCAAGGTAATGGGTAAGCTAAATTGTCAAACAAGAACATTGTCACTATAGTACACAAGTTGGTTGATTCCAATTAGCGAGCTTGGCATAAGAGGTTATATGACGCTCTTTGGGCAGACAAAATTACACCCAAGAGAGCAATTAGTACTTCACCCTTCATCATTATGTATGGAATAGAAGCCACACTACCCATTACATTGGAGTTGTCCGCTTTGCAGCTGACAACCGTAGTGGAGGATGGAGAATTCAAAGATCCTATTGAAAGCACATCCTGTACCTAAAAAAGCTTCAAGAAGAAAGGGTGCAGGTGGTAGACAAAATCACTCAGCATTAGGAGCGAGTGAAGAATTTTTTTGACAAGAAGTCTCTCCATCGAGACTTTGAAGTTGGTGATCAAGTCCTTTTTTGGGATAAAAGACACAAGCCCAAGGGAGTGCATGGAAAATTTGACTCCTTATGCCTAGGACCGTTCAAGATTCACGAGCTCGTAGGGGAGAACACTTACATTCTCTCACGCTTAGATGGAAGTATCCTACTGCTACCTCACAGTGGACAGTATCTCAAGCACTTCATTCCTTCGGGGATGGAGTAAAATATTTCTTTATGCTTTAGCAATTGTGTTTCCCCTTTCTGTATCAGTCTTGTCATGTTATAGGTGATTAGGAAGTCTTGTTTAGGTTTTTTAGGATTTCCTGTTTTCAATAAAACTTTGAGTTCCAACTTTCAATGGTACCGTAAAAGTCGTGTTATAGGTAACTTAGGGAAAGTCTTGCAAAATGATTAGGGAAAAGATGCTGACTCAAATTCCCAATGCATAAGAAACTGATCTATACTTTGTAAAATCTAGAGATTCTTGGTTCTCCTATGCCGTAAGTATCCGACATGGTCCCTAGACAGAGCCAACTGTTGTATCCAAAATTGAAATTTTTGCTACACTTAGGTATTTTGAAAAAGTCTTGTTAAAAGTTGTCAAAAGGTCGAAAAATGAAATCTTGCATGTCATGTATAAAAACTCAAAATTTTCAAAATATGAGAATTTGGGTCTGCTCAAAGTGAGGTTTTCTACAAAACCCAAATCTCAGTTTTTCGGCCCTAAAATTTAAGAAATTTGCTAAAAATAGAAAGTTTCTAAAAATGGACTTTTTCTTGGTTTTTTAGCTTTCTTCTCAAACAGATGCTGGCAAAATTAGTTTTTCCCTTGTGGGTCTATTCTGCTTTTTCGGAAGCCAAATCTGGAGCTCCAAGGTCATCGATGGAGGTTGGTCAATTGCCAAGTGTCAGATTCAAGCCCTCAAACACTGCACATAAGATGTTAGATGATGAATGTGCATGAAGAATAGAGAATCAAGGAGGGCTATCAAATTTGTTAATATTTTTGAAGTTTGGGAAGTTTTGGCGCCCCTTTTGGAGAAAGGCACCTAGGGTTTTGAAACACCTAAATTAGTGATTAAGGTTTGCAAATATGATCAATCTCTTCAAAATATTGCTAGCTTCACAACGGATATCCCAGCCTGATCAACTAACTCTTCAACTGCTAGAAAATTCAGGTCAAATGGGAGGCATGTCAGAAGGAATGAAGCTTGAAGAATTGAAAACCAACAAAATTGACTAAGTTTGAGATGCATAGGCGCCCCTCCTGGAGAAAGGTGCACAAACTTTTGGAGGCTTAAATACAATTTTTTGAGATTACAAAAATGATCAACATTTTCAGAATCTCACAGGCTTTCCAATGAACATCTCAACTTGACAATTTGATTCACCAGTCATTGACAGTTACAAATCAAACATGAAGAGTAAAGAAAAGTGGACAAGAGGTTTGAAGATGAAGAACAATAAATTTTTCTAAGTCTGGAAGACCTGGGCACCCTTGGTAGCCAAAGGCGCCCAAAAATTTGAGAGCCTAAAAGATAAAATTAGTAGTTGCAGTCTCTAGACAATCTCTTCAGATTCGATCGAGCTCCGCGATGAGATCATCTGTTCGTTCACTAGATTCACCGAACACTCGAAATCATTGATCAAACTGGGGTCAAAATCAAGAAGAAAGATGAAAATTGTTGGCTAGTGAAAATGGCACCCAAGCTCTCAACACTTAGTAATTTTTTTGATGATTCTCATGCGTGCTTTGGGGAAGCTATAAATGTGGATTATCTCATGGAGTGTGCAAATCAACTCATATTTTCGCCATCTTAGTTGCTATCTTCGCCAAGAAGCTTCAAGAATCTTGTAGATATGTTTTCACTGCTTTTTCATCATTTGAAATGTGTCCACATTTGTTGTATATTCATATAAAAGAGGAAATCTTGGTTGCACGAGCTAATCCTCTTGGATTTTTCCCAAATGAACTTTAGTGTTCAAGAGATAAGCTTCAAAATTTAAGCAGCTTTTTTAGAGAGCACTTTCTTTGTCTTCAACTCTCTTTAGGAAGACATTCTTTGCAAATATTTCTTCATTTTCTTTGCAGGTTGGCATCTAGAGCAAGAGAACTTCATCTTTCTTGCAGCAAAGATCTAGAGCACCAAACGCCATGCTTTTTCAATGTTCTTCGTGTTTCTGAGATTGGTGACCTAGAGGCTTGCTTTTTCGTGATAAGAACTTCTGTGCTGCTGCTTTTTCAAGACATCAACTCAACTTTTTCTGTTTCTGATCACATGGGTCTCTCTGCTTTTTCATCTTCTCCAACATGCAAAATTTTTTCACTCTTCTAGAAGTTGCTTTTTCACTGCTTTTTCAGAGAGGAGTGTGCTTTTTCAATTTCTAATCACATGGAGGTTTCTAGAACGTAGTTTTCTTCAAGCCCAGATCATTGCTTTTTCTGTTGGGAACTCCTTTTTGGCACTTTTCAAAAACCTCTACTTTTTTGATATTTGTTCATCTGGATTCTCTCAGATTTCAGTCATAAGTGAAACCCATATCACAACTTTTTCTGTTGGGTGTTGCTTTTTCAATTCTTTTTTAGAAAGCTCCGCTTTTTCAAAATCCAATCATCTAGGTTCCTTTAGAATTCAGTTATGAGTAGAACCCAGACCTCAACTTTTTCAGAGGAAATTTCTTTCTCGGGTAAAAACCAACATTCTAGTTGCAGCCATTTGCATAAATTCTCTCCAAGTATAGGCATGCATACTGCCAAAAAATAAAGTCTTTGAAGATGCATTGTTCTCCAGTTGAAGTCAAAACCAAAACAGTACTAATGCATGATTACTTGAGAACCCTTGAGATAGATTTGCATCATGCAATTCCAGTACTTGATTTACACGCCTTGGAAAATGTGGACAATAGTTTGGTAAAGGCTCTTGATTCTTCAGGCTTGATTGAGGCAACGTCTATACCTATCTTGGTGGAATGTCTTGAATTTACAATTGCTTGTTTCAAGCATTATGATTCGAGTATGGGGGAAATGAAATTAGATGATGGACGTATCTTTTGTAGCTTCAAGCCAAGTATTATTGAAAAATGTTTCTCTATACCACCTTGGAAAAACAACTATCTTGTTTCAATCAAAGAATGTGAAAAGGTGTGGGATTCACAGGGAGACAAATATCAGAAGAGGGTTTCACAAGTTGGTTAAAATAAAAGAGGAACACTTTGCCTAATTTTTTTTTCCGCGATGAGTTCAAGGAAGAATATGCAATCATGATCACTTTGCTAAGTTGTGTCACGGGTCAAGCATAAGTAGATAGGTTTCAACCTTGGATGTTTTGTCTCATTGCTCATATTTTCAACAAAACATAACACTATGATTGGGCAACATTGATTGGTGATTGTTTCCATCGTCAAATGGTTTAATTTTCAAGCGCTCATGAGTTTCATATGGTGTCTTATCTTGTTTATTTGATGGTATTTCAAGGAATATTCAAAGATCTTAACACTGTGGGAACCTTGAGCTCTTCACATATTTATCATCACTTTTCGTAGTTGGAGTTCTCAGAATCCAAGTAGCATTTCAAACGAGTGAATGATGTATTTTTTATGCACACGGTGAGAGTCCTAGATAATGAATTGCATGTGCGGTTTTCAACTGAAGCAAAATCAACAATGGTAGAGTGGGCTAATTGGTTCATTCAGTTTCCTACCTTTTCATACATCCGAGTGTATGGCTTCTCAGGCAAACATTTATTCTTCCCAGGTATCCGTTTGATGAAGTTGTGTTCATGGAATTCTTGAGGCAAGTGTACGAGGTTCACATTTTTTTGTGCAGCAGGTATAAACTTGCTTTCTCTTTTCCAATAAAGATGGAAATTTATAGGTGAAAATCAGCGGCAAATGCAAAGATGATGAGCATGGAGATGTCAAAGTTTGGATTTGAAACTTTCAAGAAGAAGCACTCATATGACCCTCATGGTGTTTACTCAACATGTATTAATCCGAATCGGGTACATGCACCTTCACTTGAGGATTTTTGAGTAAATTGTGTCGATGAATTTGAAGTGTGCAAGTGAAGCTTCAGTAGACTCACCCTTCAATAAGTAGTTTATTTCTTGTCAGAGGATATCAAGGGGTTATCACATGATGACGGTGAAGTTATGCTTCCTCCATACACCCAGGATAATGTTGATCAACAACCACTTCCACCAGTTGATTGGAAAGCTAGAGAGGTCACTTCGATCGAAGAGCGAACAAGTAGAGTTGTCAAGAATAGTAAAGTGTTTTTGAGCAACAAACGATCAGGAAAAGAAGCTATCCCAGTTGCAGAGCCACTAGTATTTCAGTCTTCTCAGCCTTCATCTTCTAGACCAAATCCAAGGAGCAAGGGCATGGCTCATACTCCACTAGATACGAAGTATGACATAATGGCAACAAGATTTAGGGAGAAAGCAAGTTCTCCTAAAGTAATGGAGTAGGATCAACAAAAAGATGCATCCGAAGTTCATGTTGAAAGCATTCCAAAAGTAGAAGCCGTGCCTTCATCTCATTCTTCTTCATTGTCATGAGGGCCTTCTCCAATCCAAATTGATTCTCAAGCAACATCGCCAGTTTGTGATAATTCAACACTAGTTGATTCATCAGCTGAAGACATGAGGGCTGACCTTCCCAATGAAGTTGGTGAAAATTATTTTTCTTGGCTCAAAGACATTTTGGAGAGAAAGAAGAGAAAACCCTCATATCAATTGAACTTCGAGGAGCTTGGTACCATTTTCCAACATGAGCCGATGAAGAAAATCAAGAAGCAAGTTCATTTGGAAAATAATGCAGATGGAGAAATCATCCTTGAAACCACCATACCTCCAGAAGATAAGAATGTAGATGAAGTTGGAGTTGATTACTTCAAGGTTGAGAGAGCTAATTTAGGAAAGAGCACTCGACAGGTGGATGTAAATCTCTTTGGTGTTGCAGCAGATAACCTGAAAGAGAGAGTGCGCACGGATGGTGAGGATAAGGCAGCCCTCAAGGCTGAAATTAAGCAGTTGCGGTAGTACGTCTCGAATCTTCTTCATGGAACTCATCAGGCTACTTCATTTCTGCCCCAAATTCTTTGATCTCTTGTGGATCAAGAACAACTAAATCAGATAGTTGTTTATGGTAAACAAATGCAAGCTTGGTTGGAAGATTTTATCATCAAAGGAAAATTTGTGCTTTCAGAGGTATATCAGTTAAGATATAACTCTCACGATCTTCGCCACAAAATTCAAGGATATGAGCAAGTTATGGTAGTGTTTCAACCAACAAATGAAACTATTCTTGCAGATTTGAGGACAACCTATATTGCAATTGTTTTGAAGGAACATAATAAGAAGATTTTTGCATGGAGAGAGCAACATATTCTCAAAGGAAAAATGTATGAAAAAATCTCCGAGGAATTGGTAGAATATAAGCAAAAAAGTGGTTAATATTCATGATTTCATTAACACTTTTGTTAGGAAAATTCCTTGTCAGTATTTGCATGAAGACGAAAACTATACAAAACTTGAAAATGTACAAGAAGAATTTCAGAATCTAGTGTGCAACAGCTTCAGTGGAGATCCTGTTCCTGATAAGATAAAGCATATTGCCGTGATGTCGTCCAGGTTCAATGAATCTAAGGAGGTCAAAGAGTTTCTTTCTATGGTTGCAAAAGGCAAAGGGATGCTCGAAAAGCAAGGAATTCTTCTTGATAGCATCGTCACTCCAGATAGGGACGTTTTCACCATCTTTTTTGAAGATATTCTTTCCCAATCCAACGACTGAGTCATCATTATCGGCTCAACATAGTTTTCCAAGAATAGAATAAAAGAAATAGTTAACTCAACACTTTTCCGAGTTAAATTTGTTTCCCTCTTCTCATTCTTATCTATTCTTGTGAAGATAAAAAATCATTGTTTAGTTGGAATTCTTTTTCCTTCTTTTGTAGTTAGTTGTCATGTTTTCTTTAGTTTTAGAAATAAATTGCTTGCATGTTGGCAATCTAAGTTGTAAAAGCAAGGGGATTGTAGGGTTCCCTACCTCTTGCTTTTCTATAAATAAGAGCATTTGCTCATTTTTTTCTTTAACCATGCTAGTGATAACAAGGCATTGAGCCTCTTAGTGCCTTCTTATTGTTTTTCAATGTTGTTCAAAACTTTAATTGTGATAGTGAAATTGTTGAGCTTAATTTGGCCTTCAAGATTGCTATTCAGTTTTTGTTCGATCTTGTGCTAAGTGTAAATTTGGTTTTGATCGCATGTTGCATGCCTATTTTCCTACAACTTGCTTTCCCAGAGGTGTAACTCTTGATAATTGAGAAGGATATTATGCCTGTCTTGCTTTGATTCAATGTCTCAATTCTCTAAGTGTTCGTTTATGTGTTGGATCTGAAATCATTCCTTGTTCACTTCTAGGATTTAAACTCTGTGTTTATTTAAATATTTAGAAGTGTCTATTAGCTTAAGTTAGTTGTAGTTGAAAGTTTTTATAAAAGAGGAAACCTCAGCTACAATGTTAAGAGTTTTATAACCTTGTGCTCTCGCAACTAAGATTAAAATATCGGCCAATATTTAATATTTCTTTCTTTTTAACATAATTAGCAAAAGAGGGAGCTTCCACTCTGAATTTAAAGAGCAGGTTACTGCACATAGCTGTTCGTTTCCAAGACGCATACTCAAGGTGCGATTTGAAATGCCAACATATTGTTAGTTGTTTTGGAAAGTGCCATAGCATTAGATTATCCATGGGAGATTATCACCTTGACAAACCAATGTATGCTATCTCCATGAGTGCAACATATATTGTTTTGGGAGTACAATGGGTTACTAATTTGGGAACAATTGAGATGAACTTCCAATAACTATTCATGAGTGAATTAGAAGGAAAAACAATAGAGCTAAGAGGGTTGAAGGAAAACTCCCCACAAATAGTAAGCTCTCATCAAATGCAGAAGTTGCTTAAGAAGGGAGTGGAAGGATTTGTGGCCTAGATATGTTCACTAGAAGTCTCTCAATCTAATGCTCCCACTCATCCAAATTTATAAGCAATAATTGATCGTCACTCAATGGTTTTCAATGATATTCCTATAAGACTTCATCCTAAGAGGGATCATGATCATGTAGTACAAGTAGTTCCAGGGATCCAACCACCCAACATTAGGCCTTACAAGTACTCACATATGTAGAAAAGTGAGAGAAAATATTGTTGAGGAGATGTTAGAGGATGGAATTATTAGGCATAACCAAAGTGCTTACTCCTCGCTTGTGGCGATGGTGCGTAATCAAAATAGGCTTACCAGCAAGCAGTCCAACAACAACAACAACAAGAAGCAACCTTAGTAGCACAACAACAACAAAAACAACAAGCAACCTTAGCATCACAACAACAACATGCTTATCAACAAGCCATCCAATAGTAGCAACAATAGCAAGCAACCTTAGCATCACAACAAGAAGAAGAAGCCACCTTAGGTGCGCAACAACAAGCTCAACAACAACAACAAACCTAAGAACAAGAATTGCTTGGTCAAAAATATGTCCAATGACAAAAAATGCTCGCACAACAACATCAACATGGTTTATACTATAACCCTCAACAAAACATTGTCAACCCAAACACGTTGGGAACATATACACCTCCAACACAATCACCTTCATAATATCCTACACCACCATACACCCCATACAACACCTTATCATATCAAAATCCCACATACAACCCATCCATCATCCCAACATATGTTCCTCCACCAAACCTGCAAGATGATCTAGCATCACAATTTAAGGTACTATCTCAAGAAATGTAAGACCTTTGAATGGGCAAGACAAAGAAGCCCCATACATAGAATCTATTTCCATATCCATTTGATCAAAACATTGCAATGGTACCATTCCCTCCCGGCTTTGAAATCCCCAAATTTGATAAATACAAAGGGAGGGGAAATATTGTAGACCACATCAAAGAATTTAATGTCATGTGTATGGAGGTTGCCTACAATGATTCCTACTTAATGCACCTCTTTCCACAAAGTTTGACAGGCCCAACCATGGACTGGTTTTCTCAACTTCCCCCTGGCATAAAAAATTTCCAAGAAATCATTGGCAAATTTATAGACAACTTCTCCTTCAATCTTGACATGGACATAAGTCTAGAAGAACTGTATACTCTTAGATAGAACAAGGGAGTATTTTTTGCCAATTTCTTGCAATGATGGAGACAAAGAGCTAGTAAAAGAAAGTGGACACTTCCTGACGAACAACAAATGGGCTTTATTAGAGAAAATCTAGATCCAGATCTATTCCACTTGAAAATTCAATGCATCACATCTTATGGTTTTCCCTAGAGCCCTTAACATTGAGAGAGCCCTAATCTCACAGGGAAATGCACAAGTGTATAAAGACAATCACCCTTCCACTAGTGTTAACGACAAGCCCTGCTATTGGGACAAGAACAAAAATGTTACTAGCGATGGTGTTGTTGATGCAAAGGTGGTATTAACTACTCCTAGACAAGAATACACCCAACCCATGAATACACAACAACCATACACATCACCTTCAAAAAATCAAGCAATGAATGCTACAAACACTCAATATGGACAACAAAGAACAAACAATGCTCCTAAGCAACGATTCACTCCCTGAGGGGAACTTATGGAAGACATGTTGAAGAGGTTGATATAGTATAACATTATCACACTCCTAGATTTTTCAAACTATCAAGAGCCACAAATCAAACCTTGTAGCTATAGAGAAGATCAATTTTGTGAATTTCATCAGTACAAAGGTCATAGCACACAAAAATTGTTTTAGGCTCAAACATCTAATAGAGGATCTTATTGAACAAAGAGACATTGAGGTTGATGAAAAACCTAGGAATGAAAATATGAAAATTTACATGAACCCTATGCTTGATCATGGAAAAACAAAAGATTCGACAAAGGCATTAACTTCAACCAATACCTAGGATACCATGTTGGGACATGTTTACATTGTTTTATGAGGAATCAGATATGTATCAAGACACTATTTTAAAATAAAGTCGAAACCCATCAACAATGTTTAGCACTATTTTATATCGTAATAACATCAAGTGGATATTAGATTGTGATATCTCTCTCATATATGACTCAATGATTGGCCATGTTGAAGAAGTTCCAAATGAGCCAGAAATATCCCTTATTGCATCCATACCCACAAAATGTTGTGAAGAGTCTTTTACCGATGATATATCATCCACCCAAGGATCATGTCAAGATGAGGCTCTTGAGGATAACGAAAGTTATTCCAAACCAAGTCAAGATCAAGAACCCCTATCCCCAAAGTTTCATAAAGAACTAAGGGACATCTTCCAAACCATTTTAAACTCCAAGGATGATCTCGATATCACTCCTAAGATGTTTCTTTTGGATGGAAATATAGAAATTCTTCATCTAAAATATGAGTCTCCCACTCTTGATATTCCTACACAAGAGCAAGCAACAGTCGAGATTATTGATTCTTACAGTGATTGTGCATCATCGACATCTTTTCAATTAGTACCAACATCTTTTGAAGAAATATCAACAAATGTTATAGAATCAAAGAAAATAGTTCATGAGCGAGAAACAGTCAATATTATTGATTCTTACAGTGATTGTGCATCATCAAAATCTTTTGAGTCAACACCAACATCTTTTGAAGTAGTATCAATAGATAATGATGTCATAGAAATAGAGTAAATAGTTCATATTCCTGAACAACAAGAACCCATAACAATATCATGTGTTCATGACAAGTCATATTTAGTGGCTATAGATTGGATGATACATTATAAGGTCAAAGGATTAGGTATTGATAATACCTTCACAATTCTGGGTGCAATCTTGTCTACAACAAACATCAACATATGGGGCACGAAGAATCCTTATGATGATTTTTTTTTCAATACTACAACTAGCCATATGATGAGTTGGTTTTCAATGCTACAACTAGCTGTATCATGAGTTGGTTTTCAATGCTACAACTAGCCATATCATGAGTTGGGATTCACCCATCATCTCATACACACATTGGGACCAACATAAAAAGAAGAATTCCCATCAAAGCAAGGAAACGATCATCAAAGAAAATGAAGCAATAAATCAAAAAGGGAAAAGCAAATACAAATGGATAACAAAGAAAAATAAAGAAAATCATCCCTCAAAAACTCCACTATTCAAAGAAATTATGGGGCGGAATAAAAAAGGGAAATGTATCCATCAAAAGAGTCCTCAAAGCAAGCTTCTCAAGCAATGAACAAATTATATCCAGTGGTTGGTCCTAATTCCATGAAAACCTCCATTCCCATCCATCATCGCTCATCTTCCTAAGTTTGGAGAGTCAAAGGTTCCAAACTATCAACCAATCCATCTCATATTTTTTCATACATGTCACCATACACTTCATTCACAATATCCAATTCTGGCATTGATCGTGTGTTGGCAGCTACCCTTTATCATGAGGATTCTGAAGGCACTTGATCATGATATGCACACATAGACAAGGTTAATTCCAGTATCCACAAGGTGGATCAATGTTTTTCAAGGTTGCATTCAAGTGCTTATATCTTAGCAAAGTAGCTTCTTCAGGTAGGATATCACTGGCATGTTATAACAATGGCCTCTACATAAGTTCCACCAGGTGGGTTGAACATGAGGGTAAAATATTGAAAAAATTTTCAAAAATCAAGAAAATAGTAAAAATAAAAATCATCCTCCAGTGAAAACCACTACGGTGGCGCTTTGGGAAAGTACTATAATGAAAACCTAGAAAACAAGCGTCATGAGTAGAATCGAGCATCGATATGATCCTTCTTAGACAAGAGAATCTCATCCTTGTCATGATAATCCAATGTTTCCTCCATCCATCCAATCCAACTTTATCCAGATTTTCCATTTTATCATGACCTTGACAAGGATTCGGTGTATACTTCAACTTTTCTCATGGAAATTTTTTGATAGGCTCTTTACCATTTTATCTCGTGAAGTCCCATAGCCCATATCTAGCATGAAAAAACTCTGTTAAAATCTTCACATATACATTACCTATCTTGGTTATCCATTGCATTATGAAGAATTCCTAAACACTGGGGGCAGGTTATTTCACTCTTATTTTCAAATAACTCTTGATCCATGTCTTTATCTCATAGCGTGATATTGACATCGTGATCTAGGTATCATTTTCCTTAAAATCTTATCTTGAAAATCCAAAAACATTCATAAAGTCTTATCTTGAAAATCCAAAAACATTCATAAAATCTTATCTCATCATAAAATCCAAAAAAATTTGTAAAATCCTATATAGCTAAAATCCAAAAACATTCAAAAAATTGTAAAGGAAAAATCCAAAACATTTAGAAAACATCAAAATCCATAAAAAGGTTGAACATCAAAACTCCAAAAACAAGTTCTCTTGTTGAACTACATCGTCTCTGAGCTTTAACGTAGGCAAGGCCATCATTTATGTGTCCCCGAGACACCCTAGGTCATTTTTTTAGTCGTCTGTCATAATAAACTGATGTCTCTCACTGTTCATATCTTCATCTTGTAAATAGGTCGAGTAGGTCAAACTATGTGGTCTCTGCGTGTATAACATAGGAAAGGATTATCTTTGATCAACCCCCAAGGCCCCTAGGATAGGTTCTTGGTCAAAACTCAAAAATTCTAGAAAACCCCAAAACATCCAAATATCGGAAAATCCCCAAAATATCTAGATATTCAAAAAACATAAGAAAAATTGAAAATGGAAAACAAAAAACAATAGAAAACATTCAAAAGACCTAAAAAGCCTCAAATATTTCAAGAAAACCCTAAACAACCTCAGAAAATCTAAAAATCCTAAACATTCACATAAACTTTCAAAAAGACCAAAAACATCCTCAAAACATTTCAAAATACCAAAAAGATTGAAATATTCAAAAAATCCAAAACCACCCATCCCATCTCGCTTTCACCCGAAATAAACTTTCACCCATAATAAATCTATCATCACCTTCAACCTTTGGCGAAACAAGTAGAAAAAAAGTATAGCAAGTCGTAAAGTGAGAATCTAAGTGTCAAAACCTAAAGTCTAGATCATAGGTAAATACATCAGTGAAGTTTATATCAACAACTCATCTTAGCATCATCATCCTAACATCAAAACAACCTCTGATCAACATACCCTAGTATGTATCCTTCCTACAATGGACATCAATATCAGACATCACCTTAGCTAAATTTACATCAGGCAAGAGATATAGATAACACTAGTTGTTTGTCTTTGATGTTTTCTTATGATTTATCTTAATGACCCATTCCGAGGACCTCTCGATAATGTCTAAGAAAACGATTTAGAGAGAAAGGAGTGGGGCATCGATCATTATCTTTCGTTTGTTGTGCTTGTGGGTACTCTTGTAAAATAATCTTGGCATATACTTGCTTAGTTGTGTGTAGGAAGGTCATTTAGGGTATGTTGACTATTGCGTATGCTTTGGTCCAATATATTTTAAGCTTGTAACTTACATTTCAACGAGGTTTTTCGTATTTCAAGATGTGAACAAGAACTATCCTATCTATTTTTTGAGTCAAAGTCCATTACACTAGATACAACATCATCTTGGTTATTAATACCTTGATGCATCAAATCTATGTGTTATATTAAACAAAAAGGAACAACAAAAAATACCAATCCCGAAATGTGAGTAACTCATCGTGCATTCATCCTCATTTTGCATTGTCTCATCACCATCTCTAATAAAGTCTCAATGGATCATGGACTTGTTGGATCTTTTGAAACAATCATCAAAATCAATGGTCATTCATTCTTTATTCTTCTATCTTCTTTCCGCACTAACCTGGTATCATGACAATCAACAAAAACATTATCAATGCATCCATCTACATCCACAAACCATCAACATACATACATCTCATAATCATAGCATAATCATAGCATCCATCTCATAATAATTGCACATCATACATTTTGCATTATCGTTTGAGTTGTGATGAATAATATACATAGGTTATTCTAAGCATCTTAATCGTTGCATATCATAAGCATTTGCATCCATACATCCACATGCATACATTATCATCATAAAAAATGTATAGAAAATACACAAAAAGAAATGCATCCACATCATTTGCATCACATATCATATAGACATAAGTAAAGTGCATCCATACATCATAAAATATAAGCATCTCATCCATCCATGCATGAAATAAGGTGAACACATCACGACATAAATCATCCGTATCCATATCATATATATATATATATATATATAAATGAATGTCATGGTACAAAATATGGATCAGTGTATGTATAAACATCATAAGTACAATATCCATGAGGCTATGAAAAAGGATCCCATGAATTTATATCTGTGATAAAAATGGGGCAACAAAATAAAAAACTGTCTATACATCAAAAGCTAGCCTTGGTGGCTGCTACCCTCTCCAGCCTGCCTCTCAGGCTAATCCTCTACTTGTAGTTGTACATTGTTGTGTTGTGAAAAATTGGGTTGTCTCAATGCGACTGGTACATCACAATACTAATACTATCTATAATATGTGGCATCTATAATGGCTTCTCTGTACAACCTTGCTGAAACAGTTTGACCATAAGTAGCCACCATCATAGCCTCAATCTGTTGGTGCCTGGCAACCTCTTGGTATCTCTTAGTGGTCATAGCCTGTACCCGCTATAACACTTGATCTTTCTTGGCCATGATGACCACCACCTGATACTATGCCTGGTCTCACTCAACAGTAATACCCAAAATTTGCTGGCAGGCTTGATCCTACTCACCAATCAATGTTTGCACCTACTGCTGTAGCTACTATATCTGTACATCCATCACATCTAGTGGTGGTGACACTACCTATGGTTGAACCTATAGAGGCTATTGTACAATTGGGGGAGCCCCCAGAACTTTCCTATTCTAACTATCCTACGTACCCTGTTCTCTACTTCTCCTTGCTCCCCTACCTCTAGGCCTCCCTCGCGAAGGAGCACCTACTGGATTTTTCAACCATCAAGGAGGTACAAACTAAGCCTCATATGCAGGTGTAATCTATGCTACTGCCTAACCCTGATCATAGGCCCAAGCTTGAGCTCCTAATTGCCTGAAAATATTGATTGCCTCGAGAGCTAGAATGGTCGATCCCCATGTGGGAACCTCTCTCGCCAGCCTAGCAAAAATGGCCCTGCACGCATCATCAGGTCTATCCTAGACCTCTCCAAACTGTTAGGCTACCCTGTCTAGTAGGCATTGCTCAGTGATATGATGCTCATGACCCTATATGTATCGAGTTTTCTTGGAAAAGTATAACTGTTGTATATTATCAAACCATGGTGGCATTTGAAGCAATGGGTGCCAACGAAAAACTGTCATGTCATCAATCACCTATCGCTAATACGAGAGCCCAATCTGTCTGGTGTGCCTCAGTGTAATGGAACTTATGTATCTCTAAATGATGGGATCATCTGGCTTGATGTCTGCCATTTGAACAATAGGTTGAAGCACAAAAATATGCTCCCACACCCAAATGTGTAGTAGAGTCACCCCTACACTAATTGCTCTCC
Source organism: Sequoia sempervirens (assembly GCA_007258455.2). Lineage (NCBI taxonomy): Eukaryota > Viridiplantae > Streptophyta > Pinopsida > Cupressales > Cupressaceae > Sequoia > Sequoia sempervirens. Next base: position 1,055,744,163 of record VDFB02281492.1, on the reverse strand, counting down.
CATCACAGTATACAAAATCATGCAAATCATGATATAGAGAAGCCAACATCATGAGCCCCCATGCAAAAAGTGTCCTACGTAGCATGTGATGCCACGCCAAGCCCCATCTTTGGTTGAATCCTCTATTGCATGTCCGGGGCAACCAAACCCAAAACGATGGCTGTGATAATCAATTTGAAGGTCGACACATGACCTTTGTATGACTTGAGGTTTATTTTTGATGTAACCAAAACAATCTGATCCATCTCCATAACCTCGAGGAAGGCATCAAATCCGACATCAACATCATAGATAGCGCGATCACCATGTATCGGTAAATTCAAGATCTGCCAAACATCCTCCAAGGTCACCATCACCTCGCCTGTCAGAAGGTGGAAGGATGAGGTCTTGCTATGCCATCTCTCGCATAGAGTAGTCATCATGGAAAAATGTGTTTGAATCACACACGCATATACACAACATACCAGAGGCCTATCTCTCCAAGGTGCTCCTAGCGCAACTTTGATAAATCTTCAAGTCTCTCCAACACGGTGGGCCTAGGATCTCACAACATTAGCAGTGAAATGACCTCTTGCATCCATGAAGCACACGACATCAGGAAATCGAGGAAATTTGACTCAATTTAAAATTTGCAACTCAGAAATCACAAAAGCGTTGTTGTTTTCAATAGCATCGCTATATTCAAATTTGAAATTGTGATGCCTAAAGTATTTAAAATTGCAAATAACAATATGCATTGCAAAACACACGGGCATCACATTTTAATCTCTGGCATATGCTAACCCTAATTTCTAAATCGGCAAGTGTGTCGCTATACAAGCTTGCATCGCCATGTAAAATTAGAAACCCTAATTTTAAATCACGAATAATGTCGCCATATAAATATGCGTCGCTATATTTCATTTGAGCGTCATTGATTTCAATTTGGGTGTCGCTAGATAGCAATGCCACCAAAGATTAAATTTCAAAGCGTAATAAATGCATCCAAAATTCAAATTTCAAATCAAGTTTGGAGTTACATACTAGTGGTCCTGTGCCTAGAAGTCACTGGAACTCTCAAACTCAGTTGGATATGTGCCTGGGAAGCTCTTAGCATGTCATTTCGTTGAAGGGTCAGAGCTCAAAATAGCAGACATCTCTTAAATGTGAATGCACAAATGAATTCAAAGTGACCCTTGGCTTATTTAAGCTAGAAAACTAGGTTTTTTTTCCCTAATTTAACCTTGAAGATAGGGTTTATCATCATTTTCACTAATTTTTCCAAATTGGAACTTATTTTGCATTATTTTTTGTGTTTTTGGTATAATTCTTGGATCCTGAAGCCTTTCTGTACCCTTGGGACAACTTTTCACCTTTATCGAGAAATCAACCCAAAATTCATTTTTTTTGCTTGATTTCTCGAGGGGGAAAGGAATCAACTTTAACCTTCTGCTAGGGCATCTAAAAAATTAGAATTTTTTTTAAAATTTATTTAAGCAACAATTTTAATTCGAAGAGCGCTATTCTTTGATCTGAAGCAGTAGGTACCTCGCTTCAAAGAGGGAAAAAATGTAGACACTAAAAAATGTCCTAATCAATATCATACACTCAAAACAAATTTACTAACATCATTTCCTCTTCAAAACCCATTTTCTTTTTAGTTGATTAATTAGATTAGCCTAGCTAATTAATTAATTGCATCATTTTCATCCATTAACCCAATTAAGTAAATCGGGCTAATTCATTCCTTTTCGTGCTAACATTTCATCTCATTAAATTAAATAAATCAAAACATTTAATTTAATTCTCTAAGTCATCTTATTTAATTAAATAACCCTAAGTTATTTAATTAAATATCATCTCTCTCTTCTCCCTAGTTATTAAATTATTTAATTTAATAAATATCACCTTATTCCTCCAAATCCCCTAATTGCATGATTAAACCTTCTTTAATTAGCAATTAAACCATTTTTCCTCTAAAAAGGGAATGTTCCCTCAGATATTCCTTATCTCCCTTTTTTGCACAATTAAAGTTTTCTTTTAATTTGAAAAATGCCTTTTTCCTCACCCAAAGGAATATTCTAAGGAATGTTTTTATTCCTCCATCATTTGAAAAATGGATATTTTCACTTGGCTTCTTAAGAAAGTTTTAACCTTTAGCCTTTTGAACAAGTCACCTTTGACCTATGTGAGCAGATCAAAAGTGTGTTTGTTTGAAGCAAATGTGAACCCTTGATTAAATCTCATCATGCATTCTCATCTGTTGATGAGAATCCATGATCCATGCCTCTCATCTCCTTCATCTTGGATCGTTGATTAATATTTTCAATCTCAACCCTCCATTTCTTATTTTCTTTCCTATAAATAGGACACTATTTAGAGACAAATGAATCCATCTTTCAATTGCAAAGTCATTTTGTTGAATTCACTTGCATCCACACTCATATTTCACTTATCTTAGTTAATCTTAATTGCATAATATCTTAGAGCATCAATTAATGGCTTCCATGCATTTGTCTTAGTTTTTTTTATAAATTAGGGTTTTCATCTTTTAGCTTAGAACTAGCTTAGATTATCTTAGCAATAACATAATTAGATCATTTGTAGCATAAAATCATGATAACTTAGCTTGCATCATGTTAATTTTTAGCATAATCTAGATTTTCATACATCAATCACAATGGTTTCATCGATTCTTTTCCATAGAATCAACTGAAATAGGCTCACTAATCATAGGATTGGGAAAGGGTCGTCATTTCACATCAACATGACACCAATTTCAAAACGAGATAAGTTTCAAATGGGTTAGAGTAGGAATTTAACTGTTCTTGTAGTTTGTAACTTTCAATTTCAATTAAAATGCTTAGTTTAACTTTCTAATTTGAATGAGCTTGTTTGGTAGATGCAGGTTTATTTGGGTAAATTATGCTTCAATTCATGATGGATTAAGTATAATCGATCCAAATTGACAATCCTTGTCTCACATGTTCAAAGGGAATTTTCTTAATTCATGTAAGGTCTCTTCTTAGGGAACATCTCCAAGAGAGGACAAGTCAAAGAAATATCACACTCTTGGATGAAATCAAACCTAATGACACCACTAAGAAAAGTATGCATCACAAGAATAAAGAAAATCATGCAAATAAATAAGAGTGTCGATGTTTTCCCCCACTTTAAAGTGATTGCTAACACCATTGCTGTGAGCAATTGCTTTAAAGTAGAAGAAGACATGAGAGGTTATTCAAAAATCCCTATATCAAGTCATATGTTTCTGAATGAATCTATATCATGGATAAGGGGTTTCCCCCAAAATGCAATACTAAAGATAACTCAGTACATCACATGCGAGCCCACTTAAGGCATGTCATCCACATCCCAAGCTCGCTCTTATATATATTGTTGCAAGAATGGAAAAGAATGAAGGTGTTGTCATTGATGTCAACTGGTCAATTGGCTATCAACTGGTTGTTGTTGTCATTAATGTCATGGTTACATGTTATTAACTGTATATGTTAAGGATATTGAGAAAATATTATTGAATAAAGGTTGTAGGTGTTAATGATTGCTCCAAGTTTTTCTCCTATGTTTGTGTGGTTCATATATGTTGGTCATGGTTTTTGGAAGCTGCTATATCCAATTTTTTTTCTCCTGATTCATTGTGCAGTGCAAGTTATGTTCACCAATTGTGAACCGTGGTTTTCTATGTTTTGATTGAGGTCTAAGAGAAAAGTTGTTGGCCTGGATTTCTCTTTGGTGATGTCTTATGACTTGCAGTTCTATAGTTGAGTTGTTATGATTGTATTGAAGATGATTTTGGTATCTGGAAGGATTGTGCTTAACTGTTCTATGTGTTTTACACTAGTTTGGCCGACCTTATGTTAAACACTATCTTCAGAATTGATGTAGCATGTTAGATCTATTTGGGTCCTCACCAAGCATGTGTTTGGGTCGCCCTCATTCTAATTCCTCCGTAGGATATTTTGGCACCGACCTAATTTGAATTTAATGTTGGATGGTTGACTTTGAATATGTTTCAAAGTTGCAGATGATATAAATACAAGATGAGTTAGTGGTGAAATGATGTACAAAGAGAGATAAGTGAAAATAAATAGAGTAGATAGATGTGAGATTGATGTGAATCGGTGAGTGTGTGTGTTGTGAGTGTGGAAGATCAGTGTGAACCCTAAATGCTGAGTTTTTAGATGTAGTGAGAAGAAGGTATACTCTATTACTCATGCTTGTATGCAAGTGGATGAGAAAATTGTGGTCGATTTCTTTGTTGCATTGAGATTGTATTCTCTTTGTAACATATCTCTTTTATCTTCTTTGTATCTTTGTGGCAGTGAGCCCTCCGGGTTAGCCCTATTGGACAGTGAGTCTTGATCCAGACAACGAGTCCTTGTTTTGGAAGTGAACCTTGTATCTCAGGTAGTGAGCCTTTTGTAATAGGTTTTGATATTCTTTATAGTGTGAGTTAATCCTCATCATGGTTTTTCCCTTATTGGGTTTTCCATGTAAATCTAGTGTTGTGTTTGTGTGATGATTTTTAGTTTATGCACTTGCACTTAATGTTTATTCATTTAAGCAGTATTAAGGATTAGTTCCGGTGAATGATTTAAAGGTTTTAATTTTGTGACAACTTATTCACCCCCCTCTCAGTTGTCCTATCCAATATTTGGTATCAGAGCTTGGTTCCTTGGAGTAGAGCTTAACTACTTAAGGAAGGTCTGGGATGGATGTCAAAGTTACTTATGATTATCTGAGGTTTGATGGAACTAATTATGCTATTTGGAAAATTTTGATTGAAGAATATCTAGAGTATTGTGGATATGATGTGGAGAAAGCTTAGAAAAATCCTTGCACTCCTCTTGCTAATAGTCCAAGTACAACTGATGAGATCAAGGCACATGAAGCAAACAATAAGGTGAAATACATTTTGAAGAATAGTCTTGTACATTTTGAGTTGATTAAGGTTTAGAATCTAAAAATTGCTAAGGAAGTCTAGGATGCTTTGGAAAGGACGCATGAAGGTGATGAAAGATTCAAAGAGGAAAATTAGCAAAATTTGGAAACATAGTTTGAGCTCCTACATATGTCTAAAGATGAGAATGTTAAATTTTATGTATATAGATTGAATGAGATAGTAGTTGGAATGCGAGGACTTGGTGCTATTATAGATGAAACTAGGATTGTAAAGAATATTCTTAGAACTCTCCCTAATGATTACAGTGAAAAGGTGTGTGCTATTGAATAGAGTATAAATTACAAGACTTAAACTAAAGATTTGTTGTTCAAATCTTTGACATTTTATGAGATGAGAAGGATGAATATGAGGAATGGATGCAAATCAGTGATGCCTTTAAGGCTGCAAAAGTTGAAGATCCAGATGAGGAAAATCTTGATGAAATAGAAGATAAATTGGTGAGAAGGATGAAGAAAGGATCCAACAAGTGTTAAGGAAAGTTACCTTTTAAATTCTTTATTTGTGGAGAAATAGGTCATTATGCTACAAAGTGTCTGGAAAAAGCTAAGAGGAATAAACAAAGATATGAGAAAGAAAAGAAAGGAAGATAAATAGAGCATATTATGTGAATGAGAATGCTAGTATATCTGATAAGGATTCTGATTATGAAAATCCTGATGATAATGAATGCTTGTTCTTCGCTATAAAGGATGAACCTACTTCTGCTAATTCTGAAAAATAGGTGAAGGAATGCCCTTCAGAGAAGGAGAAAAAAGAAGGTACTGTAATCTCTTTCCTACATGATAAACAAGAAAAGAACTATTGGGTTGTTGAAAATGGTTGTTCACATCACATGACTGGTGGTAAGAACATGTTTTTTAAACTTGAAAAATATGATGGAGGCTTGGTTATATTTGGAGATGATATTGGTGCTAAAATTTGTGGGATAGGTTTAGTAATTTTTGATGGAAAGAATAATACTGATGATGTCTATTATGTTAAGATTTTAAGGCACAATATTTTGAGTGTTGGACATATGTGCAGTAAAGGATATAATCTTGTGTTTGAGGATGAAATATGTGAGATATAGAAAGGATCCAAAATAGTGATTTTTGTAGGAAATAATTCTAAAGGAAATATCTATCAACTTAAAGGTGCTGATGGATGATGTTTTATGACTCAAATTAATGACAGTTGGTTATTGGAGAATGTGTCACATGAATTTTGATAATTTGGCGAGGATTAGTGCAATTCAGGTTGTGAGAGATTTACCAAGAATTATAAAGCCTATCAATGTTATTTGTAGGAATTGTAGTTTGGAAAGCAAGCTAGAAGCCATTACAAATCAAAGGAACAATCTACAACTAGACTACTAGATTTAATTCATATAGATCTCTATGGTCCTACAAGAGTGAGAAGTCTACAAGGTGAAATGTACTTTATGATTTTGATTGACGATTATTCTAGATATACATGGGTTGCATTTCTCAGAGAGAAATCATATGCATTAGATAGATTCAAGATATTCAAAGCTATGGTTGAAAATGAAGTGAATTTGAGGATAAAACTCTTATGGTCTGATAGAGGTGGAGAATTCACCTCCCATGAGTTTAATATGTTTTATGAAGTGCATGGAATAAAAAGATAGTTATCTGCTTTGAGAACTCCTTAGTAGAATGGAGTTGTTGAAATAAAGAACAAAATAGTTCAAGAGGCCGCTAGATCAATGATTACTAAGGTTGGTTTACTGGAAGTCTACTGGAGATAAGCTATTCATACTGCTATTTATGTATTCAATTGAATGCAAGCAATAGAAAATAGTAAAAAGACCCCTTATGAGCTATGGTTTGGAAGAATTACTATTGTTAAGTATTTCAAGGTATTTGGAAGCAAATGTTATATCAGAAGAGATGAAGAAACTTTAGTAAAGTTTTATGCAAGAAGTGATGATGACATTTTTTTTGGATATTATACTAAAAGAAAAGCCTACAGGTGTTTCAATAAAAGATTGACAAATATTGTGGAAAGTGAAAATGTCAAGGTTGACGAAACAATGAAGAATTCAATTGATATTGATGGATATGTATTAGATGAACCTAATTGTGTAAGAATTAAAGAAATTATGGAAGAACAAGAAAGGGATGAGAAAGAGAAGCATAATGTAGAAAATGAAAGAGAAGAAGAAGCTTTGGTGGTGTCCCCTAAGACACCTAGATATGTGTAGAAGAATCATTTAGAAAGTCAGATCATTGGAGATAAGGTAAAAGGTGTATTTACAAGAAGCAGAGCTACTATGGAAGTAAATCTATGTTTATTTTTTGAGATTGAATCGAAGACCATAAGTGAAGCATGTAAAGATGAACATTGGATGGAAGCTATGAAAAGAACTTATGCAGATTGAGAAGAATCAAACTTAGGAATTGGTCCCAAGACTGATAGATAAAAAATTTATTGGATCAAAGTGGGTATTCATAAATAAGGTGAATGAGAATGAAGTGGTTAGAAAAAAAGAAAGGCTTGTGTGTAAAGGCTACTCACAAGTAGAAGGCATATATTTTCAAGAGAATTTTTCTCCAGTAGCAAGAATGGAATCTATAAGGATGTTCTTAGCATTTGTCGCTCATAAAGATTTCAAGGTCTATTAGATAGATGTCAAGTCTACATTTTTGAATGGTGAGCTAGAAGAAGAGGTCTACATGGAACAACTAGAAGGATTTTTATTTTCAAATCAATTGAATATGGTGTGCAAATTGAAGAAAGGTTTCAACAAAGGTACGATAGATAGTAATCTGTATTTCAAGATTGAAAATGACAAAGTATTGGTTGTAGTTGTATATGTTGATGACATTTATTTTGAAGGAAATGAAACTATGTGTAAGTTTTTTGTGGAAGAGATGCAAAAGGAATTTGAAATTTCTATGTTTGGAGTGATGAATTTATTTCTTGGGCTACAAATTAATCAAAAAGAGAAAGGTATTTTTATTTCACAGCCTAAGTATGTAAAAGAGATGTTGAAGAAATTTGGGATGGATGGTTCCAAACTAGTATGCACTCATATGGTGACTGGTTGCAAATTGGGAAAAGATGATGATTCACCTAAAGTTGATAAGAGAAAGTATAGATCTATGATTGGTCGACTGTTGTATTTGACTGCTACTAGACCGAATATCATGCATGCAGTTTGTCTTGTGGCTAGATTTCAAGAAGATCCTAAAGAAACACATGTTACTGCTATTAAAAGAATATTCAAATATTTGAATGACATTCCAAATTATGGGTTGTGGTATCCTAAAGATATTGAATTTACACTAAGTGATTATAAAAATGTAGATTGGGCTGGATGTGTAGATGACATAAAGAGTACAAGTGGTGGTGCATTCTTGCTTGGTTGTAGATTGGTGGCATGTGTTGATCATCAAATCTTGCACCTCTTCGAAAATATTATGAGAAATTCAGTGAGTTGGGTACTGATTTGCACCTCACCGAATACATTTAGGATTTTTATAGAAAGCTGACTCTTCTTGGGGGTTTGGAGAAAAGGGTAGAAGGAAATGTAAACATAAAACATAAAATTAGAAATGCGCCAACACTTTTACAATATTTCAAACCAAATCATTCCTATGAGTGATATAATTAGACACAGAACGCCACCACCCTTCATTGTTGGAAAGAGAATGAACATCAAAGGCTAACAACAAGCACAATGCAGACTTTCAAATATTTCTTTAGGTAGTGTTCATTAAGGTCCGATCAAACATAAAGATTTGTAAGGGTGAAAAAAACATTCAAAAACTACATAAATGCTCTCTCCTAATACAACATAATATAACAAAACAACCTTTTAGAAAAATAGAGAAGTACATTGACATAATCTAGTTTTCACAAGTTATTATTCTACCATACAAGCATACAATATGGAAATTAGCCACTTAAACTATTCAAATTCAATTTGCAAGACACAGTGTTTCATTTAGAACGAAAGCATAAAGAAAGAAAGCTTGATAAAGGCCATACATGCATAGTCTCAAGGATTTCTCCTCAATAATTCATGCTTTAAATATAAAAATGAACTTTAAAATAGAGGTCGGATGCCAATTTGACAATAGTTTGAGCTTTCAAAGATATAACATGCTAGAGAAAAGCAGTTCTACAACTTTTACTCTTGAAAATAGTTCTATATCCTAAGAAAATTAAAGAAAATTTTCCTCAGCAAAGGAAACTAAAACTTGGAATCCAACCCTTTCATCTATCATCGTCTCTCTTTTATAGCTCCAGAAAGAAGAAACTACCACCACAATACAAAAGTAATTACTGCTAGATGTTGGAATTTGATAGCACATGATTTGATCATAGATCTTTAGTTAGGTCACAACAATATTTTCTCATCAATTATCAGCTGTTGCATTAATGATTTTTAGATATTTAGCAAAGATAGTGGTTTGTAAATGATCAAATTTTAGAAAATAGCCTAGAAAAAAGGTCTAGTTGACCAATCACATCACCCAAAGGCACCAACTTAAAGCTTCCATCCTAAAAACCAAGAAAAGAAAAAGGCCAGCAAGCACCGACAAACTCCCAAAAGATATCACTTCATAAGAAGCACAATCAACTCGCAGCGAAGAGATGACGTGTCAAACAGGCATAAAATTTTGAGCTCATGAATATATCTCCTTGAGAAAATCTCTGTCAAGTTAACATGTGTCGCGACTCTCTTTCAAAAAGGAAGGAAAAAAATGAAAGATCCACAACCACCACAAGGCATATTGCACACCTTTCTGATAATTTTACTTGAGTGTAGGCACATCTAAAACTAAAAACATTATACAAGCTAAAAATCAAAATGATCAAGAAAAAAATGCTTCACAATTCTGGTGACTCACATGAGGTCTTTGCTTATGGAGGCACGAACCTAGGCGTCTAGTAATACTTGGAGTTTGAGGAAAGGAGAATGATGTGCTTCCCAATCTACATTAGGTGGTAGGACGAGAGTATGGATTTTCCTATATCCTTGCTCTAGCTTGAAAACTTCTTTGAAAGAGACAACTCCCCATCTGGAAGAAACTACTCTAAGGTGATAGTAGAGTTGAGAAAGAGGAAAAATATTGCACTCAATATGATCAGCCATGGGCATTGCACTTGAACCTGGGAGTTCTGCAGAAGTTTGGACCTTGTGTTAGATTGCGTCCATGACCTGCTCAATTGTTAGCACATCTCCATCCGATGAAAGAAGAGAGGGAAACCCAAAATCAACTAGGATGCTAAAATATTTCTTGATTTTATTGACCCGCTTGTTTAGCATCATCTGATGTTCCTTTCATTTTGTTGCTACCTTGTAGCATTTGATGATCTCGTTTGCTTTGATGGAGGTGACCCTTTGATCAGGAACCCCCACACTTTTTAGGGCCTTATTAGTGGCTACGCATAACTTCAAAATGAAGCTTTGTGATTCTACTAGTCGGGGTGAGCATGTTTGCATAAAGTGATTGGCCATCGGGCTAACCTTACCATTCAATTCCCAAACATCTCTTAAGAATTGTAAAGTGGGCCCAAGAATGGAAACAACAATTGTGATCCACTCCCAATGTGTAGATATCAACTTCTTCATTATCGGGAGGGCTTTAGATCCTCATGCAATAGCTAGCTCCTGGTTAAACTGGGCTTCTCTTGCTCTCACGCTTTCCTCCATTTGACTTCTTTCTGTAAGGGAATTTGTTAGTTCCAAGCTTAGCCTTTTGATCTCCTATCTTGACTCCTCTGCTTCCACATGGACCTTCTGAAGATCATCAAAATTTTGAGATCAGAAACCATCCAACTCTCTTTTCATATTTTCCTAAGTGTGTTGGTGCTCTACATTTTTTTGGCACTCAGTAGCCAACTCACCTTTCAATTTTTCAATTTTAGCATGAAGTTGAACCTGTTCACTCTAAGCTTCTGCAATAAATTTAGATATTTTCCCTTGCTAACCTTGAAGTTGCTTTACATGGGTCATCTCAACATCTCTGGCTCAGATCTCGTTCTACAGTTGGCACACTGTTTCCTTCACATTTATTAACTCTGCCTCATGCTTCTTCAATTTTATGCCCAACCTCTTGTAATCCGCATATACCACCTTCTGAGTGGCCTTAGCTAGGACCACTTTGTCGCATGTGTGAGTTTCATTCAAATTCAGGCCCATGGAATGGATGTCGTAATCCTCCATCTGCATCTGTCCTTTAGGCTTAGACACAAATGACTTCATGGTAGTGATTAGTAGGGAGTTCCACTCTTCATTGAAGGAAGCTTCAATCTTCTTGGTGGTGGGAAACTTGGCATTTTTAACAATATTTTTTCTTTCTAGTCTATTGGGCCTGCTTAGTAGCATCAAAATGGTCTTGGAGACTTTGAGGGACATCAATTCTCTATGTTGCAATGGAAGCACCAAGAGGGAGTTTGAAAAGGGTGACAAAAGGAGAAATTTCGGATGTATGAGCATACGGGGACGTAAAAGGAAGCATTATCATGGAAAAAGGTGGGATACCAAATTGAGATTGGGCAGGGGAAAGAACAGTCGGGGTGAAAAGAGAAATGAGCTAAAGGATAGGTGTCTTTCTAGAAGTGGATGGACCAGGAGTGACTAGTAACACGAAAGTTTTGGCTGTTTCAATGGGGGCCCTTGACAAGGCCATTGAAGAATCAATAGTAGTTGAAGCGGATGATGCTCGTTCGACATGTGGGGTAGCTCTAGAGGATTCGTTAAAAGTGGTAGGAGGTGTATTCAGGATAATTAGCTCAGGGTCTAAGGACAAAGGATTCCTTTGCACGAGAGGAGGTACAAGAGTAATCAAAGACGCATAAGCAAGAAGAAGAGAGGGACCAAAACTCACATGGGCCATAGTAGTCGAAACATTTTGTAGGGCAGACTCCACTTCTTCTTCTCCTCAGGCTAGTGCATTGGGTGCACCTAGATCTTGGACCTGTCTTCTCTTTACATGATCGAAACTAGTACGTCCTGATTCTCTGGCAACCAATCCTTCCAAAACTTGGCCTTCAACAACCACAACGAACCCTTTTTGGGACTGTCATGTCCTTTCTTCTTTATTTCGGGCACTGGGGGAGGACAGAGCTTGTGAATACCTTCACCTTGAGTCTCTCTGATTTTTAGATTCTCGAGGTCAAGAAGCTTGATGTGGAACTTGCTCCTCATCAATTTCATGGCTGGTCTCTAGATTGTTGTTGTCAGAGTCAGCCTCTCGATCATAAATATCTTCAAACTCCTCATCGTGTGGCTGAAAGTTACCAAACGGGGCACCTGGGCATCTCATCTCTTGTTGGAATCTCCAGAAGTCTATCTTTTTCCTTTCTGACCATCCCCTATGCTTCAACTACATGTTGAGATATTTTCCCATCAGGACATTCCTTTGATACTCCGCTTGCGGCTCATAGAAACTTAGCCATTTTGGTTGCTTGAGTGGGATGTGAGTCAAGTCAATGTATACCTCTGACCTTTCTTGAGTAGGATTCCTCATTCTCTCAACATATTCCTGACTCTCATGTTTCAAATTGAAGTGCCTTATCAGGTTATAGTCCCACTTGTTAGAAATAAGAAATAAGCCTAAGGCCGCCAGTAGATTTGTGAGCTCACCCTCAACCTTTTGCTTGTTCAGTGTTACCTGACTATTAGCAATTGATAGGGGAAGCAAATATATCTTTGTTTTGTTTCTTCTGGCACCATAGATGTTGTCGACAATGGTTGCTTAACGGTATGCCTCCAACATGAAAACTCTGTCTGTTACAAATCTAAGGAGTTAGAAAGGCTCCCTGACAAAATTGTGAAATCTAATAAATGTCAAATCCTTGCCTAGGAAATAATCCATCGAGGTCGGTGGATCTTCCATCCATTGTATGACCTTAGGAGAGAAATGACCAATAGGACGTGGCAACAAATCTTGAAGCACTGTCCTCAAAAAATATCTACAAACCAGTAATAATCCCCTATTTTTGAAAGCATATGGGTCCACAAAAAAACTAGCTAGAGACAACTCCTTACATCCAACTTAGACACTGGTATATTCCTCTCTAGCCACTCATAATTCTGATCAAAATTAAATGAGCCAAGAAAGAAGAATACCTGAATTTAGACTCAATACTGTAATTCTTTAGCTATTCTAGCATGTTTCTGACTATCACCTCAACAAAATAATAGTACATATGTTTCTTTTCCCTTTTGAGTGGAAAATACAAGCCAAACTAAAAAGGATTGACCTCATCATTGTTATCAAGGCCAAAAACCTAGGCCAACATTGAAAACACAAACTGTGTGTCCTTCTCGAATTTCTTGCATGAAAGAGGAAAGAGAAGACAACCTCTTTTTGGTCGTCCTTTGCTTCATCCTCATAAAAATTTGTTTCCCTAGCCATTTCTTCCTTGAAGATGTCCATTTGTTCTTCATAAAAATGTTCAACACCCCAGGTTGTAGGGATACACAACATATGTCATATGGCTTTTGCAGAAATAGTAACTTTAATCCTGCTACCCTCAATGGATTTTGTCATTTTATTGAATCTTTTGGCACATGTGTCAACTAGCTCTAGGAATGGATGTATTGTAGGCAGTATGAACTATGGTAGACCAAAATTATAGAGCTGAAACACACCCTCCCTAAAAATTTTAGGGTTAGTTGATAACCTAGGGTCAAAAAAATTGTCGGTGATATCTTTCACTGCCTCTCTTGGGATGTGTTTATTAGACAACACCTTCTTATAGCATTCAAAGGGACGCTCCTCAATGGCTGGGGCTAGTTGCGCTAAAAAATATCAACGTAACCAGGCCTTTTGCTTAAAGTTATAGTTTTTATACCAGAGGTTGATGGTTCTGCCATGGCTGTATCAGGAAGTTGTAGAGATTTTCCTTAATGAAAATGACCAAGTTTTCCTTTTGCTTCTTTAGAAAAACCTACTTTTGAGTGCAATTAATTTCCTTGCTTGTACATGTAGCTAAGGCTATGCCATTACTATTGGTCCATTAAATGTTTCCATTGAGGTGATACATGTGGATCGGAGATCCGTTCCCCTTGGGAATGCTGAAAACACCACAAGAATGGAATTAGTATATTCTCCCTACCGCCTCTTTTACAAATAAACTCATTGCATTGGAACACATGCTTTTTCCTATGTGAAACATGCTGAAGTGATGCATGGTACTCTTGAAAAGATGTGACCATTAAATTTTTAGAACTTAGCACGCTATTCCATGTCTTTTCTCATTAGTAAGCTGGCTGGTGTTGATGATGGAAAAGGACACATGTCAACAATCGGCATACGCGAGCATTTACTCCCAATGCCCAAATTTATTTCTCAAGACATTCTATTAGATTCTCCGTATGATTTATCTACCTTCCTCCATTTTACTTTGATATTTTCTTGTTGCCATCTAGCCAAAAATGGATCTTCCGTTGGTTGGGTTTTCCAGCTTAAATTTCCTATATATAGGTACGCCACCTTATGCAATATTTATTAAAAAATATAGTGTCTTAAGTTTAGCAAGCTTTCCATTGTCTCCCATTCTGCCACAATTCGTTGCTCTCTCAGAATGTCTGTTGGCTTAGGCATTCCTATTTTTCTCCTCCCACGGAGGCCACAATACTACTTTGTAGGAGAGGTCACTAGTGACCGAATTAAGCGCTTGGTGAAGAAATGTGACTGCCTTGCCATGGTTGCGTTCAGGTGGGTAGTTGGCCAAGACTTCATTAACGATGAGAACCAGCTCTGAAGGAACTGCAACATCCTTTCCCGCTTCATGGCCTTGCTGCTTGACCTGAACATGGCCAAACCCATGATAATTGAATTGTGCCACCAGATGTTTGACGCTACATTGATGGAAGGGCTTGGTGAGATAGTGCAAGTGGCTATCCCTGGCATTGGTATCTTGAGCACCATGGATCTCTGTAGGCATGTGGAATTTGGTATAGATGTACCTTGGTTTCCTTTCCTTTCTAATTTTCGCACCATGGACCTTGAGACGCACAACTGCTCTTCTTAACTAGTAGCCACCTATCTGCTGGGTGAGTACGACGTGGAGTGTGTTCTAGGGCTCACCTAGAGGAAGCACTTCAAATTTCTAGTGCATAGTCATGGCGAATAGGCCTTAGGTCTACGTCATGTGAATCTTGCACGTGTTGTACATTTAGCCCCTTTTTGTTCCTTGACATACAAGAAGAAGAAGAAGGAGAAGAAGAAGAACCTGATAACGAGCCCTTTTGGCTTCCTAGACAATGGTTGGAGACTTTTCTTTACTATTTTTTGCATGTTGCCTCCCTTTTGCATCTTTTTGCTTTGTAACTCTTTTTGGGTTTGCTCAAGAGAGCCCCATGTTTAAATCTGAGCCTGAGGCTTTGTATTACATTGTCAATTTTTGATGAATATAATATAATACAAACTTCTCACTTCTTTAGTGTTATTCCTGGATGGATTATTCTAAAAATTTAAAATGTATTTACAATTTTTTTTACATATGGTACATAACTATTAATTTTTTTAAATAATTATGTATTTTAGTGGAAAATATTCAGATAAATACCATTGACCGATATATCTTCAAAGCGTTTCCTTCCATATGTTCAAGTTCGTATGGATTCTTTTCCTTACACCGACTGATTTAGAAGGGTCCCTTCCATAGTGCTTCAAATTTTATGTGTTGCCTTGGTTTTGCAGTCCGTTCATCGTACTTTAGCACTAAGCTCCCCTCTTTGAATTCTAGGTTAGAGGTATTTTTTCAAATCATCTCTTTATTGTTTGTCAATGGTTGATCATGGATCCATAAGCTTTTTCTCTATCTTTCTCTAGTTTGAGGAGTTCTACTAGTCGTACCTCCATTCTGCCATTTTCTTCAATTTCCAATGCTTTCAGTAGTTGTAAGGCAAGAATTTCTATGGAAATAGGTAACACTACCAATTTTTTTACACAAATTCATGAGGGGAGGTCTTCATAATTTTCTTGGGAGTTATCTGGTCCACTCACAGAGCAACTCGTAGATGCTTGTGCCAATCCCTTTGTCATTTTAACCCAATGCGCTTGATTAACCTAATTAGGTTTTTGTTGGTTGACTTTGCCAACCCATTTCATTGTGGATAGTAATTCGTTGAAGTTTTAAGGAAAATCCCATGTCTAATAGAAAAATTTGACATCCCTGATCCTAAAAAATCTCGGGCATTGTTGGATATGATGGTCTTGGGCAGGCCAAATCTGGCTACTAGCTCTTCAAGGAAATTAACATTTTCCCCCTCTGTGGCATTTTTTAGGGTTATGACCTTCATCCACCTTGTGAAGTAGTCAATCACTGTGAGGATCCACTTATGTCCGACACTAGAAATAGGATTTATCATTCCGATAAAATCCAAACCCCATTGAGCAAGGGGTTCCTCAGTTACAATTAGACTCAGGGGCAAAGTGACATTCTTTCTTTTTCCAACAGAAAATTGGCATTGGGTACACTTTTGCACCAGATGATGTGCTTCAAAAATGTAGAGGGCCAATAATATCTTGCTCGCATTATCTTTAAAATGGTAGTCTTGGTTGAGAAATTTCCACCCTTAGGATTGTAATGAAATTCATTGAGAACTCTTTCTGCCTGCAGCTTGTCTAAACATTGGAGCAATACACCATCATATTTCCTTTTGAATAATACACCCTCAATTAATACGTACCTAGTGCCTTGCAATCGGTAGTATTTCCTTTTATGGAATGGAAGGCTAGTCGGGTAGTACCCATTTTGCATATGCTGTGTCTGATCAACCACCCAAGATTCATCAGACTCGAATTGGTTCGAGTAGAGCTAATCAGTCTCTTTTTCAGCTATTAGACTTGATTCATGTGCAATGTATTCACACAAACCTCTTCCCCAAACCAACTTGGTTGGTCTAATGTACACATCATACTCTAAGATCTTAGTAATCCAATTTTACCTCTTTTCTGTTATCTCACCTTTTGTGATATATTCCTGCACATTGGGATGTGCCACGAGAATAGTGATCTTATTGGCCGACACCAAGTGTCAAAACTTCTTTAAGCTTTTAACAATGGAAAAAGCCTACTTTTCTACAAAATTATACCTAGCTTCATAACCTTTAAGGGTCCTTGAGTGGAATGCAATAGGGTTCTCTCCATTATCCTCACACTTCTAAGCAAGCATCAAAGCTATGTTATGTTGGCCACTATACACATAAAGTAGAAATTCTTTGGAAAAATCAGGGTTGACCAATACTAGGGCAGCGAAGATGGCTATCTTTAGCTACTCAAAAGCTACTTTGGCTTCAGGGGTCCATTTGAAAATCAGGTTTTTCTTAAGTATTAGTGTAATTGGTCTCACAATGCCTACAAAATCTAATATGAATCTACTAACAAAATTAATCTTCCCTAGAAAAGATTGGAGTCCCTTCTAATTCACTAGCAGGGGCAATTCCATTATAGATCTAACCCTTTCGGGGTCTATTGCTATTCCCTCTTTAGATACTACAAAGCCAAGTAACTTTCCTTGAGGTACTCCGAAAACACATTTTTTGGGATTCAAAGAAATCCTGGATTGTTAGCATTTCTAGAAAACCTTTTCTAGATGATCAAAGTGATCATATTTTGACTTTGAAAAGACTGCTAGGTCATCTAGATATATTAAGATAATCAGGTTGATCAATCCTTTGAAAGCAATATCCATTGCTTGTTGAAAAGTCACACCAACATTTGAAAGTTTGAATGACATTTTTGAGTATGAAAACGTTCCCCACTTAGTGGTAAATGTTGTCTTATGTTGGTTGACCTCCTTTACATATATTTGGTTATAGCCTCAGAAACCATCCAACAATGAAAATATCTCCGATCTTGCCACAGTCTGCAGGATCTGCTCCATCAATGGCAAGGGGTAATGGTCTTTTAGTGAGGCTTTGTTCAAATCTCAGAAATAGACACAAAGCCTAATATCTCCATTCTTTTTTTAGATTGGTACTAGATTCGATGCCCAAGTGGAATGTTTGATTGTATTTATAATTCTTGACTTGACCAATTTGGTGAGCTCCTATGCCATCAACGCCTCAACATTTGGATTGAATGGCCTTTTCTTTTGTCAAATGGGTTTAGATCCTTTTGCCAAGCCAATGGTATGCTGAATTATGCCTGGTTCATACCCTTTAAGATCATCATAGGTCTAGGCAATAACTCTATCATATTTGAAACATAGATCCTTCAATCTTTTCTTTCCCTTATGGAGAACTTTCCTTTCGAATTTCAACTTTCTGTCGCTTCCAACATCAAGCTCTTCGTAGTCCTTAGCATCTGCAGTGAACCTTTGTTTGTCATTTCTCACATCTTCACAATCAAAGAGATTCTCAAGGGAAATTAATCCTCGAGGAAGCTTGTTCTCTTTTAACTGGATGACTTGCTCTTCGGGAAATTTTTCTCCTTGTGGCAAATAGTTAGAAACCATTCCTCCTTTCTCTATGAAGGAAACAATCTAAATGTCATCATCAAAAACTTTCCATTTTTGATCGTTGTCAGGAATTGAGGGTTGGATGATGACTTGTATTGCATCCTACTTGGCTGAATCAAAAATTGGTTTAAATTGTGAACTGACAGAAACCATCCGATCAACAACATTGTTTTGAGATCAGGGAAACACTTGTATGTTGAAAGCTTCAAAGCTCTCAATTAGGTCCCAAATGTGATGTCTGTATGACTTCATCCTCATGTTTTTTGTAGTCACTTGTCCATGGACCTGAATCACCACTAACTCTGAATCTCTGAAAGCTTTTACTCTCTTTACACCCATTTGTTCCTGCAAGGATTAGACCATGGACCAAGACCTCATATTCAATGTCATTGTTTGAGCATGAGAACCAAAAATGGTAAGCTTTGAGGGTTTTTGATCCTGTTAGGTATACTAGTCAGAAACCCGCTCTAGAGCTAGCTTTACATTTGGCACCATCAAAATATAGGGTCCATAGACGATTATTACCCGGATCATCATATTCCTCTCAATCCTTCATTAATTTTGGAAAGACCTGATCAACATCAAAAATCACATAGGTTCCTAGCCCTATTGCATGAAAGTTTCCGAATGGATTAGAGTTAATGAATTGGTTGAGTAGCACCTCTTCTTCAGGAGTCCGATCACTTGTATCTTCTTCATCTTCCAACATTTCTACACAATAGCTCTCCTATTGAGAGATGGAGGTATGTGCTACTTCAAAGCATAGGACTGCATTGTTCGCAATGTGTTCGGGATGCAAAGATTCAGAAAAAATATTCATCTTCACCCCATGCTTGGTTCTCAATATTAGGTGGGACCAGTCGAGCGCTAAGTATCCACCAAGCTTCATAGTGAAATCTCTTGAAAGACACATTCCAAAGACTGGGGGAATGTCTATCACTACTATTTCTTATGTGACTGTTTGACTTGGACATGAGAAGAGGGTCAAAGATAGATCTTTTATCTGACCAACAGCCATAACCTTCTTTTCATCTAGTTGCATGATTCCTTTCTCAAGGGGCTCATACTTAAGTTTTAGGGCATCAACCACTTGTTTTGGCATGACAATTGTACTAACTCCTAAATCAATCATATTATTATGCAAAAGCTTATCTCCCATAATAAGTGTTAAAAAGAAAGGTGTGGGATTTGGCTTGCTTACCTCTTTCTCTTTTGCATTGCCCACATCATTTGCATAAGCTATTGCTTTCAAAAATTGAGGGGCTAACACGGATCCTTTGTCTCCACTTTGTCCACATGAAGAAGTCATGTCTGTCTGTGGCATTTGTTCTTCTTTCTTTAATGCTTCCTGAAGTAATGTATTTTGTTTGAGACTATATATGGCATCCCACAAAGATACATTGGTAGGTGCCTTCTTCAATTGTTCCACCACATTAAGCATTTTGATTGGTTGGGCCTTGGGCTTAAACAGTGGTATTTCTCTCGTTTTCAAAAGAAAACATCTTGTCATGACTAGGCTTGGTGCCTTGTTTGCCTCCTTCTCTAGCAATGGTGGATTATGCAGCTATGGAATAGGTCAGATGGCGAGCAATGGAACCTACTTTCTTGCAGCGGCAGTTGATGTAGCTAAGGACATAGTAGAGCTTGTTGCACATATTCTCCCATGAGCCTTCTTTTGGATCTTGTGTTGTAATTCGAATGTACTTGTGGGGCACTATTCATCAAAGCTTCATTAGCAAACACTGCATCTTCTTCTTCCATCCATGAAAATAGCACTTGGTCGGGTGTATTATCCAGCTCTTTCTCCAAGGAAATTCCTTGCATTTGTGCTATGAAATGAGCATTTTGCATTTTGGAGGACTAATATTCATTCGCATTTGGGGGCAGACCCTTGCTTCTTTGTTCCACTATCTTTTGTTGCATATGAATTCCACTACATGGAAAGCACCATATGTTCTCGTCTTTTCCCAAATTGTTTTGGATTGGAATTAACTCTTTACTTGGGTTGTCTTTGACCATTTGTAGCGGCATGGTGACCGAAACTATTTGGTTTGCAGACGTTGTCTATTGACCTCCTCCTTTGGAGGATACCTGGTATGGATTCTACTGATAATATGGCTTTCCTACCATAGGCTTGTGTGGTATGCTTTAGAGGCATTGCTTGTTGTCATTTGATAATGACCAACTCATTAGCAAAAGTTTGCATGAGACTCTTCATTTTGTTGATGTCTGTTGTAGTTGAGGAAGAGCTCAATGTGCTTGTTTGGGCAGTGGGATACATGTACATAGACTATGACATAGCTAATGTCAATTGTGTAGCAAAAGTTCTTAGAGTAGCTTCTTCCTGAAGAATACTAGAGATTTTTACAAATACATGCATCAGAGGTCATGGTGAAAGCTTCTCAGCATCAATTAGACTATTTTCTACATGCACAACCAACTCATGTGTCAGGAAAGATATCCCCTCCCATGGATTTTATCATTACTATGATGTCTAAATTGGGGGATTTCAGATAGAACATGAATGCCATCGTGGCTTGAGGTTGAGTAGTCACGTTGATCCTTTGCTAGGTCTTGTGAAATATGGTGTTAAAATTACTCATGGCCTCTTGCAGAGCTCTCTTGATGGTGATTAGTTTTTGCAGCAACAAAGAATGATCTCCTTTCTTTGAGAAGCATTTGAAAAACCTTTCTCCAAGCTGATCCTCAGAGATCATAGAGCCTGAGGCCAAAGATCGATACCAATCTTGGGCCTTTCCTTTGAAAGAGGCAACTAACAGCCTCAAGGCGATTTTCTCCTCCCCTATATTATGTACCCTACATACCTCCACTATGTCTTGAAGGTGTTTGGAAGGGGTTTTGAAATATTCTTTAGAGAATTTTAGGATAGCCTTGAGGGCGTTAGCGGGTATGGGAAGCCATACATCTGGGGGTGTGGGTGGTCGTAGCGGACTACTGCTATCCCAGGTTATGAAATTTCTAGGAGCAGGGGGAGGTACATGAGCCATAGAAAAAATATTCCTATGAATCAGGCATACATGTATTTTGATTTGGAAGGTTGAGCCTTTAGGTGGAGTAGATAAGGCTTTGGATATTGGGTTCTTATTTCTTACTCTATTTCTCCTTACAGGTGATATGGAGCTTGTAAGTATTCTTCTCCTAGGTACCGAGGCAGGTAACTGAGAGTACTGGAAATGGGCTCTTGAAGATGCTCTTGTTTGGAATCTGGGCATGAAACTTCCAGTTTCCTTCCTTAGCCTAATTTAAGAAATATTTTTGACTTCTAATCAGGTGTTCAAAAAACTTCATGTCCCACTAGGCATGCTAGAAAAAGAACTGTTGCTCATCAAAACTTGCACCTCTCCGACAGTCTTATGGGAAATTTAGTGAGTGGGGGATTGATTAGTGCCTCACTCAATACCTTCGGGATTTTTATAGAAATCCGAATCTTCTTCGGAGTTTGGAGAAAAGGGTAGAAGAAAATGTAAACATAAAACATAAAAAATGGCAATGCGCCAACACTTTTACAACATTTCAAACCCAATAATTCCTATGAGTGATATAATTATACATAGACCACTACCACCGTTACATTGTTGGAAAGAGAATGAATGAAAAAGGCTAACAACAAGAAAAATGTAGACTTTCAAATCTTTTCGCATGTAGTGTTCATTAAGGTTCGATCAAACATAAAGATTTCTAAGGGTGATAGAAAAACATTCAAAAATTGCATAAAATCTCTCTCCTAATACAACATAATATAACAAAACAACTCTTTAAAAAAGAACAAGTCCACGGACATAATCCAATTTTCACAAGTTATTATTCTACCATACAAGCATACAACATGGAAATCAACCACTTAAACTATTCGAATTCAGCTTGCAAGACACATTGTTTTATTCAAAATGAAAGCATAAAGAAAAAAAGCTTGATAAAGGCCATACCTATACAGTCTCAAAGATTTCTCCTCAATAATTCATGCTTTAAATATCAAATGAACTTTAAAACAGAGGTCAGATGCCAATCTGACAATAGTTTGAGCTTTAAAAGATATAACATTCCAGAGAAAAGAAGTTCTACAACTTTTACTCATGAAAACAGTTCTATATCCTAAGAAAACTAAAGAAACTTTTCCTCAACAAAGGAATTTGAAACTTGGAATCCAACCCTTTCATTTTTCCCCGCCTCCCTTTTATAGCTATAGAAAGAAGAAACCACTGCCACAACACAAAAGTAATTACTGACAGATGTTGGAATTTTCTAGCACATGATCTGATTGTAGATCTTTAGTGAGGTCACAAAAATATTTGCTCATCAATTCTCAGCTACCAAATTAATGCTTTTTAGATATTTAGCAAAGATAGTGGTTTATAAATGATCAAATCCTAGAAAAAATATTGGAAAAAAGGTCCAATTGACCAATCACATCACCCAAAGGCACTAACTCAAAGCTTCCATCAAAAAAACCAAGAAAATAAAAAGGCCAACAAGCTCTGACAAACTCCCAAAAGATATCGCTTCATAAGAAGCACAATCTTCTCATAGTGAAGAGATGACATGTAAAACAATCAGAGACTTTCGATCTCATGAATATAGCTCCTTGAGAAAATCTCTTACGAGTAGACACGTGTCCCGAATCTCTGTTGAAAAGGAAGGAAAAAAATGAAAGCTGTGCAACCACCATGTGGCATATTATGCACCTTTTTGATAACTTTACTTGAGTGTGGGAACATCCAAAACTAAAAACATTATACAAGCTGAAAATCAAAGTGATCAAGGAAAAAACACTTCACAACATGGTTGAGTAAAAAGCAAGATTCAGTTTCTTTGTCTACTAGTGAAGTTGAGTATATTGTTGTCACATCTTCTTGTACACAAGTTCTATGGATGAAATAGACATTGAAAGATATCACAGTGGTGTATAATAATCCTATTTCCATCTTATGTGATAATACAAGTGCAATTAACATTTCAAAGAATCTAGTGATTCACTCAAGGATGAAACATATATCTATCAAGTATCATTTATTGAGAGATAAGTTCATGGAGAATGAAGTAAAGCTTGAGTATATCTCTATGAAGGATTAGATTGCTGATATATTTACAAAGACTCTTCCTAAAGATACTTTTGAGTATCTTCGGGAGAAGTTAGGGGTCATTTCCCATCCTTTCTTAAATTAGATGCATATGGAGATGCACCAGTTTGTGGATCTATGGATCTATCTTTCTTTTGGACTAATGTTTGGTGGCTACCCTCTCAGCGGGAGCAAGTAGTGCCATGTGTTGTCATTGTATGAGTATTATATTTTCTATGTCAAAGGGGAAATCAATGTAAAATATCTTTTACCTTTGCCATTGATGTCAAAGGCGGGGAGGAAGAATGTGAAAAAGATTATCTACTAAGGGGGAGAAACACAAAGAAAAATATTGAGAAGTGTATTCAAAGCTAGTATGTTGTCTTTGATTGTTTTTCACATCATGTGTTGCCATCAATGAAAAAGGGGGAGATTGTTGCAAGAAGGGAAAAGAATGAAGGTGTTGTCATTGATGTCAACTAGTCAATTGGTTATCAACTAGTTGTTGTTGTCATTAATGTCATGGTTGCAAGTTATTAGTTGTATATGTTGAGGATATTGAGAAAATAGTATTGAAGAAAGGTTGTAGGTGTTCAATGGTTGCTCTGGGTTTTTCTCTGGGATTTTCTCCTATGTTTGTGTGGTTTAGATATGTTGGTCATGGATTTTGGAAGCTGATATATCCATATTTTTGGCTTTTGATTCATTGTGCAGTGTGAGTTATGTTTACCAGTTGTGAACTGTGGTTTTCTATGTTTTGGTTGAGGTCCGAGAGAAAAGTTGTTGGTCCAAATTTCTCTTTGGTGAAGTCTTATGACTTTTGGTTCTAGATTTGAGTTGTTATGATTGTATTGAAGATAATTTCAGTATCTAGAAGGATCATGCTTAATTTTTCTATGATTTTTACATTGGTTTGGATGACCTTGTGTTAAACACTATCTTCGGAATTGATGTAGCGTGTTGGATCTATTTGGGTCCTCACCAAGCGTGTGTTTGGGTTGCTCTCATTCTTATTCCACCCTAGGATGTTTTGGTACTAACCTAATTTGAATTTAATGTTGGATGGATGACTTTGAATATGTTTCAAAGTTGAAGATGATATAAATACAGGATGGGTTAGTGGTGAAATGATGCACAAAGAGAGATAAGTGTGAAGAAATAGAGTATATAGATGGGAGATTGATGTGAATTAGTGAGTGTGTGTGATGCGAGTGTGGAAGATCAGTGCAAAGCCTAAATGCTAAGTTTTCAGATGTAGTGAGTAGAAGGTGTACTCTATCATTCATGCATTTCTACAAGCGGATGAGTAAATTATGGTGGATTTCTTTGTTGCATTGAGATTGTCTTCTCTCTATAACATATCTCTTCTATCTTGTTTGTATCTCTGTGGTAGTGATCCCTCTGGGTTGTTAGCCCTATTGGATAGTGGGTCCTTGTTTTGGCAGTGCCTTGTATCTCAGGCAATGAACCTTTTGTAATCAATTTTGATATTCTCTATAGTGTGAATTAATCCTCACCGTGGTTTTTCCCTTATTGGGTTTTCCACGTAAATCTAGTGTTGTTTTGTTTGTGTGATGATTTTTCAGTTTCTACACTTGCACTTAATGCATATTCATTTAAGGAGTATTGAGGATTAGTTTTGATGAATGATTTAAAGGTTTTAATTTTGTGAGAACTAATTCAACCCCCCCTCTCAGTTGTCCTATCCAACATATACATGGAAGGCGGTCAACTAGCCAAAAGAGACAACAACAAGTGACATATGAGGACAAAGCTACCTAACTTGTTTCACCCATTGAGTGTGTGACAAGGGTGAGCCGAGTTGAGTGATGAAGAACATGAAAATCAGTATCAATTAGAGGAACAAGGTGCTTCAACACAAGGAAGAGTACCACACTCCTTAAGATGTTGGATTTTTTTACCAAAAGCCTTACAATCATTAGTAGAATGACCGTGAACTCTATGATATGCGCAAAATGAACTCTTGTAGTAAAATTTCTTTTGTGTTCTTGGAGGGAGAGATATCAAATGATCTTGGAAGAGTCTCGATAAGATACCCTCTTGATCAATAGTAGAAGATGTTCCTTTATTTTGGGACAAAGATATCTCTTGCTTACTTCAAGATGTCATTGAAAGATTGAAAATAGTTGCTCTATAGTTTAGGACATAGAACAAAAAACTTTCTTTTCTTTTCATTCAAGGAAAACCCTAGAGATCTCAATCCAAGGATGTAAAGGGGAAAGAGATCTGCAATAGGGATGTCCTAGAATCTTATCAGAGACTAAAGATGGGTTCACCACCAAGCTAGGGCTTGGAAAGACAAGTAACATGCAATATCTAATTATGAAACTTAATGATATGCAAGAATACAATAAATGACCTAGAAATGAATGCAAAATAGAATAGAAAATTGGGAAATCAGAGAGGTGCACTTGGAAACATGTAGAAACTTGATTGAAGAATTGAAATGCTAAATTTTTTGAGTTTAATGCACACTAGGAATCATATGCTAGACTAGGTGATTTAGTCCCAGATTAGGGTTTCTAGGTAGGAACAAAGATCTAGGAGAGACAAGTCTAGAACACTTAAAAAATGGAAAATCCACTATACTGGGACACATACACCAGAAGTGGCATATCAGTCCTACTTGGCCTTTTAAAGGACCAGGATCTTCTCTTCTCTTCAATCTCTGCTATATCTTCTTAACCTAATTTTTGTATCCAAATTACTGAATTCTGCTATGTAGGTGTCTTTTAATGATCTTCTAAACAAGGCAACAACTTTGCAACTTTGATAACTTCTTTCCAATCTTGCTCTTCAATATGTCTTCAACCTAGATCTGCAAATCACACACTACAGAGAGGAAAAAATGTTGTTTTGTTAGTGGAAAGTCAAACCCCATTTTGGTAATCAAACCTTGTAATGAAATCAAATGTAAATGAGGAATGATGAATGAACAAAATGTAATGTTGTAACTCACCAAACCTTAGAAATGAAGTGTTACAAACATGTGTGAAGTGGCTCCAATTGATTTAGATCTTGAATCCTTCTTGAATGTTATGGATCTTGAATTGAGTGCTTGCTTGAATCATAAAACCCTACATCACAATTGTTAGCTCAAAAACAAACATGATGCATGATGACTTTGACATGATGCTTGATACTTGAACAATGCTCCAAAAAAATTGACAATAAGCTCTTGAATGCTCTTGAATTCTCTTGTAGCCTCTTGAATTCTCTTGTGAACTCAAACTTACTAGAATGCATGAATACTTGAAAGCTTTAGGTGAAAATGAGTGAAATAACCTTGTATTTATACTTGTTTATGTGAAATTTCCTGAAATTACAACACTACAAGCCAACATTAGATCTAGGAGGATAAATCCCACAAAGAATTCAAATTCAAATTAGGTCTAACTTAAGCGGGACTCATACACCAAAAGTTGCATATGAGTCCCATTAGGTTAAGCTTGGGACACATTTTTCAAGAAATGCTTAGACTCATGTGAAATCAGGATCGGGGCCTCAAAACTTATTTGGGACCCATACACCCAAGGTGGTGTATGAGTCCTAGTTCACTAAATCTAGGCTATACAATTCAAAAACATTAATTTATGATTATTCATTACATATGTGTTAGGATTATCCTCAGAAAGATGCATTAAATGAGGCTCGTGGATGCAAAATAGGGCCATATAATGCATAAAGAAGCCCATTTTATTAATGAAAACCATATATTAGTGTGAAAGTGCAAGAAAAACTTTACAACACCCTAAATAAGGCACAATTAGGTTCATTTAGTTCACAAGGGCCCAAAAAAGTGTGAAAATGTAATGGACAACATTTTTCAACAATACAATCATACTTACACAAGACTCTTTAGATTGTGAGATTTATTCTCTCCTTGAAATGAGGGTTTAGAATCTAATGAAATCCAATCCTTAGTAAGACATTTCCTAGTAGTGCTTTGTGTGATGACATTAATGTTAAGTGAAGGCTTCTTTGTTTCTTTAATTTCTTTTGAAGGACAATAACCAAGACCACTAGTGTCTATCAATTCAAGATGCACTAATGTTAAATTTGGCTTAGAAGAATCCTTTGTAAGAGTATTGATATTGATTTAAGGCTTATTTGTTTCTTTCTAGGGACAATAACCAAGACCACTAGTTATTTCTTGCGTGTTAGGCTCTATAGGGACACATATACCTTGTTCTCTAGTACCACATCCTTTTCCACTATACCCAAGTTCTTTCATAAGTTCATAACCT
The DNA here is from genome assembly GCA_007258455.2 of Sequoia sempervirens. Taxonomy (NCBI): domain Eukaryota; kingdom Viridiplantae; phylum Streptophyta; class Pinopsida; order Cupressales; family Cupressaceae; genus Sequoia; species Sequoia sempervirens. Next base: position 1,055,716,423 of record VDFB02281492.1, on the reverse strand, counting down.
CTTCCATAAATATTTTTCATTCGTTTAGGATTCAATGGTTTTTCATAATCAACTTCATCAAAATTTGTTGTGTAATTTGATTGATCTTCTAAAGTAGTTGAGGTGGATGCTTTTGAATTTTGTGTTGACATTACTGCTTTTTCTTTTCCCTTGTCAGACTCTATGTTTATGATCTTGTTTCTCCCATTAATGTTGGTGTGAAATATAAGGAACCCCAATCATCTTCCAATAGCTTTGTGAATTTTTCAATATTGCTCTCATTTTCTTTCTCTTGCATGGGTTCCACTTGTGTAGTTGGTGTCAATTTTTTTAAGGGATTTTCCTTGTTTTTCTCAATGAGTAAAGCACTATAAGGCTTAGGATTAGCTTCAAGTGTGTACACTTTTTTGTTGTAGAAATACTTCATTTTATGATAAAGGGTAGAAGGCACCACATGAATCTCATGAATCCATGGTCTTCCTAATATGAGGTTGTATGAGAGATCATGAGGCATAATATGGACCGGAGTTTGCAATGCAACCTTTCCAACTTTAATAGGCAATATGATGACTCCAAGTGGTTGTTTTCCTATGTTGTCAAACCCGCAGATAGACAAAGAATTAGGGACAATGTCACTCTTATTCATATCAATCTTCTCCAAGAGGCTCACACTACACACATTAGGAGCTAAACCATTATCAACAAGTGTTCTCTTTATCCTAATCCTATTAATATGAGGTGTTATCATGAAAGATTCATTTTTTTTGCTATTATAACGAAGGTAACTCATCTTGATAGAAAGTAATGTCCAAGTTGGCCAAAGTTATAGCCTGAATTTGTGCTTCCACATAATTTTGTTGCACATTACGAGGGGTAGGAACTTGTTGTAAATCATTTTGAATCATGTTATGATAATGGGGGGAGACTTGAATAAGGTCCCATAAGGATATCTTAGTAGGAGTATTCTTTAGTTGTTCAACAAGATTGTACTCCTTTCCACTTTTTAAAGGCAAACAAGGAGGACCAGGTAAGATAGGGTTAGGCAACAAGAGAGATATTTGAGTTGTTTGTCTTGGTTATAGATTGTTCCTAGTGTTATATGTATGAGCAATGGTATTATGACTCAGTTGTTGCAAAACATTATCATTATCAAGTTGCCTCAAGAAATAAGGTAACCATCATGCTTGTTTTAAAATAGGAAAAACCAACCTATCTTCCAATATTTGTTAATATGCAGATAATTCCATGTGAATTATATCTCCACTCATGACAGTAAACTGCTCTGTTTCTATTTAAATTTTCTACTTATAATTTCAACCACACTAATCCTTCATGTCTGTATACTTATGTTCTTCAAATTTGACTTCTTTCCCTCTAAGATTGAAATGGGTTAAATTATGGCTTGGAAATGGGGAAAAGTAAATGACACAATTGATTAGGGTTATCAATGGTTGGATTTTATTGTTTATCTTATATAAAATCATTCTCATAAGGAGGAGCAATAGGAAAATTAGTATTAGGGGATGTGTCAATGGTCTCATTATTGTATCTAACAATGTCTTCCCTAGTAGGAGAGGTAGGGGAAGAGAGACAAATAGGACTCTCATAACTCTCATTGGTCTGATCTTCTAACACCAAAATATCTTCGTCACAAATGGGAGAGATATTAGGAGAAGACCAAATTTGATTGTCATGATTATCCACCATTGTATTCTCTTTCACTAAAGCATTCTCATAAGGGGAAGAGTTGAAAGTTTTCTTAGCATGCTTAGAAAGGTAAGATACTAATATTTTTGAACAAAAATGAAAAGTACTTCTAACCATATTATGCAATGCTTTAAAAATATAAACAATGTATATCCAAAGACAAAAAGTACTTTTATCCAATTTATACAAAGATTCAAAAATGCAAACAATGTGTATCCATAAATGAAAAGAACTTTTATAAAACTTGTGCAAAGCTTCATGAATGTAAATATTGTGTATGAAAAAGTGAAAAGTACTTTTATCCATATTATGCAAAGTTTTAGAAATGTAAACATTTTTAGATCTAATGATTTTTGCTATTGAAATGATTTTGGAAAAATTCAAAAATGACTACCCTAAATTGATGTTTTTGACCTAGATGCATAAAACAAAAGTTCCTGAAACTTTCCAAACTGATACTATAGGTTACCAACAAGCCTAGGAAGTACATTAAATCACTAGAAGGCTTATAAAAAGCATTTTTTATAGGCCTCCAGGGATTCATTCTCCCAAGGTGGCAAATGGGTCTTGGTATGTTTTTATGAGAAAGTATGAATCTACAAATAAAGCTTGTTAACTATGAGAATTTTCTGCATATGTAACCCTATTAGGGGATCATTTGCCACCTTGGGTGAATGGGTCCTTGTACATGGTTTTTAGAGTTTGAAAAGTGCAATTTCTGAGTGATCACGTGTTATTTGTTTTAGGTTTATAACAGTCAATTCTATAATAGACTTAGTAGATTTCAAGTCTCTAAATGCAATGTTACTAAGATTAAATGATGAATAATAGGACTAAATCTAGTATGCAATTTGAATGTAAATGCTCGAATGATGATTTCAATGTTAACAAAATGCAAAATTAAATTAGATCTAAGGAACTTTTTCAGATTTTTAGTGAATATAAGCAATGCAAACATGCAAATTTACCCTAAATGCAATGTTCACTAATGAAAAATGAAATAACCCTAAATACAATGCACGTAATTCAAATATAAGATCTAGGGTTAAAAGGAATCCAAAATAAAAATCTACAATGTTCAATACGTCAGGTTCACCAAAATGAAACATCAAAAAATGGGTTCACTAAAATGAATGAACAAGATGACGAACCACAATTTTTCGAAGGGACGTTTCATGCAATTATGAGGGGAAAAGTGCATAAATAACAATAAGAAATCAATCCTAACTATTATAACAACAATGAGGGAGGTTTTAAGAGGCTAAAACAATGTGTACCTTTTTTGGAAAGTGTTGTTTCAGAGCCCACTAAGGACTCATTCGCCCAAGGTGGTGAATGGGTCCTTGTTAGGGTTTTTGTAAACTATTTTCTGGGTTTTTTCCTCGTAGTTTGCAACTCCAGATTTTAGATTTGCACTGCTTTAGGCCTCACTGAGGACTCATTCGCCTTTAGTGGCGAATGGGTCATTGTTAGGGTTTCAAAAAAATAAATTCTAGGTTTTGTTCTTCAATGTATGCACTTTTAGGTCCTTGGTGCTTAGCTCCCTAAAATCTAAAACAAATTCTATAGATCTCTTTTTGTAATCTTGCAATGTAGATGGAAACTTTGCAACTTGAAAAATTTGACAATTTTACTCCAATCTTGTTCTCCACATGATTTTCAACCTATGAACCTGAAGTAACACATCGAAGGAGAAGAGGAACTTGTTGATTGTTAGAGGATAGGTGTTTTCCTTGGACAAACCCCATTTAGGTAATTAAACCTTATGATGAAAAAATGAAACACAAATATGAAACATGAAACATGAAACAATGATACCTTGAATGATGTCTTGGAATGTAAATTTGAAATCTAACATGAGGTGGCCATGAAGAATGTAGATCTTGATCTTGAATCGGATGTGAAGCAATGCTTGCAAATAGATCTTCAATACTACATCAACACCATTAGCTCAACCGCATGCTTGATGCACTATGTCTTTGACATGATTATATGATCTTCAATTGTTGCCATAAAACTTTGACAATCTTCTCTTGAATTCCTTTGAAATGCTCTTGTAAACTCTATAATTTCTCTTGTGAAGTATTAGGATGCTATCTTAAAAATCTTAGATGAAACTATGTGAATTAACCTTATATTTATACTAAACCTAAGGATTAACCCCAAAATTTAAATAATCCAAGCCAACATTAGATCTAGGATTGAAGATCATTAAAATACCACCACAAATAAATTCAAAAAGGGGTATCCTAGGTAAGGAGGACCCATTCGCCCAAAGTGGCAAATGGGTCCTAACACAATTTTCTAGGACCAAGCTTTGGGGAGGTGAAATAAAATTAAAAACCCACCTCAAATATGTTATGAAAAGGGTGTCCTATTAAGGAGGACATTCACCATTAGTGGTAAATGGGTCTTGAGACACTTTACAAGGACCAATTTTTTAAATTATGAATTGTCATGTCAAAAGGGTGTCCTAGGACCTAACCAGGACCCATTTTCCCAAGGTGGAAAATGGGTCCTATGTCACAAACCTAGGACACAAGTGTAGAAAATTAAATGTGAAATATTATTAATGATTGTCGGGATTTATCGTTTGAAAATTATAATAAATAAGGCTTGGATTTGAGTTAAAGTTGCCAAGTAGGCTCTAATTAACCTCAATTATTTAATAAGGCCTTAGATTAATGTGAAAGTATAATAAAACACTTTACAACACCCTTAATAAGGCACAATTAAGTTCATTTTATCATTAATCATACATTCCCAAACTAAGCATGAAAAAATGTTACTTTTTTTGATGCTACAATATTGAATTCATTTAGCATAAATATTAGGTCAGTTTTGTCTCACACTATTCTCTAAATACTTTCTTAAAGTCTTCCCAAGACCCTATGCTTTCATTAAGCAAACCTCTATACCAATCTCTAGCATATTCAGTCAATGATTGCTTGAAAAATTCATCATTACTCTTCATTCTCAATCTCAAACTCATCCATCATATTATTGAAAGATCTCAAATGGTCTTCCCCTGATATAGTATTAATCCCAAAAAATATGACAAGGAAATTCTTGATATCAGCTAGAATAGGATTACAGTAACTAGGGATTCCATCAAAGCATAATTGTATGTATCTTTCCAATTGTAGAGGCCTTCTAGCAAACTGACCCCCTTGATTTTGTTGCTACCCAAAATTACCCTTCCCTCCAGTGTTTTGGTTTCCTTGATTTACCTTATTGTCTCCAACATTCTAGATTTCTTGTTGACTTGCATTAATTTCACTAGACTAAGTATTGACAAAAAATATGACAAGGAAATTCCTGATATCAGCTAGAATAGGATTACAGTAACTAGGGATTCCATCAAAGCATAATTGTATATATCTTTCCAATTGTAGAGGCCTTCTAGCAAATTGACCCCCTTGATTTTGTTGCTACCCAACATTACCCTACCCTCCAGTGTTTTGGTTTCCTTGATTTACATTATTGTATCCAACATTATGGATTTCTTGTTGACTTGCATTAATTTCACTAGACTAAGTATTGAAATTCCCTTGGTAGTGAGAAGATTGCCCAATTCCACTCATATTTTGGGATTGGGAATGGGGGTAGATTGACCTATATGAGATGATATTTTCATGCCAATAGTTGGGGTAGGTTGAGATGTAGAAGGAGGTGGGTTTAGAGAACTAGAGGCTACAAAATCTCTAATACAACATGAATATTTTAGAAATGCAAATTTTCTTTGCAACTCAATATTAATAGCTAGTATCTCTATTCTCTCCAACTCATTTTACAATTGTTCATTCTCCTTTTGTGGCTTAAGATCTAATGAGTTAGGTATTTCAGATGTGGAAGCCTTATGAGATAATGTATTTTAATTTATGGTTACTCCCTTTGAATGACCTATATGATTCTTTCTTGTATGTACAAGCTGAGATGGTTTATTACTGGTAGAAGGCATTGCAACTGAGATATTGATAATATAACTTGTCCATGTATTGGTATTAGTGTTTCCTATGGGAACACTTAAAGTACTATTACCAAATATTTGGGTAAGCACTGGACTACTATATGTGAAAGGAATAGAGGCATGCTAGATTCTTGGCTAAGCAATCTCATCTGTTCAACCATTCTCCTCAACATATCCCTTTCACACATTGAATTTATGATTTTATCTTCCTTTTCCTTATCCCTTTTAATCCTTATTTCCTCAAGTCTTTGAGCTTATCTTTGAGGAACTTGGAATTCATGAAACAAGTCATCCTCATTGGGAAATGTGATATTAGAATCAGAGGCCTCAGTAGTTTCTACACTACTGGGGGTAACCTCAATAGATCCAATCAATAGATTACAAGGCAAAGGACTATAACCATTTGTTGTGGAAATAAGGCGACTAGAATCCCTAGCATTATAAGTAGTAAAATTCTCTTGAAAATTCATTCTCTTAAACTTCTTTATCTAGAAAGATTAGTATGAAGGGATTGTGCCTCATTTACAATAGATTTATTCATTACACCATCTTCTTACCTTGAAGAATTTTTATAATCAAGACCTAAAAAATTCCTTTGACTTTCATGACTGCTGCTATAATGAAAGATTCAAGAATAGGGTGAGGAATATACTTACTTGTTCTTGCATTCTTATGTTTCCATGACTAATTGGTTTTTGTGGTAATTCTCCTTCTAACTTTTCCTCAGGATACTTCTTGAGATGTCCTCTGGTTCCTCTCATAGCTTTTACAACTTCTCATAGCTCTCTTCTTATTTATTTCTTTAAATTCTTAGTGCAATAGCACAAAAGACTCAGAGTCACCACCCAATTTATGGGAATTTTAAAATATTTTGTTAATTATTGGAGAATATTGCATATGCAAAAACTATTTGAACAAATTCTAAGAAGAAATGTAAAGCAATTCATACAAATATGTGGATAAGACTAGAAAATTGTGATGAAATACTTTAAACCAAAAAACATGGTAATTATTGACAAAATTAATACATATAACTTTGAAATTCTTGGAATTTGAAGGAAATTGATATGTGACTAAAGATTTAACAAGATAGTTCCCTAGCAGAGTTTCCAGCCTATTGGTTGTTTTTAATTCCCAACTAGATCTCACAAGTAATCTATGGAATTTTCCATTTCCAATAATCAAAAACTTGGATGGATTGGCCAATTGTTAGGAGAAAGTTGAATACAACTTTTTCTCTTCTCTTTGGGCTCTGAAAAACCCAAGAGGGTGATCCCTAACAATATTTTATTAGATCTCCTATGCCATTTTTCTGAAATACTATAAATAATAGATCATTTTCTCAATAGATATGCTTGAGGATTATGAAAATGAAAGACTTGACAACATTCTTTAAGCATTTCAATAATTTAAAGCAAGAGAATATGAAATGACATCGAACATGTGTCAAATAACAACTGAAATTAAGATTTGTAAAAGTTGTTTAGTTGTGTGACCATGGAGACTATAACTATACACAAATTCAAGAGACTAGTTCCTTAACATAGGGCACAAATTTAGAACTTGGTGGAATCCTTACAATTTTCTTGTTCAACTAGTATAAAAGTGCATTTTCCTTGGTGTTCTCTTGGTCTAACAAGGATTAGGGTTTAGGGTTTTATATAGGGAGTCAATTTACTTCAAAATTTTTCTCCTTTGTATAAACCCTTGTTCTTTTGGTTTGTTTCTTCATTGATCTACTGTAGTCCATTCCGGAACATGTTAAAAATGAATTGAGTCATTGAGGTCCATGAAATGACCAGCCCCTTGTGGTTAGGGTTTCCTGTTATATGTCATCAGAATTTTCCACATGCCTAGGTCTATGAAATTATTTTATTTTATAGGGTTGATGTTCGGCCTTGTTTTGCTTTTACATCCTTTGCATAAAATGGTTCAAGTATTTGTTTTCCTTGTCGTACATTGTCCTAGGAGGTCCCTTTTAAAACAACTTGTAAGCATTTGCATAATTCTTTCACTTAAGTTCTCATTCATCGCCTTGCATATCGCTCATCGCAGATTTTCCTTAGACTATTGGCCTCAAATTGGTGATACATAATGAGCTTGTCCTCTTTGTTTCTCCCATCACAGATATAGTTTTAAACTTCACATTTCAAAGTAGTAATGAGCGATATAGGTATTTTCCTTTGCATAAGCTAACCTTTCTCACTATCACTGATTGCTCACGAGTTCTTGGTTATGAATTAGTGATGTGCGATGAAGTTCTTTATTCCAGTGTTGCCTCGTGGATGCAGAATGTTACTAAGGGAGATGCTTCTTCATCCCTTGATCTTTTCATATAGACACATGGAGTGATCCTAACTTATCACTAAGAGTTATCCATCGCTAATGTGTTTTGATTATTTCCAAATGAATTAGTGATGGGTGATAGAGCTACTGTGCCTTGCACCCATCATGCCACATAAGGCCATCATAGTTTTGAATGAAATTTTAGGATGTGTATCAGTGATGAGTGATGGAGCATCTGATGGAATATTCCCCTCCTTGTTCGGTCTTAATGCATCATGAATTCACTTGAAGGAGCACAAACTAGAGTAGCGAGGCACGATGGCTATATGTGAAATGATGACTAATGTGTGGATAGCTACGTGGAAGTTATTTGAGGTGTCATCATTGTTTTTAATGCACAAGTTGTAAAAGCATGGCACGATGGTTAAGGATCATCATTGATCATGTTTTAAATCAAGATTATCAATGGTTGTGATTCAAACTTGAGGTGGCTAGTTGTCAGCTCTCTCGCTCGAGTTCTCTTTGAAAATTAATGGTGGACATGTATTAGGAATTCACCATAAAGGGAGGTTTTCAGAAAATTTTCCTTCACAATTACAATTACTAAAGCACTGAGGAATTGGTTTAGAGGTAGAGAAGAAGTGTGTGGATCTCAGGTGAGCTGTTGCAGAGGTATTGAAGAATTTTTCTTGGGTAAGCAGGTATCCAATTTATTCTATGTGAATTGTGCATGGGCTAGTTGGTTTAGTGAATTATCAAAGAGTCTATAGGATTTGAATGCTTGGGGCAAGTTGGGTTTAGTTGTTTATAAATACCATTTAGGTTGGTAGGAATTACACATTGTCTAGGTGAGTTTTGGTCATGCCAACTTTGTTTCTATGAGCATAAAGTAATGAAGCTCTTCTAAAAATTGAAGATGAGTAAGCCTAGTGAGTCAAGCATTAGGCCAAAGAGGAAAGGTAAGAAGGAAGGAGTCAAGAGGCCTAAAACCCAGGATGACACACCCATAATTAAGCCATAAATATCTAAGAGGTTTGTAAAGCCAGAAATAGTGAAGAAATATTTTGTCACTTTCATGGGCCTAGTGAAGGTAAGAAAGCTTATAACTTGAGAAGTAGGGTTATTGTTTGTGACCATGGTGAGCCTAGTGGTGTGTTCCTAAAAGAATAGAGTACAAAGAAAGAAGAAACTAAGTTAGGGGAATTGACTAAGTCTCAAGAGAAGAAGAAGAAGGATAAGGACCACAAGGCTTATGATTCTTATATGGAGGAACCTAGTGTTGCCAAGGAAGATGAGGCTGAAGATTATCCAGAATATGCTTGGAACGTTCTCGCAATTGTAGTTCTGAGAGACTTTGATGAAGAGATAAGTTCTTTAATTTTAACAAAAGCACTAGAGGGACATGCACATTCTGATTTTGAAGATGATGAACCATTGTAGAGGTAGTGCCCCAGTTTGGTGTTTTCGTTTTTGATGACTGGTGTGAAGGAGAGGTGTTGGATTCCACTACAATGATGAAGGTTACCTTTTGGAAGGTGGGTAAATCTTCTTCAATGAACGTATGAGTTTTTATCTAAAGTGCTGATGGGGAGAACTTCTTTGGTTAATGTGGATGAGAGGTTTTGATACTGCTACAATGATGAATGATGGAAGGTGGTTAAATCTTCGGCGCTGGAAATGAATTTTGTCTTATGCGCATTTTCCCCTTTTTGCAAAATGAAAATTTAACTATCTGGGAGGTTTTGAAATTAGAATGAATTTGAATGTCAAATGTAAATGTGACTGAAATTTTAATTTGGCCTGAAGCTTGTTGCTCCCATGTTTCTATAAATGGGAATTCAAGGCCAAATGCAATGGGAGGGAATTTTAGGTTTGAGTGGTCTAGGTTGGAGAAAACTGGGCTCATGTAAGAGAGAATTTGAAAATCAAGCACATATGAATAGAATAGTATGAAGGCTAGGGTACATTCTAATTTGTAATGGGCTTAATAGTTTTATAGTAGCAACAACATATGAATGAAAATGCAAATTCTGGAACAAATTCTCTCATGTGTATTTTTTCTTCCAAATTATGAATAGAATGATCATGGATCTTTTGTTTGTCTTCAATCATTTTGGTTGAATGAATGGTTTTATTTCTTCTTTGGTTCAAAGAATTGATTAAATTCTTAAATGAGATCATAGGTTTGTGAGATGAAATTCATGGATTACTAAGTAGTTTCTATTTTTGATATAATGAGTTGAGTATTGCAAGGTGATATATAAATATATTGTAAATGCTAAGTCTAATTAGTAATGTATTACAGTTTGTTACAAATGTGACTATGTTACCCAAAGATATAACATTGGTCTGTTTGTTTGGACATCTTGAATGTAAATGAGTTAACCCATACTTGACTAAGAACACAAAAAAAAAATTGGAAATCACTCAAACACTTTTAACTACAACACAACATTATGAAGTATCGCTCATTCCTTGCTGTAGGTAAAAAATTGTAAAGGGTCAGCCAAATCCTTAAAGGATTTTATCTATTTGCATCTGATAGGAATGCATCTATTTTTTTCAATGTTCATGATAAAATGGCACACTTGAGTATCAAATAAACATTGTTAGGATCACCCTCCTGGGTTTCACAGAGCTTGAGGAGTAGAAGTAAAGGCCCAACAATCCTTTATTTTTTTATTGGCCAATCCTTACCTTTGCTAATCATTGAATTGTGGTAGATTCGTAGGAAAATGGTGAGATTAAGTTTGGTTCTAAAAAATAACCAATAGATTGGCGACTTTGCTGGGGAATACTCATGAGGTATTTGGTTCTAGACCGATTTATCCCAAAGTATGGTCTGTTGAGAATTTAGAGATTGAAAGTTGTCTCTAGTTCTAGATCAGAAGTATTAGAGTCTAATACTTTGTGCATACAAGTTTATCTCTTAGCCTAGCTTTGGTGTCAGTGGGTTAATTCTTAGAAATGTTGTTTAGGGTTTGTTGTGTTTTCTTTGAACTTGCAAATTCTATCAAGATTTGTTCAATTCCATAAATATTTTCATAAATTCTACTTAATGTGGGTGGCGACTCTGAGGTTTTAGTACCAGTGTGCATTATTTGAGGAATTTGCTGAGAAGAGATGAAGTGAGTTTGAGGCCATATGATGAAACACCTTGGTGAGAAGCTAGAAGGAGAATTCAAAAGGCTCTAGTATTGTTGGAATGAGTCAAAGAATTGGGTGAATCTGAACACCTAGTTCAGATATTGAATGTTTTAAACTTGGAAAGGGTTGTGTTGCAGTAAATATAAATAAATTTATGTATGACTTTGCTGCTGGAGGAGATCCAAATGGAATTAATTTTTGAAAGAACTTCATATTGTTGAAGATCAAGTCCTCTGTGAAGGGAGGTGGTGATTCTATGGAAATAACTTGATGAAATTGTCAGATCTATGAAGATTTCCAATCAGAATGAATAATTTGTAGTAGCTACAACATATCCAGGTATTTTTCACATTTTGGCTTTCAAGAAGCAAATAATTGTTATGAAAACTGTATTTGAAAGTCTTGAAAAAATTTAGTTCCATATTAAGTGAAACTAAGCACTAAGAAAGGGAATAGTAGTGATTATTATACATACTTCTGGTTTACCAATTTTCAATCTCCATATTATTCTGAAGAAGTGTGCTTTTTTAAAAATATGCCCATTGAAGAGATCTTAAGTGTAAATGTATTTGAGCTATACGTATTGTAATTTTTTAAGATCATGATAAAAGAAAGAAATAGGACAATAATCATCTATATAGTTGATGTTTGAGGTTGGTAAAGGGGTGTGAGAAAAATTTGCATTGATTTGTACATCCTTGTGGGGTGTCAAATGCAAACATGAAAAATGGGCAGCCCTTGTCATGCTGTCAAAGTAAATTTTTATTGGAAGGTATAAACCATTAATTTTTAATGGTATTAAGGGTTTCCCAAAACCTGTTCCCAATGATATTAGGGAACATTTTCCAAAATTTGAAGGGAAAGGCTTAGAATCAACTTATAAGCATCTGCAAGTGTTTTTTGATTTGATGGGAGATTATGAGATAGACCATGAAGATGTTGCCATGAAATTATTTGTTCAATCTTTGAAGGAAGATGCTAGATATTGGTTCTCATATTTACCAGTATGTTCTATTTCTTCATGGAATGAGTTCATGGTAGCATTCATAGAAAAATTTGGTGAGAGAGTTGATCCTATTTCAGTAAGGAAAACTCATGAACATCTAGAAAGATGAGTTAGTCCTAACTTTCAATCTTAGATTTTCAAAGGAAATGAGGGAATTCTAGAATATCTAAGACCAAATGATGCAAAGTGTTTGATTGTATACTTCAGTGTATTTGGTGAAGAAATGAGTTATCTGTTAAGGGACAAGGACCCTACAACTCTCCATCAAGCATGTAAAATTGCCATGGATATTGAAAACAATCTAACATATTCAATGATGAAGGGATATATGGCTACGAGTGTCAGTTATCCTAACACACCTCATGTAAATGGAATTAATGGATCAGGAAATAGAAGGGATTATCAAGATGATAATGATTTTGCTATTTTGAGTTGTCCAACATCACAACATATAGATCGTAGTGAGATTCCAGTTGAACATCAACAATTTTTAAGCAATGCTGATTGAATGTCTTTTGTTCAAGGATTATCCAGTATGAAAAGACATAAGGGAGAATCACTATATGACCTATTTGCAAGGTTTTTGGGTGCCTTGTTGGAAGTCCCCAATTGTTCTAGACCTGAGGGTTCAACATGCATTGACTTGTTTTGTGAAATATTTGAGCTAGGGTTGAGTACCTTGTCAACGAAATTGGAGCCTCATGGTTTTGATTAGATACTTGATTAGATAATGATTATTGAGGGAGACAAGTGTGAATATGCACATAGTATGATGCCTCAAGGTGTTAGCACTGGTTTTCCTATTGAGAAAGATCAAAGAGAAATGCAAGAAAATATAGGGGGTATGTCAGTGGATGAACATCCATCTTGTTGTATGGATGAGGGTAATGATTGTAATCAGTCTATAAGTAGCATAGGTGTAGATCTATATGTTAGAAATGAAGCTAATGATACACACACAAGTGTTTCTGATGTTTCATTACAAATCAGTAACCAAGATAGTGAAGATGAAAGTTTAAGCATTCACTCTAAAAACTCAAAGCATAGCTTATGCAGTGAAGGATTCTCTTGTGACTTGGGTCATGATGAGAATGAAATTTCTAATTAGTTTTTTGAGGATTATGAATGCTTTTATGAGAATGATTTGGAGGAAATTTATTTACCTGAAGGATGCAGCAACATGAATGATCATGAAATATTTTCCTCACAAGTGAATGAGCAAAACCAATATGAGGAATACCTGGTGTATATGTCTAAAAATGGTCATCAAGCTTGTTAATTAATTAAATGTAAAATTATTTAATTAATCTTCTAAAGTCATCCACATATAAATAAATTTAATTATTTATATTGTTCACTTTTATAAATTCTTCCACCTTAGTTAAATAAATAACTTTATTTAAATATTACCATCTTCCATATTCCTCTTAATTAAATTAAATAAATTTTATAATTTATTTATATTAATTATCATGTTATTCTAAATTTGAATATTTGAATTCAAACAATGGAATATTCCTCCAAACACCCTCTTCATCTCATAGTTAAATTAGATATTATAAATATTTAATTTAATATATTTCCTCTCTCACACATAATTAAATATTTAATTATCTTCTAAATTCCTCTCTCACACATAATTAAATATTTTAAATATTTAATTATCTTCTAAATTCCTCTCTCACACATAATTAAATATTTTTAATATTTAATTATCTTCTAATTTCATCTTCACACATAATTAAATATTACTTATTTAATTATGCAAACTTCTAATTTCATCTTCACACATAATTAAATATTACTTATTTAATTATGTAAACTTCTAATTTCATCTTCACATATAATTAAATAAGTTTATTTATTTAATTATGAAATTCATTCTCAACTCATTCTTCAAATGGCAACTTTCCTTTGGATCTAATTGAGAAAATTTGTGAAGAGGAAACCTTCTATTTCTCTCTCAACTTTCAAAAATCTCTCACCATTCATCCCAACAAGCTTGATCTGAACCGTTAATCATGGCAGCCAATCAAATTCTTTCGAAAACTCTTTAAATACATGTGCAAATCCAAGCATTGGTTAGATACGAACATATACGCAATCACGCTTACGCTTTTGCATCTTTAGCATCTTTATCAATATTCATATCTTAGCAATAATTTTATCACAGCATAACATAATCTTGCATTTTAGCATAGTATGCATTTTAGTTTAAATCTCATTCTCCAGTAGTCCATTTCGTTGAGCTTGGCATACTGGTGCAGGAGCACCTTAAGGTATTTTGGAAGATCTTAGTGAGTTTTGGCTTGTAGGTGGTTCTAGCCAACCACCAAGGGAATAAGGACTATGATATAAAGTCCCTAGGTTGTTTTTGAGAGTGTGTTAGGGTAAGTTTGGCTTAGAGTCTTGAAATTTATGAGTTCCTATACAAATCTTGGCAATTTGAGCATTTTGGCAATGTTGCCTTGGCAATTTGGCCTAAAAGTTGAAAAATAGCATTAATGTTGTTCTAAGTCTGACCCAAGGGTCCTAGCACGTGGGCGAAAGGTATATAAGGTCATAAAAACCCTAATACCTGGGTTGGAAGTTCATTTTCACGAATTGAGACTTGGAGAGCATTTTTGTGTGATTGGAATTCAACAACTTTTAAGTGCATTTTTGTGTTTGAGCCTTCATCTAGTCAAGAATGGATTGAAAGGAATAATCTGATGCTTTGAGTGTTTCATTTGTGTCATTTACTTACTGTACCTAGCATTATATTAGTCATTTAGACCAACTGGTTAAGGTTTTGCAAGTTTTTGGGTTTTTGGACTCATTACCGGTTTGGGCCAGTTTTGTGAATAATGAGTCCCACTTGAATTCCCGTGGCTTTCCTCTCATGGCCACTTGGAATCAACCTGGGGACTATGTAAATAATGTACATACAGGTTTAGGAGTTTTTGTTTGCAGGGGAAGTGAAGAAACTATCAAGCACTAGGTGAGTGCAAGTGCATTATGGCTAGTGGCTTGGAGAGGACAGCGGTAAAGAAAGATGCTAAATGGATTGGTTTGTGCCAATCAAGAGCATGGGAGTGTGGGAACATGTATTATAGACATGTGTGTGCAAGGAGGAGAGTTGAGGAGGTCATTGAAGTCCTCAAAGTTAGAAAAAGGAGCTAAAACCCTTGAAACCCTTGAAATTAGGGAGGTATGAGGATAGTCATATGAAAGACCACTTGGGAGACCTTACACCTAGTAAATATTGAAGCCTAGGGTACCAGTAGAAAGAATATCAAAAAAAATTTAGGGGTTGTTAAGACCGTTTTTAAGAAAAGCCAAGAAAACAGGTTCTAGGAGGCCTAGTTGGGGCAAAAGGCTACAAGGCCTAAAATGGAGTTTTTCAAGAAAGCGATGGGAGAATGGTGAAAGAATCCAATGAGATGGATCAGTGAGGTGTCAAATCAACAAAGAGATAGTAGAATAGCCTTTCCTAGCCCTTGGAGTGGTTAGGAAACTTTGGGTCAGTTTGGAGCGTAGAGAAGCCTAGTGGCGAATTGAGAGTAATGGAGAAGAATTTGAAATTGGTGGAGAGTCTTATATGGTGAGAGGGGTTTAGGAGAGATCCCTAAATAGGGTAGAGAGGAATACCCTAGGAAGACCAGAGAATAGGTCTTGGGAAGAGCAAGAGTGCTCTTGAAAGGTAAGTCTCCCCATCAAATACGAAATCTGAGAGCAACTTGAAGCAACAAAACGCTGGAGATATAGAGCAATAGAACGACTTCGGAGAATCTGCCATAAAAGAGTTTGTTTAATTTTCTTTTAGTTTCTTTGATATAATGTTTTATTAAATGTGTTTTGGATCCTTTATAATAGGCATATTTTCATACACACAAAATGGCGTAGACTGTGGGGCCTATGCCCCGATTTTGACGTTTTTCTGTAGAGTGTTCTGACAGGTTTCCGTGTTTTAGTGCATCCGACACCTTTCTGCAGTGCATTTGGGAAGTTAATGTTTCTGTTTTGCAGGAAATTTTAATGCATCTGAGGACTGTTTCGACACTTCTAAGGGTTAATTTAGCGCATTTAAAGACTGTTTTAGCGCATATAGTCTCATTTCATTTAGAGTTAAATCTGCACTTAATTAAACTGTCGCATTTCAGGACTGTTTGAGCGCATATAGGGTCTGTTTCTGCGCGTATAAGGTAGATGTTAGCGCATTAGTATTGCATTATTTACACAGATAAATTTGCATTTATTTAAAGTCACGGATTGAAGGACTGTTTTAGCGCATTTAGGGTCTATTTCTATGCATCTGAGGTCTGTTTCTGCGCATCTGAGGTCTGTTCCTGCGCATCTATTGACTATTTTAGTGCATATACTGTCTATTTCAGCACATCTGGGTTGTAACACAAAAACAGTATTTTGAGTCTGACGCATTCCACAAACATAATCTTTTCTGGTTTAAAATGAATCAATCTAGGATAGTCACCACACTTTGATCATGCAATTAAAATGAACCCCATGCCTGTTGTGAAGCAATATCTTCACTTAGCGTAAATCATTGTGATTTGGTGCATTAAAATAAATCTGTTTACTCTACTTGATTGTGCTTGAAAGTGGTAGGTGACTATGCTCTCACCCTATGCAAACTAGGTGATAAGAAAACCAGACCCATGTTATCCCTGTGTAACCCTGATACAATAACTGAAGTATCCTCTCCCCTTGCGCAGTGATGCGATCCTGGGTGTAAGAGAAATGATTATTGTCTCTAAAAATTGGGCTCGCCTGGGGATTTCATCACCTCAACGTGACTCAAACCGGCAATGAAGCTAAAGCCAAGCTACCCCTGACCGGTATACAAATGTGAATCTTAAGGGAAAACCTAAGATTACGAGTGTGGATGTGTCATACGGACAGAGTAGTACTCCCATGAACCTTGTTGAGCTTAACCTCTTTAGGCTGGAGCGCCACCTAAATTGGTGATTAATCTCTTGCTCCATGTATGGCCACTCGAACGGGGGTCCCGAATTAAACACCATTATTTAGTAAACCAAAAACCTTCTATTTGCTAGCGCAACACCGGTTGATGTGAAGGCATCCACACTTTCACAGTCTGTAGTAGAGGTGATCAATCTGCCATGGGAGTTTCATGGGGATTGGAAGCTTGGTTGGCCTGAGAAGAGAGTGCACTGTAAGGGGGAGCCCGTGTAGCCAAGCTTCTGAATTGACACGCTATCGATATGCGGTTGGGGAAACCCGCGTGGAATCTAGTGGATATTGTCTTGGATTTACCATAGGATGTGCTCGCTTTATCTATGTTTGGTTACATTCCATTTAATTCAGAGTGTTTGCTGTGTTTTCATTCACATTAATTCAGATAAAAGATCATCCGAAATGAACATGAAAAATAGCAACTAAAATCATTTACACACCTAACTTTCTAACATCTTTAGTCTAGTAAAATTCTAATAGCTCTCCCATGCTTAGAGAGTGGAAATCAACAAAATTTGTCAAGAAATCGGTTTCCAATAGGATTAAGAAACCCAAGAAACATTTAGGGTACAAGAAAACATTACAAAGAAGGAAATTTTTGTACAAAATTCGACACGTCTTGCTTCATTACCGCAGATTTCTTCATAGATACCAAGACTTTGTTAGGGGATTCACTGACGAGTACGCTGTTGAACCTTTGGATTCTCGAGCTTATTATCAGAGATTAGCTCTATCTCAATGACATAATTTTAATCAACCTCTTGAGTTTGATAACATACCACAACCTTCGATAGAGTATCCTTCACATCCCAGTCAAATCCTTTAGTGATCTTGAAATCTTTCTTCGAAAACAAAAATCAAATCTTAAGAGTACACTTTTCAAAAAAAATTCTGATTATTGATTCAACTTCCCCAATAGGATTCTGACATCCATCATCATTGGAAGCCGTAATAAAAAATTAGAAACATCTTTGATCATATCATAAGATTTCCATCTTATCAGATCAAGATATCATCATTATCACACTTATCAGAACTGTGATCTAGGTTTAGAAGAAATTTTCAAAATCATATGCCTATCTCTACAAGATCTCAATACAATAAATTGAAGGACGAAATCCAACAAGAAGGTCATACCCAAAATACTCAAGAAGAAGGTGAAAACAGTAATCCTCTCTACAGTATAAGTCTTAATCCGCTTTTCAACAACAACATGGATAACAGAGAAGAAAATCCATTCCACAAATACAAGGACATGAGCAAAACCCATGTAGATAGTGATGATGAGTGAGACGAAGAACGTCTTAGAGAGGCTGAGCAAGATCCCAAATTTCATAAAGCCATAGAAAATATCTTGCAACGCGATAAAGAAAAGTATTTCCTCTATCTAGCTGACCAAGGAGCTAAATTTCCTCATGACTTTGATACTGAGAATTTGAAGAACAAACCTGAAGAAAAACCCCTATCTGATCTTAGTGCTTTGACTCAACAAATTAAGGCACTTCAAGGACAAGTTAAAGAGTTACAAGGGGGAACCACAACAAAGAAATATACTCTTGAGGACATTTGTCCTTATCCTTTTGATCGAAGTCTCAACATGATTCCATTTCCTAAACATTCTGAAATTCCAAAATTTGATCATTATAATGGGAAATCGGATCCAATCGATCATGTTAGAGACTTCCGAAATATGACTTTAGAGTTCGCTCATGAGGACACGTACTTGATGCGTTTGTTTCCTAGGAGTCTTGGAGGTCACTCTATGGAATGGCTATCAAAAATCACACCTCTTGTCAAGACATTTGAGGAATTAATCAATTTGTTCATATTACAATATTCCTACAACCTCCAACACCAAATCACTATGATAGATCTCTGTAAAGTTGCGCAAAAACCAGGTGAACCTTTTATTAATTTTCTTCATAGATGGAGAAGAATGTTCGCTAGATATCCCTGTCCTATTCCTGAAAAAGGAAAAGATGGTCACCTTCATTAATAGCTTGAATTCAGAAATGAGCTATCATTTGAATTTACATTGTCCTCCTTCTTTTGAGAAATTTATTGAAGATGCTATAACCATTGAAAGTGCTTTGGTCAAAAGAGGAACAATAAAACTTGACAAGGATAATCCTAGCTCATTCAATCATCATAAAAATCAGGACAAGTCTAAATTTTGGACTCGCAACAGAAATGTAGTGAATGATGGTGTTGTGGATGCGAATCATGTCTCGACTAAACCATTTGTCCTTAGTACTCCAAGTGTTCCTCGTAACAACAATTTCAACTCAATCACAAATCAAGGAAACAATCCTCCTCCTCTGAGGAACAATGTAAATCAACATTCTACTCCCAATCAAGGGACTGCAAACAATCAAGGTTACCAAGGAACCCATCATAATAATAACAACTCCTTAGGGAATACCTCAAATACGAATCCACAATGATTTTCATTCTTCTCTCGTAGAAGAAATTTTACTTCACTGGGTTAATCTCTAGAATTTTCCCTTAAAGAGTTGATGGCAAAGAACATTATCACCCTATCGCCTCAATGAAATTTTGAACCCAGTGTGAAGCCTCCATCATGGAGTGACACATACTATTGCGAGTATCATCGGTGCAAGGGCCATCACACGAATAATTGTCAAGCCTTGAAAAATGTGATCCAAGATTTGATAGAAAATGACACCATCAAAGTAGAAGGCACCAACAATCGAATGAAGATCACCAAGCATTTCGCAACCCCTTGCCCAATTATCAAAAAGGTGAGTCTTCTGGAAAAAGTGTGAATTATATTGATGACCCGATAATCAATCATATCTGTACCGACGATGAACGGGTCAATGCTATTAAAGTCAACAAGAAGGTGGAATATAGAGAAGTTAACGCAACAACAAGGGCGAAAGCTAAAGTTGTCTTGAAGGATGCCTCTTCAAAATCCACTGGACATCCACCTCAACATCAATATGACTTAGTCAACCAACTTCGGAAAACTCCTGCTCATATTTCTATCTTAGAACTCTTGAAGATTTCCCCAACACACAAGGAAATTCTAGAAAAGGCCATTGTTGAAACAAATGTATCCACTGATCTGGATGTGGATTAATTTCAAGCCATGGTAGGACACTTGTCCTCACCCACATGCCTTTCATTTTCCAAAAAAGATGATGTTTCCATAACTCATCCTTACAATTCATCATTATACCTAGAGGTCATGGTTCACAAGTTTCATGTCAGAAGGGTTCTAATAGATGGAGGTGTTGGTTTGAACATATGTACCATGAAGTTAGTTTAGGCTTTGGGATTTTCTGAGGATTCCATTGATCCTAGAAGAAAGATTACTATTAAAGCCTATGATGATGAGGAAAGAGCGTCCAAGGGTTTAATCATGCTACCAATCAGAGTGGGACCTGTTATCAAAAATACTTTTGTTAAGTATTAGACCGTGATCTTGCATACAACATCTTGTTGGTTCATCCTTGGATCCACGAAATGCAATCTGTCCCATCCACCTATCATCAATGTCTTAAGTTTCCTTATGATGGGAAAGAAATCACGATACCAGCTGATAAATCAAATTTCCAAACTTGTGCCAACATCAAAGCTAGTCAAGACACTTTGGTTCCTAACAATTGAGAAGCTCGTGCTAGTACTTCTCTCAAGATTGATACACAAATCAGCCAGTTAACCAATAGTTTTGACAAGAAATTGAAATTTAAGGACCATGGAGTCGGGGAGTACTCTCTTTGTCTTGCCAATTTACCTACATCACCTCAGTCACATGGACAACCTTCTATCACACAACATCAAATATCAACAACGTCAACATCAACGCAACCACCAATAGAGCCAAGCACAAAGTTTAATGGGAAATTCATCAAAGAAAAATTCCCCATGGAACATCCTGAGGATAGAGAAATTCTAAACTGGCTCTATAAAGATGAAGATGAAGTAGTTTTTAATGTCAAATTACCGACAAATATATATGGAAAAGGATATTCAATCATGTAGAAGATGGGCTATGATAAGAGTCCTATTGGAAAAAGAAAAGGAGTAGTTGAGCCTATTCACCTTCGAGGACTTGCTCCAAAAGAGAAAACTGGATTAGGCTATGATGCTAACTCAAAAGAAGAAACATCTAAACAACTGCATGGCAGTGTCTTCACATTGCAAGAAGGTTCAGATTCAAGAGAAGCATGTTTGGCAACAATCCAGAATTATGTGGATAATAACTCTGACACAGACTCTGCTGAATATGAATGGGACACCATTTACAATGATGAGTTATGGAGGGACAAACAGGTTGATGTAATACACCAGTATACCCCAATTCTAATCGAAGGTCAAGGTTCAGGGACCCAAACACAAGAATCTGAACTACAAGGTAACTATGATTCTAGTGATACTGAGTCATATTTAAACGAACAAGATTATCATGAGAACAGTATCATCATTGATCCACCTCATACCTCAGATCCTACGATCAACTCCGTTATGACCATAACCATTGCCGATTTTACGCAACCCGACGACCCGTTATCTTTGATCCATCCTGATCTCATTGATTGGGATTCATCCAAACCTATCGATATACCTATGTTCCCAAGTGACGAATCTATCGTCAACTTCCTTTCCGCGGATGACACAAATGATTGTTCCACCAGCGATTCTTGGCATAGAGTCTTCAATTGGGAGAGTTTCAATTCTCCTAGCTGCAAAAATAAAAATAAAAAAGAAAGATCTAATGGTGAAAACCAGAATTTGGCAGTGTTAGATCAAACAAAAGATAAAATAAAGAGCGTATCGGATGGTGAAAACCTTTTTAAGGCACCAGATGATGGGAATCTTGACACTCTCCCAGAGCACTACCATGAGTGATCAACTATCTTGATTGAGCCTACAAATGCTGCCAATCTGGAAACTTCAGACAAACCAAGGATTTTATAGTTAGCTGCATCAATGACAGATAAAGAAATACTAGAGTTCATTGAGTTTCTAAGAGCACATCAAGTCAACTCTGCTTGGTCTTACGTGGACATGCCAGGTCTTGATCCTGATCTTATCATGCATCACTTGTCTATCAAATCAGGGGTTAAGCCTATAAAACAAAAAATCAGAAAGATGCACCCCCATGTTGCATTATTGGTTAAGGAAGAACTGAGAAAACTCCTCGATGTGGGCTTCATAAGACCAATCGACTATGCAGAATGGATCTCCAACATTGTTCCTATATCCAAACCAGATAAATTTGTCTGAGTATGCATAGATTTCAAGGATCTTAATAAAGCATGTCCTAAGGATAACTTCCTACTACCAAACATCGGCACTATAGTTGATCTGACAGCTGGCCATGCCATGTATTCATTAATGGATGGTTTTTTTGGTTACAACTAAATCAAGATTGCACCCGAAGACCAGGAGAAAACAGCTTTCACATGTCCATGGGGAACTTACTGTTGGAACGTCATGCCTTTTGGTCTAAAGAATGCTGGGGCTACTTACCAAAGAGCCATGACTACAATCTTTCATGACATGATGCACACATTCATGGAAGATTATGTAGATGAAATATTGGCAAAGTCATACACCAGAGAAGGACATCTGGAAATATTGTCTAAAATATTTGCATGACTGGAGAAATTCAAAGTTCACCTCAATCCCAAGAAATGTGTTTTTGGGGTCACATCTGGAAAAATCTTAGGGTACATTGTGTCAGAAAAGGAATTGAATTAGATCCTTCCAAGGTACAGGAAATCATGGAAATGCCTCCCCCAAGGAACATTAGTCAGTTGAGATCATTACAGGGATGACTTCAATCTATACGAAGGTTCATTGCACAATTGGCCAACAAAAGTCTTCCGTTCACACATCTACTGCATAAGAATGTTCCTTTAAGGTGGGATGACAAGTGTGAATTGGCTTTTCAACAAATCAAACAGTACTTAATGACTCCACTAGTTCTAATACCACCAAATCCAGATAAACCATTGATCTTGTATATCGCCGCAACAGAGACATCTTTGGGGGCACTCCTCACGCAAGAAGAATCTACATGAAAGGAATGTGCAATCTATTATATCAGCCACACATTGACAGGGCATGAACTCAACTACACTTCCATTGAGAAGGCTTGCCTAGCAGTGGTCTTTGATTCACATAAATTTTGACATTACATGTTAACTCATACAATCAATCTTGTTTCAAAGATTGATCCATTCAAGTATTTGTTAAGCAAAGCATCATTGACAGGAAGGTTAGCAAAATGGGTAATGATTTTGAGTGAGTTTGATATCCACTATGTTGATCGTAAGGAAATCAAAGGACAAGTTATTGCTGATCAACTAGCTGAAGCACCACTACAAACAGACCACCCCCTGCACATTGAATTTCTAGATGCTGATGTCTTTACTGTAGAATTCAAACAACCATGGTCCCTATATTTTGATGGTTCTTTCACTCAACATGGATCGGGGGCAGGCATACTTTTCGTCACCCCCCAAGGACACACCATTCCTCGGTCATATAGGCTGATGTTTCCATGCACCAACAACATAGCCGAATATGAAGCATTAATCACTGGACTTAAAATAGCATTAGAATGGAGGATTACATAATTACAGGTGTATGGCGACTCACAGTTGGTCATTTATTAGATCAATGATGATTATCAGACCAAAGATGACAAACTGTTGCCATATAAAAAGATGGTGGACAACTTCAAGAAGTACTTTGTGAACATCAAATTCAAACAAATTCCAAGGCTTGATAACAAAGCAGCTGACGCCATGGTCACAATCGCATCATTGCTACAACTCCCAGAAACTCAGGCTCGCTATGAATTTCTGGTGGAACAATCATTTACTCCTGCTTATGACACACCTAAAAGCCAAGTCATTTGCCACTTGGTGGGATCCGATTCACCTTGGTATGGAAAGATTTATGCCTACCTAAAAGATGATATTTTACCACCTGATTTATTCCATAACCAAAAGTGAAACTTTATCCGCCAATCCTCTCGCTACACCCTTATCACCGACACCCTTTATCGCTATGGTCTTGATGGTACTTTACTTCGATGTCTTGAACGTGACAAATCTGAAAAATCTTTACAAGAAGTTCACGGTGGCATTTGTGATACTCATTCGAGTGGACTGACCTTATCCAAGAAATTGATTAGAATGGGTTACTATTGGCCTACAATGGAGAGAGAATCATTCACTTTTGTGAAAATGTGCTCAAAATGCCAGATTCATGGGAATCTCATTCATGCTCCTACACAACAACTCCAACCATTTACGCCAACCTGGCCATTCTCCCAATGGGGGTTAGATCTAGTAGGCAAGATTCATCCCGCATCATCAAATGAGCATAAGTTCATCATCATAGCTACAAAGTATTTTACCAAGTGGATTGAGGCAGTACCTCTTAATAAAGTTACCGACAAACAAATATCATTGTTCATACTCAACTATATTATTTTCCAGTATGACATTCCCAACTCCATTATTACAGATAATGGATGACCTTTCAAAAATCAGGATGTTGATGAACTTTGTGAGCGATTTCATATTCAACATAGATACTCAACACCTTACTATCCACAAGGGAATGGCCAGGCAGAGGCCTCAAATAAGACTATACTGAAAATTTTAAAGAAAATTGTGAATGATTCAGGAAAAGATTGGCATGTTCAACTCAATCTCGCCTTATGGGCCTATAGAACCAGTGTCTGCACGCCAATAGGAGCAAGGCCATTTGCTCTTGTCTATGGAGCAGAGGCTATACTTCCTCTAGAAGTTGAGATTCCCTCACTTAGAGTCTCACTAAAAGGTCTCACAACAGATGATGAATACAGAGTTTCCTGACTCCAAGAACTGGAACTTTTAGATGAAAAGAGACAAAGAGCAGCCGACCATTTGAAAGCATACCAACAGATGATGTCTCATAGCTATAATCACAAATTAAAGCCACGTACCTTTCAGGTGGGTGATCTTGTTCTAAAAGAAAACCCATGCAATCAGCAAGACAGAGAAAAGAAAGGAAAGTTTGAACTAAATTGGCTAGGTCCTTATGTGGTTATCGTAGTCTACGGTTCAGGAGCCTACAAGCTATCGATGCTAGAAGGGGACTTGTTTGACGAACCCATAAACATCATGCACCTCAAGAAATATTATGTTTAAGTCAGCTATCATCATCCATAAAAGTCCTGAAGAAACACAGAAATAGCAGAAAAAGTCCTAAAGAAACACAAAAATAGTAGAAAAAGTCCTGAAGAAACACAAAAATAGCAGAAAAAGTCCTGAAGAAATACAAAAACAGCCAAAAAAGTCCTAAGGAAATACATAAACAACAGAAAAAGTCCTAAAAAAATGGTTACCTTGGTGAAAACCTGGCAAACAGGCATCTCGGTAGTGACAAAAAAAATAAAAATAAAAATAAAAATAAAAAAAATAAAAATCGTCATAGGGTGAAAACCTGGCGAGGGCGTCTATTGACAAAAAATGCAATAAAAACAAATAGTGAAAATCAAACATACGCTATTTGTAGCTCTCCATCTATTAGTTCATGTTCGCACTTGGCTTCTACCTCTTCATTTCATGCATCTTTCATCATCTTAGGGCCATACCAGCATCATGCTGTCATCATTTTCCTAGAACGATAACGTCTTACCATGGCTTGATTATTGTACATATTCATTTCGACAAGTTATGTTAATACTGGGGGAAAACGTGGACATACTGGGGGCAACCAAACTTTCAGGTTTTACCAAAACAGCTGGACAATGACATAATATCCACTCTCGTGAACAAGCAACCAAATCAAATCTTATGAACAACTATCCAATCGTTGATCCCAAGCACAACAGTTTTCAACTGCATACCATATCATGACTCATCTGGATGATCTATAATCTGAATAATGATTGGAATAATAGTATTTCATTTTGAACAATGATTGTTTTCTTTTCGATATCATCTCTTTGGAGCACACTCGATGATGTACTTAACTAGAGTGGTGAGGAAAGAGAATGAATTTTCTTTGTCTGCTGTCTTGAGGTTAACTATCCATCTGTTGCAAATATGTCGCGAAACATGCTTTACAAAGCCATATCATGGATGACAGTTCCACATTTGCATCAGAAAGTGGTTAGTCTTTGTCTATTTATGCAAGAAATGCTCAGGTCATCTTGGTTCAAGTATACCTCGATGCTTGTGTTGGCTTGCTATATCAAAAATCATGAAAGTTGTACTCAGGTCATCATTGGTGCTAATTTCCCTTCTGATGCTTGTACATACTTCCAACATTTTAAAAATCTCTATGATGATTCAAGAAAGCTAATAAAAGGCTCAACGAATGGTTTGTTTCAGTTAGTTGCATTTCATTTTAGATTAGTGTATATATCTGCATACTAGATTTGCATTAGAGTTTTCGAAAGGGCTAATGAGAACATCAATAGCTGCCATGTCTCTTTGGACTATTTGTGGAGGACATTCAGACATTTTTTTCATCATCACCTTTCATCTTCATTATCATTTCATCTAGGTCCTATCATCTATCATTTTCCATTCATTTTCATATCATTTAGGATCCGTTATCATTTCATATCATTCAAATTCTTCATCATTACCACTTATCATTTCATTATCATATCATTCATCATTATCATTTATCATTGCATTATCATTTCATCTCATTATCATTTCATTTCATTATCATTTATCCTTTCATTATCATTTATCATCTCATTATCATTTCATTTCATTAGCATTTATCATTTCATTATCATTTATCATTTCATTATCATTTCATTATCATTTCATTATCATTTCATTATCATTTCATTATCATATCATTCATCATTATCATTTATCATTGCATTATCATTTATCATCTCATTATCATTTCATTTCATTATCATTTATTCATTTCATTATCATTTATCATTTCATTACCATTTATCATTTCATTTATCATTTCATTATCACTTATCATTTCATCTATCATTTTTCTTATCACTTATCTTTTCATTCATCATTTTCATTATCGCACATATCAATTTCATTTTACTTATCATTACTCATTTTCATTATCGTACATTTCATTTCATATCACTTATCATTTTCATACATATCATTATCATTGCATTTCACTTTATCATTTCACTTAATCATCATTACAAAACATTACATTTCATCACATGCCATTTATCATCTTATCATACATCACATTATTATTAATCATTTCATATCATTCATCATTTATCACATTACATTCATATCATATCTTTAATCATCCTATCATTTTTTATCAACTCATATTACAAATTCATGATGCATATCATAAACACAACATTCATTTTCCATCATATTATCATTATTTACTTGCATTTTGAAAATATAAAAACAAACACTCCATACATGCATTTTTATATATAATTTACCAAACAACATTTTTCATAAAACATATCAAAAATCCAATGACATATTTTCATAATCATATCATAAGACATCCACCTACATGACATCATTAGTACACATCATCAATCATTTTTATCATCATCATAAACACATCATATCAAATCATCCTGCATATCATGCTAGTCATCAAATCAGTTAAATGCATATCAAAATCCATAACATATAGAAATAAATACATATCACATAATCAAACATCATGATAGTCATCACATAAATCCTCTCATAAATGCACATCACATCATAAAAAATCATCGCCGCTGCATATCATCACTCATAAAAAATGATACAAATGTCCAATGTCCAATGACACTGCAAAGTCCAAAGAGAGATACATGGGATATAATAAAAAATCACATATACATGCTCCAAAAATGATATACATCACAAACTAGCTGGTCGATGCCCCTGATGGAGCTGGTCCAGAAGGAGGTGGCCTGCCACTAGTACCTGCGTCTGGATCCCACTGAGGCCCAGTAACTCCCATGCTCTGTGTGGCTGTCCATGACCTTCTCTGGGTCCTGCTGCGAGATTGTGGAAATGGCTCTTTGCGCTCGGGAGGACACAACTCCTCATATCTAACACGGTAATACTCCGCCTCCCTCGCCATCTCCATGCCCTCTGCAATCACCTCCCGCAAGGATGCACTTTGTATGGTACCCATCAACCTCTGTGCAACACCCTCGGCCTCTGCTGCCCTCCGTCTCAAAGCATCCCTCTCTATGATTAGCTAGGCTACCTATGGGTCTGGGGCAGGCTGAGATACTTGTGTCGGTGCGGGAGCCTGAGCCTGAGCCTGTGCCTGTGTTAGCTGTGACTGTAACTGAGCTATCATACTCTGCGCCTGACCTAGTTGACCCTGAATAGTCTGCACTTGGGCCTGCAGAGTGGCTATTTGTGCCTGCTGTGAAGAAGAGGAAACCCTGATAATGGTCCATGGTCTGTCACCAGATCTAGGCCTCCGTATAATTTGAGCACTACCTAGGATGTCTAATCTCTGCCTCACTGCCCTCCCCTCCATCATCTCCCCCATCATCTCCATCATCTGAGTTGTCCTCATCCCTAACCCCCTCCTCCTCATCTCTATCCTCCTCCTCCTCATCCCTGTCCCCCTCCTCATCATCTCCTCTCTCCTCCTCCTCCTCTCCTCCACCCACCACCTGCTCTCCGCTCGCCACCTCCCCCTGTCTCTCCACCCTTGGTTGCTGTACTACTACAATGGGCCCTGGCTCATTTGGAAATGTGAATCGTGGGAATCGATGTGTGTGGAAATATGCTAAATACTCATCTGACATCCCAACATCTACCACCTCTGGCCTATATGCCCATACCTCAGACTGTAAGCTGGAATACTCTGTATAGGCCACCTAGTAGGTAATACATCGTCCCCATCTAGGATCATCCTTGCGTTGCCCATAATGAGCAATGCCCTATGGCATCCCCTGTGTATACCCGTACTGCCTCTGAACTCGCAAGGCTAAAAATCTCTCAATAATAAATAGGGTTCGCCCTATTAGATATCGGGGCATGCAGATAGAGGGCATCTCCAAATGATCTGTGTCTCAGGGGTCACAATCTATGTACGACCTCCATATCACTGAATCCACATCATCTAGCACGCGCGGCTAGTACTCCAACTTGCCTAGGTTGGGCTGGACAAGTGCACCTGAATAAGCATATACATATGGCCTGCCTGGTGGCCTAGCCCTAGCACACTCTGGCCTCGTAATTGCAATATGCTCCCATGCCTAGATCTGGAGCAGAGTCACACCGCTGGCCAAACTTGTCGACCCTTGGTATACAACCTGATGTAGATCATGATACAAATGGGCCAAAATGCAGCTCCCCCAGGCATACCTCCACGGCTGCGTCACCATCCACTCCAGCATCCTACCCCACCCAACTAAAAATCTCTTCGACTGATGGTCCAGTCCAAGGAAGCCTCTAATGAATGTAGCCAACACAACAACTAAGGCTGGATATCTACTAAAATCTGCCCATGACACCCAATATCCAACTATCGCCATATCACCGCAGATCCTCCTTAGTGCCTCTGTCCCTCCTATCTCCTTGTGGTCATAAACCACAAGGGCACCTACCACAGGAATCCCTAGAATCCTGTACACATCCTTGGGTGTCACAGTCATCTCACCAGTCGACAAATGAAAGGTGTTATGATCCGAATGCCACCTCTCTGCCAATGCAGTCAACAGTCCCCTGTTGACTCAAATCCCTCGCGGGATGGTCAACAGGGATCCCAATCCACAGGAACCTATCCACTGTACCTCTGCTGGAGTCAACTCTCCTATCTGATCCCAACATATCAAGAACCGCTCTCTAATCTGGAGGTTATCAAAAACCTCCTATTTTTTTGGCCATCACAAGGACAATTAATCAGATTCATATCAGTAACCCATATCAAGTGACCCATATCAGTAACCCATATCAAGTGACCCATATCTGTGACCCATATCAAGTGACCCATATCAGTGTCCCATATCAGTGACCCATATCATATAATCAATCAGATCATGCAATCATTGGTACATCTATCTATCTGAATATCAAATCAAGCTACTCTATCATCATTTACTGTTTGGTTTCTTTTTCCGGAAAGCAAATTTATCAACGATCAAATCATTTTCTTATTTGTACTTCAGTCATGAATGCAAATATGTTTGAAAACCATCATCTACTATTTGATTTCTATCGCAGAATTTTTTTTTATCAGAAGTCATATCAAGCATATACTCTTTCTTTTCATTCCTATGAAGCAAAGTTATCAAACAATCAATCAATCTACTCATTGTTTTTCATTTTTGGGAAACAAAGTTATCAGTTATCTACTCTTTTTTTTTCAGAGAGGCAAAGTTATAAGTTAATCATCAGATTTTCTATCATTTCTATCCATATCAGCATGATGGCAAACTAATTTTTCTATCTATTGACCAAAGAAGCAATGTAGACCATCATTTTTCATCACAATGGCATTCTGCCAAATTTTTTTGAGATGCGCTAATCTGCGCCTCAGATGTGCTAAAACGCATAAGCACTATAGTTTACCTCAAAAGCGCTAAAACCCCGTATGCGCGGTTTTTCTCCCTAAAAGCGCTAAAGTTTTCCCTATAAGAGAAAAAACCCTATATGCGCTAAGATACTCAGCGGATGCGCTACTTCATACCCTAGATGCGCTAATCCCTAAATGTGCGATTCTGTGCCCTAGATGCACAAAATTTTTCTAGCTGGACTTCTATCCCATAAGCGCTAATCTACACTTCGTATGCGCTAGGAAACCTAAAATTTTCCCTACACCTAAATGCGCTAAAGAACACCCTATATACGCTACAGAAAAATTATCGAATGCGCTAAAACAGACAGTTGTATGCACTAAAATGACATTTTAAAACCTAAATGCACGTAAAAAACGTAAAAAATTCATCAAAATCGCAAAAATTTCAAAGCATAACGGGTTTAATCGACTCACCGGTGGTCCATACGCGACTGGTCTCTGAAATTGACGGGCCTGCTCGAATCTATGCGTGTGAAATGGGATCGGCATATCGCTATGTCACTTTCAGAGCATCCAAATCACTGTAACAAAAGAGTGAAAATGACTTCCACTTTCACCCCTTTTACCTTATATAGGTCAATTAAGGTGAGTTTTTGGTGGCATTTTATTCTTTTCACTTTATATTTTTCACCTGGGGCATCTTTTACATCACTTATCATGAGCTAAATCACTAACTCCCTAGCAGAATATCATTATCCGTGATTTACCTCCCGAGGGGGCATCATCAACATCAACATCAAAAACATATCGGGGGCAAAAAATTTATTTTCTTTGAAGCGATGTGTTTCACACATCACTTCAAAGAGGGGCAAAATGTATGTCTAAAAATGGTCATCAAGCTTGTTAATTAATTAAATATAAAATTATTTAATTAATCTTCTAAAGTCATCTACATATAAATAAATTTAATTATTTATATTGTTCACTTTTATAAATTCTTCCACCTGAGTTAAATAAATAACTTTATTTAATTATTACCATCTTCCATATTCCTCTTAATTAAATAAAATAGATTTTATAATTTATTTATATTAATTATCATGTTATTCTAAATTTGAATATTTGAATTCAAACAATGGAATATTCCTCCAAACACCCTCTTCATCTCATAGTTAAATTAGATATTATAAATATTTAATTTAATATCTTTCCTCTCTCACACATAATTAAATATAATTAAATATTTAATTATCTTCTAAATTCTTCTCTCACATATAATTAAATATTTTAAATATTTAATTATCTTCTAAATTCCTCTCTCACACATAATTAAATATTTTTAATATTTAATTATCTTCTAATTTCATCTTCACACATAATTAAATATTACTTATTTAATTATGCGAACTTCTAATTTCATCTTCACACATAATTAAATATTACTTATTTAATTATGCCAACTTCTAATTTCATCTTCACACATAATTAAATATTACTTATTTAATTATGTAAACTTCTAATTTCATCTTCACACATAATTAAATAAGTTTATTTATTTAATTATGAAATTCATTCTCAACTCATTCTTCAAACGATAACTTTCCTTCGGATCTAACTGAGAAAATTTGTGAAGAGGAAACCTTCTATTTCTCTCTCAACTTTCAAAAATCTCTCACCATTCATCCCAACAAGCTTGATCTAAACTGTTAATCGTGGCAGCCAATCAAATTCTTTTGAAAACTCTTTAAATACATGTGCAAATCCAAGCATTGGTTAGATACGAACATATACGCAATCACGCTTACGCTTTTGCATCTTTAGCATCTTTATCAATATTCATATCTTAGCAATAATTTTATCACAACATAGCATAATCTTGCATTTTAGCATAGTATGCATTTTAGTTTAAATCTCATTCTCCAGTAGTCCATTTCGTTGAGCTTAGCATACGAAATATGAGAGCAACTTGAAGCAACGAAACGCTGGAGATAGAGAGCAATAGAACGACTTCGGAGAATCTGCCATAAAAGAGTTTGTTTAGTTTTCTCTTAGTTTCTTTGATATAATGTTTTATTAAATGTGTTTTGGATCCTTTATAATAGACATATTTTCATACACACACCTGGAATGTGATCTAGTTATATCAACAATAGAGTATGCTAGCTTTGTGAAGAATGACGAGTTTGAAGATAAGAATGTATTTGTTTAGTATCCTAATCCAAAGCACATCATCAAAAATGATAAATATTTTGATGATGTTGACCATGATGCTAACGAGCAGGATCATGTCCTTGCTGTTCCTAAATGTCTATGTGAAGTAGAGATGGAATATGCATGGTTTTTCACAAAAATGGACGTGATTGTTCTCAACGAGGAATCTATTGGTGAGAAAGAAAATGAAAAGGCTTGTTCAGTTTCCAATGAGCAACATTCAGATTACTTGGAATTTCCTATATTTGGGTTAGGACACCTATCAACTGATGATGCGCATGAGTTATTGGATGATGACTCTATTAATTCTAAGTTATTTGAACCTTCTCTTGAAGCATTTTGTATTGAGTTGAATGATGACTTCAAAATGGGTCAGACTATGTTAATGAACCTGAAATGAAAGTATTTTTTGATGCATGGGATGATGTTAGTGATGATGTTCATTATGATGACCCCAAGCTGAGTGAGGGAAAAGATGTTATAGATTTTGATAAATCCTATCTTCAAAGTAGTGGGGTGTGTGATAGTATAGCTGAGTTGCAGTGCTTAGGTAAGTGTGAATATCAGTTTGAAAATGTTCTTGTGTATGAACATATCTTTTTCATCACACAAAATGAGTGCTTGTCTAGAATGGGACAAAAATCTGTAGATGACTTCAAGGATTTATATGAGTTTTTTATTCATACTAATTTCTCAAATGTGGAGTTGTAATTTAAATTCAAAAGGTTAGGATATATGCCTCTGGATGGGACCATTGAACAAAATATTTATGAGGGTTTCATGTTTGATATGCAAACTGAATTTGGTGCCAAATTTTATGATGTTAGTGGTCATGTGGACTATGAATGTTTTCAATTTCTAGTCTAGATGGATGAGTTTTTAATGGAACGTGAACATGAGTTGGATAGGTTAAGGTGCCACATTAACTATGATTTTCATTTGGTATTTGATTACCAATGTCAGATTGTTGGAGTTAATGAGTGCATTAGAAAACATAAGTATTCCAATGGTGACATTGGTTTTTAGGTTGATAATGGCAGTGTTTTTAGATTTGGATTAGTTCAGATGACTGAGAATAGTGTGTTTGATAGAGGAAAACATTGGTTTTTCTTTTCATTTGGTGGTTTGGGGCCATCAAATGAGGTAAAAAAAAACTATTTGAATAGGGGATAATTTATGGAGCACCCAAGGGACTTGGTGCTCAGTTTGCTTCAACCAAGAGTTTTGGAATCTTTCCATGCCTGCGAGAGGCATGTGTCCCCCATTAGAGCCATAGGTGGAATCCTCAAAATTATCTTGTTCAACGGGTTTGAAAGTGCATTTTACTTGGTATTATATTGGTCTATCAAGGGTTAGGGTTTAGGGTTTTATGTGGGGAGTTGTTTTACTTGGAAAATTTTCTCCTTTGTATAAACCTTTGTTCTTTTGGTCTGTTTCTTCATTGACCTGCTGTAGTCTGTTCCTGGTCATGTTAAAAATGACTTGAGTCATTGAGGTCCATGAAATGAATTACTCCTTGTAGTTAGGGTTTCCCGTTACTTGCCATCAAAATTTTCCATAGGCCTAGGTTTGTGAAATTATTTTATTTTTTAGGGTTGATGTTCGACCTTGTTTGGCCTTTACATCCTTTGCATAAAATGGTTCAATTCCTTTTATGGCCTTGTCATACGTTGTCCTAGGTGGCCCCTTTTAAAGAAACTTGTAAGCACGTGCATAATTCTCACTTAAGTTCTCATTCATCACCTTGCATATTGCTCATCGTGGATTGTCCTTAGACTACTGGCCTCAAATTAGAAATATGTGACTAGCTTGTCCTCTTTGTGTTTCCCATTGTGGATAGAGTTTTAAAATTCACGTTTCAAAGTAGAGATGAGCAATATAGCAGTTTTCCTTTGCATAAGCTAACCTTTCTTGCTATCGTTGATTGCTCATGAGTTCTTGGTTATGAATTAGTGGCACACAATGAAGTTCTTTGTTCCAATGCTGCTTCACAGATGCAAAATGTTACTAAGTACGATGCTTTCTCAACCCTTGATCTTGTCATACTAACATGTGGAGTAATCCTGACTTATCACTAAGATTTCTCCATCACTAATGTGTTTTGATTATTGCCAAATGAATCAATGACGAGAAATGGAGCTATTGTGTCTTGCGCTCATCTCACCAATAAGGCCATCACAGTTTTGAATGAAGTTTCAATATGTGCATTGATGATGAGAGATGGAGCATCTAATGGAATATTCCCCTCCTTTTCAGGTCTTAATGCATCATGAATTCACTTGAAGGAGCACAAACTAGAGTAGCGATGCATGATAGTTGTTAGTGAAATGATGACTAATGTGTGGATAGCTATGTGGTAGTTATCTGAGGTGTCATCTTTGTTTTTAATGCACATGTTGTAAAAGCATGGAGTGATGGTTGAGGATCATCATTGATTGTGTTTTAAATCAAGATGATCAACGACTGTGATTCAAACTTGAGGTGTCTGGTTGTTAGCTCACTCACTTGAGTTCTCTTTGAACATTAATGGTGGACATGTCTCAAGAATTCACCATAAAGGGATGTTTTCAACCAATTTCCCTTCACAATTACAATTGTCGAAGGGATGAGGAACTGGTTTAGATCTAGAGAAGAAGCATGTGGGTCTCAAGTGAACTATTGCAGAGGTATTGAAGACTTTTTCCCGAGTAAGCAGGTATCCAATTTATTCTATGTAAAT
Organism: Sequoia sempervirens; assembly: GCA_007258455.2. Taxonomy (NCBI): domain Eukaryota; kingdom Viridiplantae; phylum Streptophyta; class Pinopsida; order Cupressales; family Cupressaceae; genus Sequoia; species Sequoia sempervirens. Next base: position 1,055,680,942 of record VDFB02281492.1, on the reverse strand, counting down.
TGTGCATGGGCTGGATGGTTTAGTAAATTATCAAAGAGTTTGTAGGATTTGAATGCTTGGGGTTGGTGAGGTTTGGTTTTTTATAAATACCATTTAGGTTGGTAGGAATTGCACATTGTTTGGGTGAGTTTTGGTCCTTCCAACTTTGTTTATGAGAGCATAAAGCAATGAAGCTCTTCTGCAAATTGAAAATGAGTAAGCCCAGTGACTCAAGCATTAGGCCAGAGAGGAAACCTAAGAAAAAAGGAGTCAAGAGGCCTAAAACCCAAGATGACACACCCATAATTAAGCCATACATATCTAAGAGGTCTACGAAGAGAGAAATAGTGAGAAAATATTTTGCCACTTTCATGGGTGGTGAAGCTGAGAAGACTTATAACCTGAGAAGTAGGGTTGTTGTTTGTGAACATGGTGAGACTAGTGGTGTGTTCTTGAAAGAACAAAGTGCAAAGAAAGAAGAAACTAAGTCAAGGGAATTGACTAAGTCTCAGGAGAAGAAGAAGGATAAGGACCACAAGGCTTATGATTCTTATATGGAGGAACCTAGTGTTGCCATGGTGTGAATACAAAATTCACCATGCTCCCTTCGGGTTTTATTTTTGGCTAAGTACTGGCCCATGCCTTCAACGAATTTAATCAACCCCCCTTTTGGTTATCATTGTGGCCTCAACCACGTGTCCGCTCATCACTTTTTGAGGGGTTTTCCTCCTTGCTCATGTATCGGCTCCCGATATGTTCCCACGTGTCTTCACCGTGGGTCATTTTGATTGCTTCCTTCCACTTCCTCGACGGCCCCTGCTTGCGTTCCATGTAGCTCCCATTCACATAAAGATTTGGGGGGCCCCACAGGAGGCGTCTATAATAAACAACTTGCTATTTGTCATCTCGACGTAAGTTTTCAGTGAAGAAAAGGGAAATCGACTATTAGTAGCGATATGCTGCCACGCGTCCCTTCAGTGCAAGCTTCTGCAGTGAAGGATTAAAGTGAACCAAGGGCTGTGATCTTCTACCACGTGTTCTAACTGCTTATCCAAAGAGGTGACACTTGTCCGCACGGGCCTTTGCTGTGACCATTGTCATCATTCATAGGGGATGCACCTGAATGGGGGGCGACCAAATGCTGTGTCTCAAATCTTTTCTATTACAACGACCAAGGGAAATCATTGCCTCAACATCATTGCTCATATTCTAAATCTTTTCGGTTGTTGCTCACTAGGCAGTGGAAGGATTGCTATAAATACTGCTCTCTGCTTCAGAGGAAGGGTTTCAAAGGTTCCAATGTTCAAGGTTACAAGTGTGGAGATCACATGCTATTTCACCAGTTTTTAGAATTATAGAATTTTGGAGAGACCAGGCCTTTGTATTGTTTAGATTATTGCAAGAACTCACAGACTGTGCCTTTGTTCAACCTCTCTATTTCTTATGCTGTTGATAAATTTTATGCCATGCCATTATTGTTTGAATGGTTTATTTGTCGTACTTCTATAATTTGAATGCAATTTTGCTGGTTTAGATAATTTCATTTGAATCTTTTTTCTAAGTAAATGGGCATGATTATTATTTTATGTCATTGAATGAGCTGTTCATGCTGCAATCCTTAAGTTCTGTTATCCTAAGACATGGTAAATTGCTAAGCGGGCTCTTAGATCACATCCAAAAGATAGGTTTATTGTGCCTTTTATCTACATTCTGGTGCATCGCCTTAGTTAGATTCTTTAATTTTTATATCTGCTTCAATTTCCCATTCTAAAACCCCAATTACAGAAGAAGCTAGCTTCTTTAAAATTTTTGAGGTCACTCAATTTAACGCAATAAGTCCCCCATAAACTGAGATTCCCACAAAGGGCTATTACCTTGCCAAATTTTGGCATCAACAATTTTTCTTTTTCTTGGCATGCCCAGTGGGATTGAGCTTCAATGAACCTAATTTCAAGAAGGGTGTATGAGCCATCAGCCTATTACTAGGTCCAAAACAATAAATAATCCTAGTTTATTAGTACCACCATTAGGGACAGTACAACCCGTGACCCAATTAATGAACATTCTGCTTCCTCCTCCCTTTTTGCTAGCCATGTTTCCTTCCACTAACAAAAATTATGTGGCATGGGATGCCAGAAGCCCTCTTGTTGCACCAGTAGCACCTGCCATTTGGGATGCTATTCCAATTTCTTCCTTAAAGTCTATACTTAAATTCGCCAGAGATGGCTCAAGAACGTCATCCAAACACTTGCAAGATGTTGCAGATGTATGTCTAGTACATGGGGTTATAGCCCAAAATATGGCGTTAAGGCTTCTTGCCGCCTCTTTCAAGGGCAAGGCACTAGATTGGTACCAAACGTTGCAAGCAAACACTATCAGTACCTTGGATGAGCTCAGGGAGCCTTTCTATCAGAGATTTTTGAATGAAGGAGACCGATCATCACTATATTATTAGATCTTGGTCATAAAGCGAGCCCCGCACGAAGCCATAGCTGACTTCAATGCTCGGTTCCATACAAGATGGCAGAGGATTCAAGTTAACATCCGCCCACTACCCAATTTTGAATTCATGTTCTACTTAAATTCTATTAATCCTGACATTTCAATGATCATCCAGTCTCTTGGTGGAACCATGCTACCAGGCACATATAACATTGCTGTCAAGGTAGAGAACAATTTGATAGATGCTGGGAAATTGCCGCCTTGGCCCATCATTCCTATATTCCCCGAGATATCAGTTCCTACCCAGGAAATGCCTTCTACCAGGGCACCGAATCCTCCTCAATCCATGTAAACATATCTGAACGCACCATAAAATGTTGCCTCTACATCCTGTTCTTTAAAAGAGGAGATGAGCGAGTTCAAGGAAATGTTGCGAACTATTGTCAATGAGATAACCATTATCAAGCCCAATCAAGCCGTACCTCTGAAGCCTACCTACCAGAATTATCAAGGTGGAAGGTCCCCTTACCAGCAAAACCAGTTCCAAGGAGGTGTTCGCATAAATCCGCGGGTGCAAACAACAAATCAAATAGTACCAGTACCCACTCCACTACAGAGCACTAATCTAAGTTTGAACAGAGAACCGACTGTGGGACAAAACAATTTAGTGGATGAAACCAATGCCTAATGCTTCCCTTGTGGTGATTCACATATGCCCCAAAATTGCCAGCATGACAACCTACAAAAAAAGGTGGCGGAGCAGTGCAACCAAGCCACAATGTCAGACTCTAGAAGCTATGTGTATATCTCTTCGCAAATGGACAATGCGATGCTCACCATGCAAATGCAAGGGACGTCACTAGAGCAAGAAGTGGACATTGCTCTCGACCACACACTCTTCTCATGGATGGAAGAAGAAGAAGTGGTGTTTGCCAATGATACATCCGCATCTAAAATGCCACAAGTACAATATGACTACAACACTCTATCAAAAAGGAGATTTATGGGCAAACCGGTTGTCCCACAACTAGTCAGTCTGTAACCTAAAAGTGCTTCTGACTAGACGCCTAGTACCTCTGCAACACTGTTGCAATATCAACCATGAAGGGAAGTTGTTATAACAAGAGCGAAGGAGCAAAAACCTCCGAGTCTTCCACCGTTCAATGTGGTGGAACAATTGAAGAAATCATTCTCTAATGTATCTCTGTGAGATATTCTAGCCATTCCTAAATAGAAGACGCTACTAAAAAGGATCTCCAAGAAGATGTGAGTGCAATACTAATGGAGCAATTGCCCAAAGTGAGGGTTGTTGATCAACCATCTTCCACCAAAGTTCTTACAAACAACACAACGAAAGCCCCTGCTGAAGTAAGAGATAAGCCGAAGCCTCAAGGATTCTTCTTAACTCTCATTATAGGGGAGAAATTATTACACAATGCCATGATTGATTCTGGTGTTAGCACCATAGTTATGCCTAAACAAATAGTTGAAGCTTTAGGACTTAGCTATGAACCCTTCAAAAGAGGAGTGATGCAACTTGATGGAAATAGAGTCGAAACTATAGGTGTCATCAAAGCACTCCCCTTGACTCTATTTGCTTGCCCTAGTATCACAGTTCCACATGACACTATGATCATAGATGTTCCCCCCATGTTCTACATGACACTATGATCATAGATGTTCGACCTCTGCCTATCTTGAGAATTTACTTCAAAAGTGGGTGGATATCTGTCCCTAGATTGGTTGCATTTGATCCTTAGAACCAAGCATGGTGTGAAGATGAAGATAGAATCTGAAGCTTTACATTTGGAACATGTAGCTGATGAAACCATGATAAATTTTGAAGCCACACATACCTCTATCACCAAGAAAGAAATGTATTGCGCTGAGCTACTAGAAGATGAAAAAGTGACCGAAGACTGGAATGATCAAGAAGATGTTCTCATGAGTGAACATATAGATACCGATCCTTTCGACAACTACCATGCTACCAGGCTGGGCACCTATGTCATCTACGATGAAGATCAAGTGCTCCCAAAGGTTGTCAAAGAATTCAAAGGCGATCAAGCCTCAGAACTGTGGACATTGCACTTCGATGTAGCAAGATGCAAGAATGGTGCAGGAGCCATAATATGTTTAATATCCCCACATAATGAAAATACACTGAGGTCCTTCTGCTTCTAGTTCTCCTACTTGAACAATGAAGTTGAATACAAAGGACTATTGCAAGGTATTAGCCTTGCAGTACAAATGGGAATTAAGCAATTAATAGTGTTCAGAGATTCAAAACTAATAGTCAATCAAGTCTAAGGGATTTATGTGGCCAAGAATTTCCACATGTGATCTTATAGACACCAATTTTAGGACCTGATTTAGGGTTTTGAAGCCTTCAACACTCAAAAAGTTCCTCAAGAACAGAATACAGATGCAGATCTCATGGAATCAATCGGATCTTAGTTTGATCCTATCTTTGATCTTATTCACAACAAACACTCTATATGAGTAATAGTTTGACTGGCGTTTCTAGACAATGACCAAAGCTGACAAGTGTTTGACAGTGATGAAAACATTTCCTCGTTTATCCAATAGTTGGGAGAGTTTACTGACCAACTCCAACCAAAGATTGCTGAAGCCTATGAAGGAAAAATCATCCAGCTAAAATTCAACAAGCTTCCAAAATGATTAGTCACTCTCAAAAACCTTTTCGATTGTGATGATGCAAGAAATGACAAACAAAATTTTGTAGCAAACAAAGGTGACTATGCGGACCTTCAAGTCGGAGATGGAAGAAAGCTCAAAGTTGGGAGGGATGTCTCACATCATGATAAAGAAAGGCTTATTGAATTTTGCGATAAATATGGAGTGGTGGCCTGGTCATTTGACGACCTCAGGGGATATGATCCCGATATCATTCAACACACAATTCAATTGGAATAAGGTGTGAAGCCCATCCACCAAAAATAAAGACTAATCAATCCCAAGATTGAAGCGCTAATGGCGTAAGAATTAAAAAACCTAATCCAATCATGGATTGTCTTCTCAATCAAGCATAGCACATGGGTATCCAACTTAGTCCTGATTTGAAAGAAGAATGGAGATATCCATCTATGTGTAGACTTTTAGGACCTAAATAGAGCATCCCTGAAGGATCATTAGCCGCTACCTTCAATGGAGTCAATCCTATAAATGGTGGTAGGGTCGGAGATGTTTTCCCTATTAGATGGATTCTCCGGTTACAATCAGATCCAGGTCAAAGAGGAGGATCAACATAAGACAATGTTCACTACCAAGTGGGGCATGTTCGCATGCACCAAGATGCCTTTTGGTCTCTCAAATGTAGGAGCTACCTTCCAGTAGGCAATGGATATAACTTTCAGTGAACTAATCAACAAGATTATGCTAATCTATTTGGATGATTTGATGATGTTCTCCAAATCCAAGGATGATCATTTTGATCATCTAGAGATAGTGTTCAAGAAATTCCAAGAGTTCGGGATATCCCTGAACCCCAAAAAATGTCTTTAGAGTACTGCAAGGCAAACTAATGGGGCACATAGTGTCCAAAGAAGGAATTTCAATTGATCCTGAGCGGGTGAAAACAATCAAAAAGCTTCCTCTCTCGGTCAACAAGAAAGGCGTTCAATCCTTCTTAGAAAGGTAAATTTCGTTAGTAAATTTATTTCTGATTTTGCAGGAATAATTAGGCCAATTACCCTAATGCTAAAAAATGATCAAATATTTAAATGGACAAAAGAAGCCAGAGAAGCCTTTGAGAAAGCCAAGGATTCTATCTCTTCTTCTCTTGTTCTGGTCAGCCCAAACCTATCAAAGGACTTCATAATGTATGTATTTAGTAGCAAGTCAAGCATTGCTACTATCTTAACTCAGAAAGATAATGAGGGAAAAGGGGAAAATCCGATAGCATTTCACTCCCGGGCCCTGAAGGAATATGAAACAAACTACAATTTTGTAGATAGGCAGATGTTTGCAATAGTTAAGGGACTCAAGAAGTTCTGACATCTAATCTCTTGCAATAAGGTGATTGTCTATATTGCCCATTCTAGTGTGTGTGAATACATCATGGAAGGAGAAATCATTGAGAAAAGAGCTAATTGGATCACTAAGATCCTTGAGTATGACATTGAGGTCAAACTTACAAAGACTGTTCGGGGAAGAGGACTGTGCGAATATCTTGCACCTGATGAAAAAATGGCCACCGAAGAAGAGAAACTGAAGCTAGTCTTAATGAATGAGTTAGAGTCCAAGGGTTGTTGGCTGGCGGATAGAATAAGTTTTATGCATATAGGAAAGTATCCACCGAGCCTTCCTTCTTAGAAGAGGAGATTCTACCTATTGCAAAACAATAGATTCACGCTCATTGAAGGCATCCCTTTCAAGAGAAATTTTAACGACATTCTGTTGCAATGTGTTACCACAAAACAAGCAAAAAAGATCCTTGACACTTACCATAGTAGTTTCGCTTGCGGGAATTTCTCCGCAAAAACAACCGCCATCAAAATTATGTGTGCAGGGTATTTTTTGCTGATGCTATTCCATGATTCCTACTCCTTGGTGAAAACTTGCAAGGAATTTCAATTCTTTGCTAGAAGAAGAAAGAATTTCGTAATGCCTCTCAATCCAATAGTGGTGAATGAGCTGCTCACACAATGGGTTTTGGACTTCATTAGAATGATCAATCCAGCCTCCAACGCAAGACGTAAATGGATATTAACAACCACAGACTACTTCATGAGATGGATCGAATCTGTGCCACTAAAGAATGTGACAGAGGCATAAATAGTGGAATTCCTAGAGGAAATGGTGACAAGATTTGGCCTACCCAAAACTATTATCTCTAACAATGCTAAAGCTTTCCTAGGTTCGAAGGCAAGTCAATTCGCACTAACACATGACATATTCCTTAAAACATCATCAAATTACTACCCACAGGGGAATGACTTGGCCAAATCAACAAACAAGAATCTGGTCTGACTCCTCAAAAGAATTAGGTTAGAATTTAAAAGGGAGTGGCATAAAAACCTCTGAGCAATGCTCAAGGCGGACCACATAACTCTAAAACAAGTCCTCAAGACTTCACCGTATGAGCTAGTTTATGGAAAATAGGCGTTATTGCCTATCTCTGTGTAGATTCTAGCGCTACAATTGCTAAAATCTCTAGAGGTGGAGAAAAATGGCGTAATGGAGGTGTGGTTAGCCGAGTTGCTATAAGTACAAGAGAAAAGGGAAAAGCCCCTAACGACCATGACTAACTGCCAACAAGTGGTTAAAAGGTGGTTTGACAAGGAGACGTCTGACCAAGGCCTAAAGTGCAGAGACTTGGTGCTAAAATATAATGAAAGGGCCGCAAAGCTAGGCCAACATAGAAAGTTTGATAGCCTTTGGGAATTCCCATTCAGAATAATTCAATGCAAGAAGCACAATACATATGAGTTAGAAACTATGGAAAAAGAAGCTCTGGGAATTCCGGTCAACGAAATTCACCTAAAAATATTCAAGTAAGCTTGCTTACCATACCCATGTAAATATGTTTATACGCTTTTTCCTTCTTTACTTTTGTTTTGTTGGCCGTGCTTTTCATTTATTCTATGGTTTGAGGTGGAAAGGAACAAATGACCCATTACTGCTAAGAATAAGAGAAATGAACTCATAGCTGAATAGAGTGAAAAATTTTAAACACCCACATCCAAAATTGAATTCATACATACATGCTAAAAAAGGAAGATGGCCCAGTTGCAGAATCCAAAGGAAGACAACAAAACAATTGTATAAGGATATATTTTCATTATATATGCTTTGCTATTTACATTTTCAAAATGGCTCATAGGCCACGCTTCCAAAAGTATATTCTATTCTGCTTCTTCTTATATATTTTACAAAAGCCTTCTTTATTCATGTACACAAAAAGGGACTAATTACTGTGAGATTTTTGAAAACAAAGAGAAAAATATAGGTCTTCAATTCACAACGTGAGAAACAAAAACAAACGCATCAATAGCAGCATCCATAATATCCTTGTCAATAAGGGCATTAGCAGTAGTAGCATCATCTAATGGAGCAAAGGCGGGTGGATGGAAACTAGGTTCCTGATGTCCATGTACTAGTCAATGACATAAAATGACACCACGTTGTAGATGCATAACAGAAAGTGGCAAGCTTGAGTTACCCTCTGGTGGTGCTCATCTCGCGATTGGAGATGAAAGCCACTCATAAACGACATCCACAACATGACCGCTTCCTCTTCTATAAACCTCCAGAGGTCACTCACAGTCGGAATTGACCCACCATATGCAGCATTTGCAACGACCTCACTAAGGCCATTCAGGTATTTCTTGGGGAAAATTTCCTTCACCAAACGAAGAATCAATGGCTTGGGAATTCCTACATCTAGCATGGAGGCCACAAAGTGTGAAAACACATTAGTGTTAACTCAATACTTGTCCTCGTACTTGAGGCAGTCTCGTCCTAAGACCCATTTAATGGCTATGATGGATAGCGAATGCTTGTTCTTCATCATCCTTTTTAAGTTCCTGGTAGAAATATCTCCTAAAAAGGCAGTTTGAGACTTATGTGATACTAGCCTAATTGGGGTGTTCATCTTGTCAGACTCTTTGTGAATACCTTAAAACTATCCCTGTAAAGCACCTAAGTCTAGCTTATGAGAACGCTATGCAACTATAAATGCTAAAATGCTACTCCAATTACCTAATACCAATTCTGCTCAAATCTATCCCTGTAAAGCACCTAAGTCTAGCTTATGAGAATGCTATGCAACTATAAATGCTAAAATGCTACTCCAATTACCTAATACCAATTCTGCTCAAATCGCTAAGTGTGATTTCACTACTGCTTAGATGCCTATTTATAGAAAAAGCGAGGAAAGGTGTGGTAATCCGCTTGCCATAAATGTGATATTAATCAAGTACCAACTTGAAAGCTATGCCCAGGCTTGCTTGAATTTCCCACCCAGTTGCGTCTGTTGAGTACGGATTTCTGCGTCTAAAACTAATAAGGGCTAATTAATTAATTTAAGCTAGTGGCATCAATCGATAGTTTTATGCATGGCTAAGGACTGAGGTGTTGTTCTCTAGGTGTTTTTCTCATTCCAAGGAAAATTTTGTATCTTTTCAAATGCTGAACACATGTTTGGCTTAATCATTCCCTTTCGGGATATTAATTGCCAATGCATATGAATGCTTAGGCTGCTTGCAAATCATTGGCTCAAGTTCCAAGAAAATCACACTGTACAATATGGTTGCTAATCAAAATTATGAATTCTTGTCACACCAAAATGGCAAGTAATTCATCTCACACAAGCCAAAGAGTTGGCAGTACATGCCGCATTAAATGCAGAAAATGGTAACTCTCATCTACCATCTTGAGAAAAAACAACTAAGTATTACATGCAAAAATTTTAGGCATTCAAAATGTCTTTTCAAATACACTACCTAGAGAAAAAGTAATTCCTAGCGCACAACTAGAGTCGAAGTAAAGTTGCAGGAAATTCAAACTAAAGTAAAAGCTTCCCGTGGATTAGCAATGGCAGAAGGTTAAAGCTAGGGAGTTAGGCCAGTGGAGATGCAAAAATTAGCTAAAGCTTTGCGAGTTGCATCAACCATTAATGTCTTTGAGAATATTTCTTATGCTACGTTAGGTATTCCTGACAAGCCAAAATGGGAAAACACAAAGGCACTGGACAAGCCCAAAAACTATAGAGACTAGAACTTAGTCTAGGAAGATTGGGATAATGTTCATGATCCCTTTCTCGCAAAGAACCCTAAAGGATTGAGGGAAGCTGCCTGTGAATGAATGAAGGTGTCCAAAAGGAAAATGCCAATTGCAGAAAAAGTATGGTTTAGTGGGCTTCCTCAATATATGGTCCCATCTATCCACTACTGCCCAAAATTGGTTGATGCGACCATTAAGCGTTCCAACCCTAGTACCAACACTATTGGGGGCTGAACTCTTTTAGTTAAAATCAACCCAACTTCCTTCTGGTATATGCTGTGCATTCCAGACCCTGTGCAAAGAGGGATGGAAGTGGAGATGTTCACTCCTAAGCAGGGAGATAAAATATGGAGCACCTGGGATAAGGCTCTAGAGTTTTACAATGAAGAAACTGAAAGGATTGAAGCAGATCGTAAGAAGTCACCAAGAATTCTTACTCCTTACGAAACTTTCAAGGAAGACCCACAAGATTCCTTTTCAATGATGGCATTTGTTTTCAGTCTGGACATTGACCAAGACGTGCATTCTTTTCAATTGGGCCTAGATTTCCAGTTCCCCAGGCAAAAATATTACTTCTGGTATGATTTTTCTGAGCACATTATAGTGAAAATGTTAGAGAAAATTAATAAGTACCCAGTTGAACAAAAGTTCAGATTTATCTCTTATCTTGCTTATATGTTTTTGTATAAAAACGCTGATTTCTTTGCTGAGCGTATGGAGTTGTCTATCTTTGACGAAAAGAAGAGGAAAAAGCTAGTTTCTGTTTGGACCCCTCTTATCTCTTCTACTTTTGATTATTACGCATTTTCAGATTATTTCTTGACTCCAATTTTGCAAGATCTCCAAGGAGAGGAGTGTATTAATTGGCTCACCTTGACTCAGACAAAGTTTATGTAGATTTTCACTTCAAAGTGTGGCTGGTTTTTTGGAGTGGATTTTACATTCATTTGAATGCGAGGCTTCACTGGGGGGCCCTTCCACCTTCCAACATGTGTGACTAATCAAGTGCTAGCTTTGGAATTGTTCCGACAGGAATGCATTATTGATATTACCTTCTGTAGTGTGAAAAGCATTAAGAGGAAGGGATTCTTCACCTGTCTGCTAAGTTTCAAAATAGTGGCCCTAAAAAATAAGCAGACACACCTGCTATTGTAGGATAAACTGGCTCATTTGGGGTTGGTGATGATCTATGACAAGTGGGATTACAACCCTTTGAATGATTTAACTTATGATCACCTCAAGATAACTCACAACCCTCGGCCTTACTGGGAATGGAGGCACAATCCACTAGAGGATGAAGATAAATTCTTGGTTGACCTGATTCACATGCCCATGGAAGACAACAGGCCGCCATGGCATAAGTTCTATCTCATTGTGGTAGATTATGATGAGAACTGCAAAATGGGGAAAACTTTGTACAATCAGCTGAGAAATGTAGATGAATGGACCAATGAGAGGATCAGAGCCTTTTGGGTGTATCACCAAGAAACGAAACGGCTTGATAATCCTTATGATAGCATAAAAGAGCATAGAAACTATAGAGATCGAAGATACCCCGCTCGCTAAATGAAAACACATAGAAGCTATTCTAGGAGAAGGATCACAAGGAGCCACCACAAGCCAAGTGCTCATAGTAAGCCAGGAGCTTGAAGTAACTAAGGGGCCAGTGACAAGCAAAGCATCGCCCACATCCAGTCAACAGGTAAGTTTTTCTTCTGCTTTTCTTTCTTCTCAATCTTTGGTATTCTCTTCCATTTCTGTGGTGCCCCTAACAACAAGCGTCGACCCTGCCTTCCCTTCCCCTACCACAATGTTTGTTAGAGGTTTCTCCCAATTCGCCTAAACTGGGCCCTCTATCTTGACGCCTCTACAAACCTTAACACTTGCCACCGTTGCTCAATCTCTCCTTGCCTCTCTTTCTAAAAGATCAACCGCCATTGGCACCCCTATTGCCTCTACTACCTTGGGTTTGAACTAGTATGCCCAGCAAACAGACTCAATTATGGAAACCCCATCACCATAGCAACTGATGAGCCCTTCCGCCGGTTTGCAACTAAACTATGGCAGGTTCCCTTTTTCTCCCTGAAAACTATCAATCTCCCACAAAAGAAAATGTAGGGGCCTTCTACACTTGTATTCCCTTTTGTCCTACCTCCTGGTACACCTATCGTTGGTGGGATGGTTCAGTCGCCAGTCGAATTTATATCCTAGGGAGAAACCATAAAGAAAATGCAAGCCCTTAGGATCCAAAAGTGAAAAGCAAAGGATGATAAAAGGGAGGCAGAGTCCAAGTTGTATACAACTTACAATGAAGTGCAACAAATGCTGAGTTTCACCACCATGTACCTGAATGTTACCAAACCACAAGGTGAGATCTTTCCAGGTGATTACAACATGTATGCCATGGGGCTTGATTTGGACGCAACCTGGCTACAGGAAAAGGTAGAACTCATGGAGGAAACACAGTAGGTGGTGACGACTGACTTTCTAAAGTATGGCTGTTAATTGAATAAAAAGGAGCAACTAAAGCTTGTGAAGGAAAGGGTCAGTTTTCTGGAAATGAAGGAGAAATTACTAGAAGTAGTGGTTGTGCACTTATCCGAGAAAGTGTGAGTGGAAGAGTTGGAGAAGAGAAAACTCCAGGAGAAACTCAATAAGTCCCAATTCGTTGACCCCACGCTGCTCAACGAGCTACAGGCAAGGAACCATAAATATTAGAGCCAATTGACTTCGACGGAGACAAATCTACAACAAAAGGATAAAGAGATAGCAACTCAATGTGCTCTATACAAGCAAGAATTATAAAAGAATCATCTAGAATTTCTAAGACAAAAGGCCTAGTTAGAAAAGAAGCTTCAAGAGACAAAGTCCTCTCTTGATGCAAAATTGGAAAAACATGCCCAAGTCAAGGAGAATGGGTATAAAGAGATAAGTAGCTTCAAGGAGCAACTGGCATCCACAAAAAAGAGGAGTGTGAAATTAACAGAGGTTATTAACTCAATGGATGCAGAGATCGCCTCTCTAAAGAGCTCTTTCCAAGCCTCCTCCACACAACCGGACCTCATCCCATTGGCTCGTCAACTATATATTTCTTATTGGGAAAAGATTAAAATCTTTTTCCTAGCACTGCAACCCACGCTCCAGTTCATCTCAAAGGCAACAAAATTGAGCCAGGAAGTTCACGAAATAATTGAGCAATTCCCATGGTTCATCTTAGAGAAGGTTCTGGAAGCAAAGAATTTTCTGGCCAAGCTATATTCGGCCTCTGATGAAGACCTGGCAAGGTAGGGATCAAAGATCAAGATATTGCTGCCTAGACAAAAAACAAGTTCATCCATTGCCACTCGGACTTCTAGCGAACTAAAGTGGCCGTAGCTACTTTGAACCAGACAATGGATGAAATGCAAGGAAATTTCTCCCAGCTGAGCGAGATGGGTTTTTCGTCTCCAGTTTTTAAAGATGGGTCAATCGCCACGACCGAATAGATTACAAAAAGAATTGAAGAGGAGCAAGACCCAACCGCTTTCCAGATTTTCGACCATCCTCCTATTGTAGTAGACATTGAAGGTGTCATTCATCCTCTTGCGTAGCTACTATTCCACTGTGAGGTAGGGGTCGGTTTACCTAAAACATTGCCTTATAAAGAAACGCTTGACTTGGGCGGAGCGCAAGAGAATTTATGCAATATAGCGAGACCATCTAGGGATGACTGGCTGCCCCTTTATGCAACCCTTTCCAAGCTCTAATTCCATTTCCAATGGATGGCACTCTAGTCTACGAACTAGAGAAAATTTTGAGTTCCACGTTCCTTAGAGAAAAATGCCCTTGATAGTCACCAGAAGCTGTGAATACAAAATTCACCATGCTCCCTTTAGGTTTGATTTTTGGCTAAGTATCGGCCCATTCCTTTGATGAATTTTATCAACCCCCCTTTCGATTATCACTGCTACCTTAGCCACCTGTCCACTCATCGCTTTCTGAGGGTTTTTCACCTTGCTCATCTATCGGCCCTCGATATGCTCCCATGTGTCTTCACCATGGGTCATTTTGATTGCTTCCTTCCACTTCCTTGACGGCCCTCGCTCGTGTGCCACGTAGCTCCCATTCACATAAAGATTTGGTAGGCCCTGCAGGTAGTGTCTATAATAAATATCTTTCTATGTGTCATCTCAGTGCAAGTTTTTAGTGAAGAAAAGGGAAATCAGTCGCAGGTAGCGATATGCTGCCACACACCCCTTTAGCGCAAGTTTCTTCAGCGAAGGATTAAAGTAAACCAAGGGTTGCGATCTTCTGCCACGTGTTCTAACTACCTATCCAAAGAGGTGACACTTGTTCGCACATGCCTTTGCTGGGACCACTGTCATCATTCACAGGGGATGCACTTGAATGGGGGGTGACCAAATGTTGTGTCTCAAATATTTTTTGTTACAACGGTTGAGGGAAATCATTGCCTAGACATCATTGCTCAGATTCTAAATCTTTTCGATTGTTGCTTGCTAGGCAGTGGAAGGCTTGCTATAAATACTGCTCTTTGCTTCAGAGGAAGGGTTCTGAAGGTTCTAATGTTCAAGGTTACAAGTTTGGAGATCACATGCTATTTCACCAGTTTTTTGAGTTATAGGACTTTGGAGAGACTAGGCCTGTGTATTGTCTAGATTATTGCAAGAACTCACAGATTGTGCCATTGTTTAGCCTCTCTATTTCTTATGTTATTGATAAAATTTATGCCATGCCATTATTGTTTGAATGGTTTATTTGTCATACTTCTATAATTTGAATGCAAGTTTTCATGTTTAGTTTATGTATTTCAACTCTTCTTTTCAATAAATGGGTGTGATTATTATTTTATGTCATTGAATGAGTTGTTCATGCTGCAATCCTCAAGTTCTGTTATCCTAAGACATGGTAAATTGCTAAGTGAGCCCTTAGATCATATCCAAAAGATAGTTTTATCGTGCCTTTTATCTACATTCTGCTGCATTGCCTTAGTTAGATTCTTTAATTTTTATACCTGCTTCAGTTTCCCATTCTAAAACCCCAATTACAGAAGAAGCCGACTTCTTTAAAAATTCAGAGGTCACTCAGTTTAGTGAAATAAGTCCCCCATAAACTGAGTTTCCCACAAAGGGCTGTTACCTTGCCAAATTTTGGCATCAACACATAGAAGATGAGGTTGAAGATGATCCAGAATATACATGGTCCCTTCTTGCAACTATAAGTTTGAGAGACTTTGATGGCGAGATAAGTTCTCTGGTTTTAACAAAAGCACTAGAGGGACATGCATACTTTGATTCTGAAGATGATGAACCATTACAGAGGAAGTGAACCATTACAGAGGAAGTTCCTTGGTTTGGTTTTTTTGTTTTTGATGACCAACATAAAGGAGAGGTGTCGGACACCACTGCAACAATGAAGGTTGCCTTTTGGAAGGTGGGTAATTCTTCTTCAGTGAACATATGAGTTTCTGTCTTAAGTGTTGGTAGGGATACATTTTTTGGTTAACGTGGATGAGAGGTTTTGATGCTACTACAATGATGAATGGTGCATTTTGGAAGGTGGGTAAATCTTCAATGTTGGAAATGAATTTTGTCTTATGCTTGTTTTCCCCTTTCTACAAAATGCAAATGTTACTGTCTGGGAGGTTTTTGAAATTAGAATGAAATTGAATTTCAATTGTAAATGTGACTAAAATTGTAATTCGGCCCAAAGCTTGTTACTCCCATGTTTCTATAAATGGAAATTCAGGGCCAATTGCATTACAAGTGAATTTTAGGTTCAAGTGGTCTAGGTTGGAGAAAACTGGGCTCATGTAAGAGCAGTTTTGAAAATCAAGCACAAATGAATAGAATAGTATGAAGTCTAGGGTACATTCTAATTTGTAATGGGCTTAATAGTTTTATAGTAACAACAACATATGAATGAAAATACAAATTCTGGAACAAATTCTCTCCTGTGTATTTTTTCTTCCAAATAATGAATAGAATGATCAAGGATATTTTATTTGTCTTCAATCATTTTGGTTGAATGAATGGTTTTATTTTTTCTTTGGTTCAAAGAATTGATTAAATTATTAAATGAGATCATAGGTTTGTGAGATGAAATTCAAGGATTACTAAGTAGTTTTTGTTTTTGATACAATGAGTTGAGTATTGCAAGATGATATATCAATAGCCTGTAAATGCTGAGTCTAATTGTTAATGTATTAAAGTTTGTTATAAATGTGACTCTATTACCCAAAGATAGAACACTGGTCTTTTTGTTTGGTCATCTTGAATGTAAATGAGTCAACCTGTACTTGACTAAGAACATAAAACAAAATAGAAATCATTCAAATTTTTTTCACTAAAACACAACATTATGAAGTATTGCTCATTCCTTGTTGTAGGTGACAATTCATGAAGAGTCAGCCAAATCCTTAAAGGATTTTATCTATTCACATCTGATAGGAATGCATCTGTTTGTTTCCATGTTCATGATAAAATGGAACAAGAGTATCAAATAAACATTGTCATGATCACCCTCCTGGGTTTCACAGAGCCCAAAGAGTAGAAGTAAAGGCCCAAAAATCCTTTACTTTTTTGTTGGCCAATCCTTACCTTTGCTAATAATTGAATTATGGTAGATTCATAGGAAAAAAATGAGATTAAGTTTGGTTCTAAAAAATAACCAAAAAAACTTACTCATGAAGGAGAGTCTAATAGACCTACTATTTCAGATAAATAATGTGCTCACTTGGGTAGTTAAAAGGACCTAAGTTTTTCTTTCATTCGTAGCTTGGCAATAGAAATTGATTTATGTCATACTATAATTAAAGTAAAGTTTGTAACTATTACCATTTTTTTTTGTCTGCATGGAACAATGATATGCAATACATCACTACTCGAGACTGTAGACTTCCCACAAGCTCTACCAGATATCTATAGGTCCTTGTTGGGCCTAATGCTCCACTATGCACATGAAAGATCTTCAAACTCTTGGGTCAACATGAATCATTTCACCTACCTTACACTATTTTTGCTTGACTCAACCACCAATTTTAATGGTGCATGAACCCTATAAAATATCCTTACTAATTCAAGCCACCTCCCATGCCTTGGGGCACCCCAATCGAAGGATTCCATTTAGTAGGAAGGGGAAGTTGCAAACCAATGGATTATTCCTCCATGATTTGTGAGTATGAACATACATACTTAGCCATTATTTTTCTTCTATTGAGGATAGAATAGGATTTATGATGTCCAAATAGTATGGGTATCCACAAAACTTTATTAATCCCAAATTTGGCCTGGTTTCACATAAATTTTCACACCATATTCCTTTTGTCTCAAGTTTTTGAGGCTTCTTTTGTGGCTCAGCACCTCTTTTCCTTGAAAACCCCATTTTCTTATCATTTAGTGGGTTGATGAGAAAATGACAAAGTAAGGCATCTTAGTATAGGAAATAAACTTATGCAATATAACCTTAAGGTTTATAGTTTCCATCTCTAGGTAAGGCATTTTGATGTTGTACTGATCTGGTTCTATCCTAATTTTTTTAATAAAAACTTGTAACTTCTAAAGAATGAATTTTTGAGGGTACAATCAACCTTAATCGAGTGTCTCCCTATTTATGGTATGCATTTTAGATGTGGTGTTGATTAGTTGGCTAGTCAAATGACTAAAAAAATCTTACAAATATTTTGTAAGGTATCCTTTCAGGACAAGTATTTTGCAAGGTATCCTTTTAGGGAAATAAAAGAAATGTATGGGTATGTTCATATGTTATCAAGTATACTCACTTAAAATTCTACAGATCTTTATTATCTCTTTTGATGTATATATAACCTAATATTTTGTGTATTTTGAATGATACAATCTTTTGTAAAATCTTCATTAAGATTTCATCATTGGTTTTGGTTATTAAATATTTTAAATGAGCTCAATGATTATGTTTTCCAAATGTATATGGACACTATTCTATTATTGGTTCCATCTCCCATCATCTCAACACATTAAAACAAATCAAATTTTAATATATTTTTAATGTGTTGTAATATGCATTGTTCATTACTAAATTTTATTGTGTATGATAACATTAGAGGCCATTGTAAACCACATTCTAAAATTATTTCATGTTATCTTATCTATTTTATTAAGGTGTATCGCCTTACATGTTCAAATCAACATATAGATACATGGTGATAACCTAAATAGGGATATATTATGCATTGCATATGGTTTAATAATTGTTCATCTCCTATAAGTCACATTTTCATAGCACCTTAGGGAAAAACCCTTGGTCTAGTTCTAGAGCTATAAGTAAAGGATGTATTACCCACCTTATTAATTGGTTTACAATTCCCCAACCTAATAATAGGTTTTGTGATTTTCTTTCTAATTTTGATGCCTTTGGCACTTGGGAGAAAGTCCATCCTTAGGGATTTGGGACCTACAACTCTAAGAAACAATAACCACATCAATAATTTTATCAATCAATCAATCTGTTGTTCTTGAGATGTCTTGTTTCTATGTATTAAAAATATTATTAATCTATTAAATCAATCAATAAATATTTAATTCTCTGGGCATCATCTATCACCAATTTCGTGTTGTCAAGTCTCTGTATCTACTGTCTTTCAAATGATGCTACTTATTTTATTCATGATAGTATTTCAAATAAGGGTAAAATGTGGAAACCCTAAACTTACTCTTGCTTCTCCACATCCATTTCTTATAAATTAATTAATTAAATAAATAATTATTTAATTAATTTTTCTAATTACCCCTAGACTAACTATTTTATAGCATAGATTAATTAATTCAAATAAATAAATAAATAAATTTCATGTCATAATTAACCTCCTTCAAATCTCTGGTACTAACTACTTAAATCCACTTAATTAATTAACCTTATTCCAAAATTATTCCAACTAATCAATCAAACAATACATATTTATTCCTCTAATATCCAATATCTATTTCAAATCTCAGACACAATCTAGGAACTCCATCTTCACACATGCCTCCTCAAACCACTTTTCCCTACTCCTTGCTAACACGTGTGAGCATGCAACGTGGAGGAATCTTGAATCTCCACTTCATCTCTCAATCTTCACCCTCCATTTAGTTCATCCATCTCTTCCCACTTTCTTACGTATCCTTTCATCCTACATTATAAGGAAATTTCACCCCTTGATCAAGTATATCTCTTCTCTTCTTTCCACTTTTTAAGAGACTAGAATGAATGTCCATGGAAAGAAATCTTAGCCCTTGATTTTATCCTTCAATCTCCACCCTCCATGCCCAACTTGGAAATTTTATCAAGTAAGGATTATCAAAGGACATTATAACACATCATTCATAGTACTGAAATTCTATCAAATTGATTAATGTCAAAGAAAAGATCATCCACATTGCATCGCTTCATGATCATTGAAAATTGGATCACATCCACAAGGTCAAATAGAGGTATAATGTACTTATTTATTGCTCTTATTTTGTTATTTTAATTTCTATTTATGCTCTAAATAAAGGTGTATGTCCTATTTGAGTTTTATTTTCATTATTTTTTATGCATCTAACTCTTTCATTTTACCTCCACTTTGATGTTTATATAATTATTTTGGGTAAACTATTCAAAATTTAAGTATCAATGGTTTGAATCATGCTTCATGATTCATCATCATGATATTTTTTTTTATGTCATCCAAATGATGGATTATGGAGTTGGATGTAAAATGTTGATCCTTAAAATTTGGTACACATTTTTTTCAAAATTTTAATGTTGCACATGGCACTTTATCATCCTAGCTATCGAAACAAAATCCTAGCTATAGAATATGAATCATAACTATATAATTTGCATCCTAACTATATGATGCAGGAGCATCTAGTGGTGTAAGGGCAATCTTGCATCACCCAAAAAATAAAAAGGAGTTTCATTTCATGTTGGTAGTTTCTTAGATGTTTTTGCATTTTTTGATACCCTTTTCATCATAATGTAATTCTCAACTTACGGTTTTTCTTTTCTATTCCTAGGTTGAAAGATATTACAGTTTTAGTCTCCTCGATTTGCACCTGAAAACCTTCCAGGTCAGATTTGAGGCACTAAATGGTCTCGAAACGGCCCCGAAACTTGCTGAAATTGGCATAGCAATTTCAAGCATGTTCTTGTCTTCGAGACCTTTCCAACAATTCAAATGGTTCGAAAAATAGAGTCTAAGATCAAAAGTTATGGCTCCCCGAAGTTGGCGCACTTTCTAGAAGATACTAATTTTTGAATGCACTTTTGAAATTTGAATTTCAAGTTGTAATTTTTGGCGCCAAACAACCAATAATTCAAATTTGAATGTTGTTTTGGCTCCAACCTAAAATGGAGCTCTATTTATGGGCGGGTTTTTGATTTTTGTGTAGCTTTTTGGGGACAAGTTCGCACACTTCGAAAAGGGTTATTCTGTAATTTTCTGTTACTCGCATATGTTGTAGAACTTGAGGAATTGAGATCCTCTGCATGTAAGAAGTCCATTTTTTGAATAATAACATTATTCTCTTGTTTTGTGAGTTATTTTCTGTGTCTCAGGTTGCACCCTCGTCAGGTGGTATCAGAGCAAGGTTTTTTAAGTGTGTGGACAGATCGCCGATCGTGAGGCAGTTCACACCAAGACTATGGTTGTGGGTTGAGGTCAAAAAAGATGCCTCCAAGAGTGGTTCTTGGTAGGCATGGTGGTGCTAGAGGTGGCTGAGGCGGAAAAAATGCTAGTGGAAGAGATCCACTAGTGGCTGAGGGTTTTAGAGCCCTCCAGAGACAGATTGATGCATTGCAGGAGTAGATGAGAAGAGGGTTAAACCTGAGAAGGAGAGAAGAAAGTGAGGATGAAGAAGAGGAGGAAGATTCAGATGTAGAAGAGGAAGAAGAGGCGATTGATCAAGACCAAATGTGGTTGATAAGGGCTATTTCAAAGATCAGGAAAAGACCTAGAGTAGAAGTCCCTAGTTTTTCTGGAAGTTTGAACTTGGAAGAGTTGATCGACTGGATCAATGAGTTGGAAGAATATTTTGAGTATAAGGAGATAGAGGATCCAGATCGGGTCAAGTTTGCAAAAATGAAGCTGAAGGGCCATGCCAGTATTTGGTGGAAAGAGGTCTAGTTGGAGAGAAACCGAAGAGGAAAAGGAAAGATCACCAAATGGGATCGCATGGTGGAGAAACTGAAAAAGTAGTTCATACCAGTGGAATACGATCTAGATCTACTGAGGAAATTGCAAGGGTTGAAGTAAGGAATCAAATCTGTGAAAGAATACATTGAATATTTTCATAAGATGATCATCAGAAAGGGTTATACAGAGGCCAACAAGGATAAGGTACCCGTTATCTTAATGGGTTACGACCGAGCATTCAGGAGGAGCTAAGCCTGGTCAGAATGACCACCATGGAGGATGCATACCAGTTTGCTCTGAAAGTTGAAGAGAAGCTAAACACAAGATTTTATAGCAAGCAGAAAGGGCAGTGGAAGATATTTTGGAAGCCAAAATGATGATGAGAAGAAAAATGAAGATGTGGGTACTAGTTGAAACCAGAAGAATGATAACTTCTACTACCCTTGTGATCAAAACAGTGGTGATCAAAGAGGTAGAGGATGAGGGAGATCTGGACAAGGATCCAGAAGAGGTGGTTTCAGAGGAACGTGTTTCTAGTGTGGTGAAGAAGGACATTGAGCCTATGAATGTACGCAACATCAAGGAAGGGAAAAAAAAAGGCTGGAAGGTCGTGGAAGGGTTGCACATGCAGATGAGGAGGCTCAATTTGAACATTCAGATGATGTTGAAAGGGGAGAAGCCCTAGTGATTAGAAGAGCACTAGTGACTAAAGAGAAGGAACTAGAACAAAGGAAGAATTTGTTCTGCACAAGGTGAAAATGTGAAGGAAAATGCTGTGATGTCATCATTGATAGTGGGAGCACAGATAATTTGGTGTCAGAGGAGATGGTTACAAAGTTGAAGCTGAAGAGGGAAAAACATCCACATCTGTATCGGATTTCCTAGTTGCAGAAGGACCACAAAGTTCTGGTCAATGAGCAGTGCCTGGTGAAGCTCAAGATCAGGAGCTACCATGATGAGGTACTCTATGATATCATCCCCATGGATGCATGTCACATGTTGTTGGGGAGGCTGTGGCAGTTCGGCAAGCGAGCTATACATGATGGACATGCAAACACTTATTCCCTGATGAAGGATGGGGTTCGTCACAAGTTGAAACCCCTGAAGGAGGCCGAAGAAAAGGTATGCAGTAGTGCTAGAATTTGTTATGTTGATGGAATTTTTTTTTAGAAGGTATGAAGCATGAGTGCACGTATGCTATGCATTGATTCCTAGAGTGGTTAAGGAGGATAGTGAGAAGGTTCCAGTAGAAGTTTTTGGGTTGTTGGATGAGTTTCAAGATATTGTTTCTGATAATGTACCTAAGGGTTTACCACTAGTGAGGAAGATTAGTCATCAGATTGACTTGATCCCTGGAGCCAGTTTTCCAAATAAGGCAACTCACAAAATGACTCCAGTAGAAAATGAGGAGTTAAACAGACAAGTTCAGGAGTTGTTGAGAAAGGGTTTGATTCGAAAGAGCCTAAGCCCATGTGCAGTACCTGCAGTATTAGCACCAAAGAAGGATGGGGAGTGGAGGATGTGTACATACTCCTGGGCCATAAACAAGATAACAATCAAGTACAGATTTCCCTTGCCAAGGATGGATGACCTGATGGACTATTTGAGTGGAGCTTAGTACTTCACAAAGATTGATCTAAAGATTGGTTATCACCAGATCCGGATTCGAGAGGGAGATGAATGGAAGACTGCCTTCAAGACCAAAGAGGGTCTATACGAGTGGTTAGTCATTCCTTTTGGGCTAACCAATGCACCAAGCACATTCAAGTGGCTCATGAATGAGGTACTGAAAGAGTTTCTGGGAAGTTTTGTTATTGTGTATTTATATGATATCTTGATTTTCAGTAGGACTTTGGATGAGCATTTGATGCATATTTGGAGAGCCTTTGAGAAGTTAAAAGAGGAGAAATTGTTGATTAATTTGAAGAAGTGTAGTTTTGTGAAGAAGGAGCTAGTGTACTTGGGGTTTGTTGTCTCGGTAGAAAGTCTCAAGATGGACCCAGAGAAGGTGAAGGCTATTCTGGAATGGCCTACCCAAAGAATTGCTACTGAGGTGAGATCTTTCCATGGTTTGGCTAGTTTTTATAGAAAGTTCATTAGAAACTTCAGTAGTATTTGTGCACCCCTGACTGAAACCATGAGAGGGGATATAAAAGAGTTCAAGTGGAGCACTGGAGTAGCAGAAATTTTTGAACTGTTGAAATAACATGTGACAGAGCAGCCTGGTCTAGCCCTCCTAGATTTCAATAAGGTGTTTCAAGTGGATTGTGATGCTAGTGGTTGTGCCATCAGAGCAGTGTTGAGCCAAGAAGGTAAGCCCATTGCCTATTTCAGTGAAAAGTTAAATGATTTCAAAAGAAAGTATTCTACATATATGATCAGGAATTTTATGCAATAGTTCAAGCACTAAAGAAATGGAGGCATTATCTATTGCCGAAGGAATTTTTTTTGTATACTGATCATCAAGCATTATAGTATCTGAATAGTCAGGGAAAATTAAATCAAAGGCATATGAAATGGGTAGAATTTTTGCAAAGCTATACCTTTGTTCTAAAGCATAGGAGTGGGAGGTTGAATAGGGTTGCATATTCCTTAATTAGGAGGCAATCATTGATGACAAAGATGCAGATTGAAGTGGTTGGGTTCAATGAACTCAAAACATTGTATCCAGAAGATCCCAATTTTGCAGAGGCTTGGAAAGCTTGCAAGGAGCCTGTTACAGTGGATAGGACAAGGTGGCTATATTTCATAATTTAGGATGTCATGTTGTTTAAGGGAATCCAATTATGTATTCCGAGGAGTTCCATGAAGGAGAACCTGATTAAAGAGAAGCACAGTGGAGGAATGGCAAGACATTTTGGTCGGGATAAGACCATTGCCATTATCAGTGAGCATTATTATTGGCCTCAGTTGTCACAAGATGTAAAAAAGTATGTACAAAGTTGCAGGGTATGTCAGATGGCTAAAGGAGTGAGCCAGAATATAGGGTTATATCAACCCTTACCTGTACTAGAGAGGCCGTGGGAGGATATAAGTATGGATTTTGTTCTTGGTTTTCCAAGGACATAGAGAGGGAATTATTCAGTATTTTTGGTGGTTGATAGGTTTTCAAAAATGGCACATTTCATTCCATGTCAGAAGACCCATGATGCAGTCCACATTGCTGAATTTTTCTTCAAAGAGGTGGTGTGGCTACATGGTCTGCCGAAGAGTATTGTCTTAGATCATGACACCAAATTTGTGGGATACTTTAGGAGGACCTTATGGAAAAAGTTGAGAACGGAGTTGAAGTTTAGTTCTGCACACCATCCACAAATAGATGGGCAGACAAAAGTTGTGTTCATAGGAGTCTGGGTAACCTAGTGAGATGCTTGGTAGGAGATAAACCTAAGGGATGGGACTTGATCTTACCCCAGGCCGAATTTGCTTACAACAATTCTATCAACAAAAGTACTAGTAGATCACCATTCCAAATTGTGTATGGAGGTAGCCCCATAACAACACCAGAATTGAGGAAGATGGACCAAGAGAAGAAGATAAGTGTTGAAGCCAAATATTTTGTAGAACACATCAAGGATATACATGAGAAGGTAAGAGAACATATTAACAAGATGAATATGTAGTATAAGGCCAAGGCAGATCAAAAAAGGAGGAATAAGGAGTTTTAGATTGGTGATGAAGTAATGGTCCATTTGAGGAAAGAAAGGTTTCTAGTGGGAACCTATAACAAATTGAAGATGAAGAAATTCGGTCCCTACAAGATTTTGAAGAAGCATGATTCAGGGAATGCATATGAAGTAGAGTTGCTAGATGGAGTCAACATTTCCCATGTGTTCAACATTTTAGAGTTGATAGAGTATCATGAAGGTGGCATAGAGGATGCACCAACAATAGGGCAGTATGACATTCCAACACCTACTTCAAAGAAGGAGGAGATTGAAGCAATCCTAGATAGCCGTGTGAGAAAGAGTACCAAAAATAGGCAGTATGAAGAATATCTGGTGAAATAGAGAGGAAGGCTTGTGGAAGATTCATCCTGGCTATCTAAGGCAGAGGTTGACTATTTGGGTTTTCCTCAACCATCTGAGACGTGACGGGGTCACTTCTCAAACTACCCTGGGTGTTTAATGCAAGAGCATCTAGTGGTGTAAGGGCAATCCTGCATGACCAAAAAAAAAAGGAGTTTCATTTCATGTTCATAGTTTCTTAGATGTTTTTACATTTCTGGATACCATTTTCATCATAATGTAATTCCCAACTTACGGTTTTTCTTTTCTATTTCTGGGTTGAAAGATATTATAGTTTTAGTCTCCCAGAATTGTACCTGAAAACTTTCCAGGTCAGATTTGAGGCACTCAATAGTCTTGAAACTTGCCAAAATCAATGTAGCAATTTGAGCACGTTCTTGACTCCAAGACCTTTCCAACGGTTCAAATGGTTTGAAAAACGAAGTCTCAGATCAAAAGTTATGGCTCCCGGAAGTTGGCACACTTTCTAGAAGATACTAATTTTGAATGTACTTTTGAAATTTGAATTTCAAGTTGTAATTTTTGGCCCCAAACCGCCAATAATTCAAATTTGAATGTTTTTTTGGCTCCAAACTAAAAGGGAGCTCTATTTATGGGTAGGTTTCTAATTTTTGTGTAGCTTTTTGGGGACAAGTTCGCACACTGTGAAAAGGGTTATTCTGTAATTTTCTGTAACTCACATATGTTGTAGAACTTGAGGACTTGAGATCCTTTGCATGTAAGAAGTCCATTTTCTAAATAATAAAATTATTCTCTTGTTTTGTGAGTTATTTTCTGTGTCTCAGGTTGCACCCTCGTCACTATATAATGCAAGAAAGTTTGGTTTAAAAATAAATAACCCTTAATAAAGGGAATTATGTGTAGATATTGATCAACTTTGTACAACAACAAACATAGTATCACTCTGACATCCCTCAATTTTTGTTGTTGTAGTATATAAACATGTCTAAGCATTGTTGTAACTTATTATTGAGATCACTTAAATATCACATGCATGAAAATATATTCTATTGGGATAATAAATACTATATATGGACACACATGCATTTTAGAATCATAATAAAAACCAAAAAAATGAAAGGAAACAATAACATATTTATATAACATAAAAGTACTTCATGTGAAGCAAATAAAAGAATCAATATTTATAGATGTTGACTATAGTGAGTGTGTTGAATTGGTGGTTGTTTTTTTTGCTTTGTACACATGTATTTAGAGAGATGTGTGAATAAAAAAGATAGTATTTGATTGTGCATTCTATATATTCCTTCTAATACTTGTTGTTCATTTATTACTTCTAATATATTTTCTTTGACTATATATTTTATATTTTGTTCGTAGCAACTATTAGTTCTTTAGTGCATATATTTTTAAATAGGTTAATAATGTTATGATTGACATAATAACAATTTACAAATTTTAGGATAGATTAAAATATCAAAATCAAATTGATTAAAATATTAAGAAAATTAAGCTTCATTATACATACTATAATCAAAATGAGTAAACATAATTTTATACAATAAATAGCATAAGAAAAAGGGATAAACTTGCAAATAAGATAAATAAAATTATAGGTAGACTTAAAATAGTCTAAATGAATGCAAAATAGTATTATTTTTAACAATATATCACAAAGAGTATAAATCACATCCATAATTAAGAAATTCAATAAAAAATAAGAAATACATAAAAAAATAAAAAATATCTCTTTCCACACCAATATTTTTTTAATAAAAAATAATGAAAGACATTCTAATTCAATCAATCACCTATTAGTCAATTGAAATTACATCACTAAAAAATATATAATTGTTATAAAATGACTTTAAAAGACATGATATCGAAAGATATTAACTTTCCTTATCTACATCATCTTTATTACACTCTAACATGATTCTTCTTCTTCTTATAATCCTATATCATACAATTTTTCCTATTAAATTTAATATTCAATATCAAAGTTTCATTTACATTTTTATATTCAATATGAAGGGACCCATTAATGACTTTAAGTGATTAAAAGTCAAAAGAAATTAAATTTAAATTAAAAATAAAATATAAAATATTTGGTTAGATTAGAAATGAGAAAATATATGATAAGTTATCTTGGTGAACAATTAGATAAATTGTTTAGGTTTAATAGTCTTTATAATTAGAAAAAATGTTGCTTATATATCACATTGAATGCAAATGGTTTGGTGAATCTTTATTTCAATCTGTGACAAGTTGAAAATATATTGTTTATAAGAAATTAAGTTCAATCATCAAGTGTATATTTAATTTGAAATATATAGTATGGTGTTGGAAATCATGTTTTATGGCATCAAGCAAATTCACTACCGGCAATTTACCGTTGGAAAAGTCACCATCAACAATTCTTGTTGGTAGTGAATTTTCCGTGAGGTGAATTTGTCATGGTGGTGAATTTTGCCACAGTGAATTGTTGATGGTGAATTTTGGACGGTGAATTGATGGCGGTGATTTTTCCTAGTGCCATGTTTTATGTATTTGGACAAAGAAGATGTAAAAAATGTACATACTCAAAATACCCAATGTGATTACAATGATATACTATTTTATCCCAATAGCAATAGTATTTTATTATGTAATTTTTATATACAGAAAATTAGATTGACTTACAAACAAATGAAGTTAATTCTAACCATGATTATTCATTTTTAATATAAAATGATGAAAAATTATACATATTTTTGTGTGTATTAATAACATATATCAAATTAAAATAAAAACAACAAATTAAATTGTTATAAATAAAACTTTATTTATTAATATATTTTTAATATATTCTATTAATAAATCATAATATGACAAATATACTCACAACTATTAAAATACACTCAAATTATTACTTGTGTTCACTAAAATTTGTTTCTAACAATTATTATTAAGCACAACAGAATTTTTAAGTTATTGTTTTGTTGGTGATTGATTTGCTATAAACGATTTCAGAATCCTTTCAAAACCTATTATATAAGTTTAATAAAAAACAATAAAAAATTCCTTTGGAGTCTTGTATGAAAAAGATGACAACCACTTCTACAAGAATGATGTTTGCAAATCCAATGCTATTTAAGCAGACACCCAGATCGCACCCAATCCATTCCCTTTAACAAGCTGACCTCCTCCACCAAGTGATGTTCCCAGCCTGCCTTGGCGTGTTCCACTTGTTTTCATTATTGAATGCCATGGCCCATCACTTTTCTGTGTTTTTAACTTCTGTTCTCTTTTCCGAAGCCAACAGCAAATGTACTGATTTATACTTTAAATTCACCACTGTTTTTAGGGCTAAAACAAACTTTTCTTAAAGACTAACAGTAAAGCAACGTACGAAACAATCTCAATCAAAATAATTGGTAAAAGCATTAATTAGACACCATCTCTACTTATTCCAATCCCAATGCTCTGAGAGATAGGGCCTCATGTCTTCCCACAAAGAAACATTCTGACCATGCATGCCAGTAAAATGGATTCCAACAATGGCAACTCTTGTCAGACACAATGCTTTAAACAAATACTTTTGTGGGGCATTATATTCATTCTGTCTGAGTTAATTGTCCAAAGTGAGCCAGTCTCATCAGAAAGCTAAAATGAAAGTTGCAAGAAAGCCACAAGTTCCACCCAATAGTAATAAATCTTTTCTGCTTGGTTTCTTTTCTGTTCAAAGTCCCCACAGGTATGGCCATCAAGGGGACATTTCCTAGTGTTGCAGAATAAAACATGACCACCAAAATTCTGGCAAAGAAAACTGTAAAGAAAACAAACTAAGAACTGTTTGCACAAAGATTAAGGGACCACCCTAAGAGCTAGCTGCTAAACTACTAACTTGTTATTAACTCTTTTATCAAAGCTAAATCTAAACAATTACATCAGCTTGCAAACAAATTCTAAGGTGGTGAGATAAAAAAGGGCAGGCTCACATGTCGATGTAGTAAAAATCCTTTTTGGTACACGCAACCAGTTTTGTTCTGATTCTGCAAACCCGGAGAAGAAAGAATATTTAGAAAACCCTACCAACTTCCTCGTTCTAAGATTCATACAATCTTTAGGTCATAAAATAATTTGGCCTTTATATTTTTTGTACTCTATATGATTGGCAGTTATCTTAGTGGAAGCCCACTTTGCCACTGAACCGCACCCGGGTATGATGGGGTCACCACTTTACCAAGGTCGCTTCGTTTGCTATCATTTATTTCTTCAATGAAAGGTTTTGTTTGAAAAAATTGCCATCCCTTTTGGATTTTCTTAAACCAAATGTTTAACCTAAAGTGTTTTATATACCAACAACAAAGCACGTTGGACAATGCCCCAGCAAAGAAGGGATTAAAAAGTAATAACAATTCTTATGGAATAATGGTTTATTGGTGAGGTTTGGATTCAAATCTCATGATTGTAATGGTTTTTCTGTTTTTTTATGTGAGTTTGTTATTTATTCATTTGTTTCTCATCAGATCTTTTATAGGTTCAAGGTCTGTTTCTTCTTAGATTTTTTTCTCTTATTATTACATTTATCTTGATATACAAGATTTCAAAATCCTTTCACTATCCCATTTTAATATATAATTCTATCTAAAAATATTTATGTAATAAAAAAATCGTATATTATAATGATAACTCCTAAGTTGACATCTCTAGATGTAAACAAGAAAACCCAAATGATACACCCTCTAAAACCATACAATACCTATTCCAAGCTCTACAACTCTATCGACTTCTATTGATTATTGATAGAAAATAATACGCTTTTCCCCTTCAATGATAGTTATCTACCACCATAAATCTTGTGAAAGTTTTTGTCTTGCCGGCTGGCTTGATGCAAATATTTAATTGCCCAAAACCTTGGAATGTAGGTTCGAGAGTTTCTTAGGTAAACACAATCCAAAGAAAGTATCCAACACCCTTTCATTATCTTCCATTGTAGGTCGTAATCATAAAGAGATGTCATATAAATGAAATATTTTTTAAGATCGAATGAGGGAAATGATCACTGGGTTCTCAGGGAAATAACTTTGGAGAAATGACAAATCAACCATATGATTTTGCTTAAAAATATCCAAGTGTATGATAAGAAAGAAATAATAATTTTTTTAATAATTACATTAAGTCATCTAAAAATCATTTCTTTGTAACATAGATGGAAATTGGAGTACTTCTTATTACCTTTCTATGATCATTGCATTTATTCAATATTCATATTAATTTATACACTTTCAATGAATGGAATTGTGTGTTTTATAGTTCTTTGTATATAAGTCTATCTTATGTTTTTGAGTAGTTTTATATAGGAAGTTGCGTGCAAGCTTAACTTGTGTGCATGTGCCATTTACTTTGTTTGGAAAAGTACACTCTATGAACATTACCACACCACAATTTTTTATTTAAATTCTATTGGTTGGTATAGAACCATTTGGAAATTTCTCAAACCTCTTTCAATATTTCCTTGTGCTAACCTTGGTGCTTGCCTTAATCGAGTTCTTGTGCGTCATTACACAACCCATGTATCCTTGCACAATATTTTTTCACTCCACACAACTTAAGTATACATGCATGCCTTGGAAAAGTTAGCAAATTTTCCAAATTGATAGAACAAGTTGGTCAATGTAAAAATAACTTCTAGTAGATGATGTTAATTAGATTTTATGATGGCTTGTTAGTTTTAGGATGGCAAGGAAGCATTAGGTTCAAAATTATTAAGGAATAACCTATTTTTTCTACTTGTAGACTACACATTTCCTCTCAAACACATATTTATGGAAATAACACATCAATTCTCCATGTCATTGCATCTTAGATTTGGCATTAGTGTTATTTATTAAAATGTAGGGTTGTCTATGGGATTTCCCTCACAAAGTATTTTGGGTGGAACTTAACATGAAGTGATTGTAGTATCAAGACTCTCTACACATATTTCATAACATTTGGGTAACCTAATGTTATCAACTAATACAAATTGGTGGTTGATTTGTGATTATTTTATTTTATAAAAATAGGTATATTATTTACCTTGTTCTGTCTTCATTTTCTTATTTATGACTTTTTTTGTACACTTTGTACATGTATGCACCAAAATGGACACATTATACACCAAAGAGAGAATACATGGCTTCTTGGGATCATGTGTGATAAAACCATTTAGGTTTTTCTAATTATCTTAGAAATGGATCAAAAATTGCCTCAAATGGTATGTAGGAGAAATTAGAAGAATAAGAACTCTTCACAAGACCTTGTTGACCAAGAAAACTTGTACAATGGAATGCTTAGTTGGTTGGGTACATATGGAAAATGGTACAATTACCTATAAAATGAGTCTAAATGATGCTCATAATGTCATCAATGTTACTAATTAGGTGTTGTCACACAATGCTTAGTTATAAAATTTGTTTAATTTTTTAGATGCTTGTAATGTATGGGAGGGTTTATGGGTTATTTGTAATGCCCAAATTTTAACAAGGAAAAAACATAAAAAATAAGCAATAATTTTTTTAGTTAAATGATTACAATATAAGTATTGAATTATTCATGCTAACACATTAGTATTTTCATCACACTTAATAACACCACACCCTATTACAATCCTACATGTGTGGAATATATATGTAGATAATGCATTAGTAGAGAGATGAAATTCTCAATTTACAAGGGTTGGCATGTATCTCAATATAGCTCTATTACACATAAATAAACTAAGAAAAAATAAGAATAATTAAATCCATTTAATAATCATTAGCATTAATGAGAAGAATTATATTTAATAATAAGTTCATTTCTCTTTCTATACATAAGAAACTTTACCATTTTACTAATTGTGATGTAGGAAAAAAAAGATCTAGGGTCTAAATCACACCTTCTCCTACATCACAATGGAAGGGACCAAAAATGGTCACAACACCCACTTGGATACTAAATTCAATGGAAGAGATATAATGGTGGATCATGGTTTTGGTTCTTTCTTGGGAGGTTGATTTGATATTGATTAGTTGATTGCTAATTGATTTGATTTGATAATGTAAAGATGCACCTAGATTGACTATGAAAATGAAGAAAAATATTATGATAAATTAGAAAAAGACATAACTGAAAGATAGAAACAAAGTTCAGAAGGGCAGAGTGTAGATACAAAAGAACTTGACATATAAATTTGAGCTTGAAATGGTTGGATAGGGGCGCTAGCACCCTAGATTTGGAAGTGTAGACACTCAGAATCAGAATTCATATCTCAGTTTGTCCTTGTCTATATGTTCTTCTCCTCTAGACTTAGTGTCAGAATTTCATTTGTTGCTGATAAATTCCACTTTCCTTGACTTGTTGACTTGTAGGAGTTGAATGCTTGATTTTTCAATTAGGTCTTCAATTCTTTCCCAATTCACTTCAGATCTATAACATGCACACAAGGAAGGGGGAAAGTGTTGTGCAATATAGGGGCTCAAGCCTATGTCAAACCCTATATTGGTATTTATACCTCCACAATGGCTATGATGATTACACTCATCACCTTCTAGGAGAATTGGATGCTTGATTTGAAGTCCTTGGATGCTTGATTTTAAGTCCTACAAGTGTTAGTACTCACAAAAAATGGACATGAAACATGAAAAGACTCACATAAAAAATTGATGCATTGCTAACATGATGCTTGACTAAAATAATGTTGCAATACTTTTGCTAATTTTTCTCTTGACTTATTTATAGCATGCTCAATTGTCTCTTCAAAATACTAGGATTTCAAATGGTTAAAAAGACTTGTATTTATATGCAATTCTTTAATTTCCCACAAATTAATTAATGATAGCCAACAAATGATTTTGAATTTCTAAATGTTAAATGTTGATCCAGAAATATTTGTATTGGGGAAAAAATAGGTTGGATAGGGGCACTAGTGCCCTAGACTAGACTTGTTTTGGGGCCTTAAGTATCAATAAATGAATATTAAATCCTTATTATCAATTCAACTTTTAATTTTCTGAAGATGATTATAAAACGAGAAAATTAAAAGCATAATTAGTTCTAGGCACATAGAGGGGAGCTAAACCTGGTGTGAAATTTTCAAGGGTGACAATTTATGATGCTACAACAATGAAGGAATAATTGCCTTTTATCTCCCTCATTTCAAGCATTAGTAAAATAGAGATATTCATTAATTAGTGTTTCACATTTATTTCAAAACATTCTCCAATATACAAAATAATATTGCAATCACTTTGTGCCCCCTTACACTCTTTACCATTGATCACTGATTTGAGAAATTTAAGGTAAAATTTGTCAATCTCTGTATATTTCTATGGTTTTAGTGTCATTAGTCCTACAGTTTTCTCTAAATTCCTTAAATGTTAAACCCTTCAAGTCTTTTTTGTACCCTAGCTTATATTTTGTGCTATCCAGTTCAACACATTATAAATCACTTAAGTTATGACCTTATATCTCAAGCTTCATCTTTCTATCATCCCTCTTATCCTATTGACTAGTCAGGCCAATTAGTTGCATGATCTTTAAAATCACTTAAGTTTCTAGTTAATTGCACTCACATGGTGGTCCCTACCTTTATCTAATCAGAACCTATGTGGTCGTATTTCACTAGAGTGCACATATTTCTTCAAAGAACACCTTCCAAGTTTGTGAGCTCATTCAAGCTAAAGTGTGGGCTTGGGTAAGGGTTTGAAGCATTACTAAATTTTGACAAGGTCACATCACCATCAAGTGTCCTCTTATTGTAAAATGTGGGATTTATTTCTATCACAAGTTCTAAAAATTAAACTTCTCTAAATCCAAGCTCACACACGCTGCTCCCACTTAACAACCACAACAACTAATTTTATTCCATTATTTCTTTAGACCCAAGAAAGATCCATGGGGCATGCTTTTAGCTTAGACCCCCTTATATGGGTGAAGCCACAATAGGGGTTTACAATTGAAGTGAGGAGGGAAAACTCACAAAAAATGAATGCATGGCAAAAAACTTGATTTTAGGGGTTCGTACGAACCTATTGGTTCGACCGAACCCATTAGGGGTTCGCTAGAACACTTTTAATGCTTTCCCACCAAAAAAGCCAACAACACCCCTTATAAAAGGGGGGTTTGAATGAACCCTGGTTCGAGCGAACTCCTACGGGTTCGATCGAACCCCCCTTATTCCTCATCCCCCCCTGAGACGCAAAAAAATCCCTAAATTTTGGCACTTCAAAGCTCGGGTTGAGGATGAAAATGGATGAATATTCACAAACCCAACTAGAATTAGGTAGTGCTTAGAACGAGCTATCCAATGAATATAATTTTAATATGTTTTGGTTTTATTATGTATTTTTTTTTTTAGTTTTATTATTAAACATAGGTTTTTCATAAAAAATGAAGGTCTTTGTTCTGCACATGTGGAAAAATAGCAGATTATCAATTTTTTTTTGAAAAATATGAGTGCACCAGATATCAAAGTCTTGATCCAACAAAAAATAAAATGAATTTTGATATATACAAAAAAAATTATGCGTTATACGGTCGCGCTATGTATGAATTGCAATTGGTTTTATTTCAAAACTTGATTAAAGAAAAAATATTCAATAAAAAACTGTCTAACCAAGTGGAAGCATTAGATATCAGAGTTACAAATCTAAATTCAAAATAATTAGAATTTTATCCTTCATGGAAAAAAGTTATGCGTTATACGGTGTGCGTCACTTTTTAAAAATGTTCTTTTTTGAAAAAAAATAGTTTTCGTGGGAGATGGAAAAAGAAGTGCAATTTGATTCCAAAAATTTTGAAAAAAATATTTTTAGAATCTACACACAAAATTTGACGAGAATCTAGTTTGCATCATCTTCAAATTCTTTACAGTTTAGTTGCTATAGGTGCCCGAATGTGAAGATTTAGTTAAAAATAATAATTTCAGTGTCCAGTTTGGCCAAAAATTGTAAACCACTATTGTGGGATCACCCATATAGATGTTATAATTTCATTGGAGCATACTATTTCTTTAGTTTAGTACAACTTCACCTTAATCAAGATAGTGATATTATATGATAGTGTATGAGTCATTTGATAAAAACCTTTTGAAAATAGATTGACAACCCAAATTCAAAGCTATGACTAGCACCATGCTCTATATCTTTGTGGTGAACATCATTTGGCTTACAACAATGGTGAATTAAATTCTCAACGACCCTCCCAACTATAATTTGGTCATCTAAAGAAACCTTCAATAATATCTTGAGTTCTTATAAGTCAAATTTGGTGACGTCATGTTGCATTCATGGATTTGCAAGCCTTTTCTATCAAAGGGCCATCTCGACCAAATTTTGTAGTAGATCCCCTAGGGGTCTTCTTACACTTCTCAAATTTATCAATGCTAAGGCATGGCAAAGATGTTAGGAATGTTTTACCATTCCTCAAGATCAAATTGAGTTAGATAGATATTTTCTCTTTATTGGTTTTGAAAATGGTTAGAGTTTTTAGGGTTTCAGTTCTATCTCGGAATAAAGCATAATTAAGGCTCTTTTGTAAGATTCATTCTTCCTTTTTTCGCTAGCAGTGTTATTTATTTTGGATTCTCTACAACTATAAACTCACTTTAAGCCTCTGATTAATACATTCTATCATTTTTACCTCTCTTCACATTTAATATGTTGTGTAAAAAACTATTACCTTCATAGTTGAATGAATGTTTATTACTCTTTAATTTTCATATGTTGTGTTAAATTCACTTGCAAAAATGATTGTGGATTAGTTCTCTCCCTATAAATGTTTGTCAAACTCTAAACATCATAAACACCTCTAAAATCTAGTATAATACAGGAATTTGTAAGTTATTTTGGCATTTTAATTATATCTTTGTGCTATAGTATGTAGGATGAATCACTCTAATTTAAGTGCATCACCACCCCTTTATTTTTTGTATTTATCTTTCTTTTTATTTTCCTTTTGCAGGTTATTAGTTATAGGATTAGTCTAGGGTTTTTCAATGTTGGGTTGGACTAATGCTAGCAAATTTAGGTTAGAGAGGAAGTCAACCTTCTTCAGAGGTCTAATCTCAATATTGAATATTGAATATATTTATTATGTTAATCTATATATTTCATTAGCTCATAGACATCTAGGTATAATCCTTATTTATGTAAAGTTCTAACCAACAAAAAATATGCTACAAGAATTCATGTGCTTTAGATAAGAATGAGAAAAAGTAGGGAGATCTTGATTGAACCTAGTCCAAGCAAAAGAGCAACGGACTAAGTGAAGAACAAATTCATTGAAATTCATGATATGAAGGAGAATTTTATTGAAGACCATCTATAATTTCTAAAAGAGGAATGAGAGGTAGTTTCTCATTGACTTATATTTTTAATGCTTTCTAGACCTCATTTGGTTGTTGGCTTATTGTTAGCTTTAAGTGTTATTTTGGTATAGAATTTTATTCCACCTAGTTGTAGTATAGGCTATTGTCATGATGAGTTAATTGTTACATTTATTTCTCACATGATGTACAAGGTTTGCACCCTTTCAAAAAACCACCTTTTGTCTATTAAGCAAAACAAGTACTTATATTCTAAGATTAGCCATGGAGAACATGGAAAAATACTTTTTGAAATCCCTCTCTCAATATATTTTTAAACTCAAGGATATTGTGTCTAGCCTAGATTCTAGGATTGGTAGGATGGAGATAGTATTACACAAGGTGTAAGAGTTTCAAGTGGAGGTAGGCATGAACAATTCAGGGGACAACCTTAATATAAGGGAGGGCCATGTCAGTGCCAAAAATATGATGAGTTCTAATTTGTAGGATGGACTGAGAAAATGTAATAAGATCCAAAAGAAGAAGTAAGCTAAGAACATAGAGGACATTGATGATGAGTCCCTTGCTCTTATTATGAAAGGTTTTGAGGCCAACTAGGAAGCTAATAAAAGTTCAAATGATCTTGTTATTTAGTGAGTTGGGATCTCTTGTCTAGACTTCTTACCAAAAGTTGGTTGCCCTTTTATTATCTTTCCATCTATTTTTTTTCCATATGTTGAATTGTAACCCCATTCTCTAGTTTGTTTCTAGTGTTGTACTATTTTATATTTGAATGATGACTCCATTCAAGGTTATGGGGCCCTTTTAGAATCCTTATTTTCACTATTATAAGAAAACAAGGTGCTTGTAACTACTTAGGAGTTGTATTTTTTCTTCTTTTTCTATATAATTAAACTTATTTTACTTTTCTATAAAAAAACACAATTTATAGGATACCTTACCACAATGTTAGAAAACTTTCACCTTTAAGCATGATAATTAAATTATGTTAAAAAAGATATTGTACAAAAGGTAAATGTCTAATAAATAAAATAAAATAAAAATAATACATAGGTACACAAAAGTTCATGGTGAGGAAAATCATAATGCTAAAAATAACCAAGTATCATTATAATGAGAAAACATAAAACAATGTTTGAACATTTGCAAACTTATAAGAACCTAGGATTTCAACAATTTGTTTCTCCTTTAATGACCACACATAATACTTCTCTCATACAATTATAACAAATATCAAAATATTTACACATAATCAAATTCTCTTTTTAAATATTGCATACTAAATTTTGTTTGAATAAAAATATGTCACACCCATTTAACTAGTTATCAAACCTTTTCATAAGATATTTATTATTCAATCAATAAATTAATTTATATTAAAAATAATTATCTATATACAATCTTTTACAATATACCATCCATATATATCACATTTTATAATTATTATTTTTACATCTTATCTATATGTGTGAAGGCTAACCCTAATTTCTCAATTTCCCACATTCGCACCTTACGTGGCACTTCATTTTCAGAACTTTGTATAGAAAAATCATGCTAATAATTAGAAAACCTTGTTCTTTGAATTTTATTTGAAATACATTGTTCTCAGCTGCAAAATGGACCAAAAAAGTAAGGGAAATGATTATCCTAGGCGACCCAGGCCGACCAAAATAATTTATAAAAGCGTGACGTCGACAAATACGTGTGAAGAGAAAAGGTTGTGCCCTCCGAAGAAGAAACACCGACTTTTGCGACTAAAATGGTTTCCAACATTCGCAGATCACAATGCTCTTCATAACTCCCCTCTCCGTACAAATATTATCTTAATGACCTCCTTCCCCATTCCAAGAAACTTTAGTTATAGGCATGTAGCAAAACACTAACACTTTGATAGAGAATTATGTTCTCACATGTTTAGAAATGGTTGGAGAAAATTTAATGGAATATAATTTTTTTGTTTTTATGATGATGAATTATTGAATGTGATTTCAAAATTGTTATTGAAAAGTCTAAATATAATTAAATTAAGAAATATTATTGAACAATTCAATTTAAAGTTGACATCTTATTAATTTTTTTATATGCACATCTTTAGCTAATTTTGACTAAGATAAAAACAACTTAATGACTTTTCAAACTTTTTATTATGAATTATTATGTTTCCTATCATTAATGTGATGAGAATAAACAACTATTAAGTTGTATTTTTTAATTTAGTTGAAACCATTCCATTGTAGCTTACATATGGACAAGTTGGTAAGACAATTACTTTGGAAGGTGAAGTTGACACTTCAAAACGTGATAATTATTTTTGATAGCTAACACTAGAAATTTGAGGTGTCATTAATGAATGTTGTTTGTTCTTTATTATTGTTTAGATAGATAGACTTTTCTTTTATAGTTAAATTTGTTTGATTGATTAAATCTTGTCTATTTATGAGACTTAATCGATCGCATAATTTGAACAATCTAATGTATAATATTTTAAAATTTACTAAATATTAGAAAATTAGATAGTCTTGTCCTAACTTCTTATACACAAGATTAGGGGCAAGAAGAGGAAAGAAGCTAGAAATTATTGCCCAATGGATGTGGTAAAGATTCAATATTCATCCCATTCAACATCCTAATGCCCTCCTCAAATATCCAAAATAAGGTTATTTGACCAAGGGTGGAAATGTAAGAGTAACCATTACTTTAGAATGTACTAATTGTATGCAAGATAGTGTTGATGTCCAAGCGATTATGTTTAATTGGTTAAAACATTGAGTTCTTGTTGTAGGAACCCAAGTTCAATCCGAAAGGGACATTTAATATAGAATTTTAAGTTATGCATCTTGGTCTTTCGTAGTTGGCTTCTAATGTGGAAGTGGTTTCTAAATGAGTGGATCTCTAAGTTGTGACTCTTGGTCTTCCATAGGTGGTTTGTAGTGAGGTTGTTCTAAAGGAATCGATATTATTCTCATCATTGTACTCACAAGAGCTTCTATTGATCTCATATTGATGCTCGTGTGAGTAGAATATTTGTATTTCAAAAATTATTATGAACGGAACTTAAACAAATGATTTATAAATGAAAATAATAATTTGATAAAAAGTTTTTTGTTTTCAATTATTAGGTGGATGTTCAAAATGAATTGCCCTTCCAAATGAATCTACACACCTTGCCCTGACTCTTGATAGGCGATTGGACTCTTTCGAAAGCATTTCCATGGTGATGATTGAAATCGAGGTGAAACATGCTTTTATCGCTGGATTCGGTTGGTAAAAGGAACTCAATAATCGTCCTTTGGGCAGAATAATGCGTCTTCTTAAATTCAAAGGAATTCCTCGTCAAACCCAATAATGCGGTACCTCCTCTCCTATTTTAGGAAAGTTATTATCAGAGCAGACTTACCTGGCAATGTCACCTGTGAGGAATCAAAGTTTCAGCCGTTACAGCTTGCTTTCTACAATACAGCCAATTCAAGGAAGCAACCGTCGAGGTCGCTTTATACCCTTTGCAGTATTTTTTAAGACTTATTCAATTCAATTACAGTCCAATTTTTGAGATCAGTCCAAAGTTCGAGTGCAACAAATCAAATCAATTGGGTGTTTTAGATTTAGATTTCTGTGTCACAGATTAATAATCTGCTTCTGCCTGATGTGTAAAGCTTGCCAGTTTTATAAACATGTAGTTGTACATGCACTGAAGTGTTTGTTATGCATGTGAGTTGTTAAACGTAACAACAGAAAGGTTACAAAAAATGATTCTTATGTTTCCTGTCTTTAATTCTGACATAATTAACCTCTCCAATATTTAATTCTAGTGATGTAACTTTTGTCTCGCTTGCACGTGAAGGAACACATCAAACCTGTACTGCACTTTACTCCTAATATTCTACAATCTTCTTATAAAAGAAATTTGATTTGGTGGGTATGTCCTTACTGGTATACCAGTTTAAGAAATTGTTGAAGCACTACAAGGAAGAGTGTTGAAATCGAACGAGGATGACAGCCCATGATGAGAAAATGAATGATAAGAAGAAAATGAGAATTGAGGAACTGAGGGTTGTGAAGGTGCTGGGCAGGGGAGCCATGGGAACTGTGCTTTTGGTTGTACAGGAGGCCTGCAAAGACCATCCCTTTGCTCTCAAGCTCATAAGCAAAGGCGGCAAGGATCAAGAATTTCTTAGGAAATCAAAAGGTATTGAAAGGGAGAGAGAGATTCTGTCTTCATTGCACCATCCTTTTCTGCCATCCCTCATGGGTGAGATTGAGACACATAATATGGTTGGGTGGGCTATTGAATACTGCCCAGGAGGTGACCTCCATTTTCTCAGACAAATGCAGCCAGACAGAACCTTTTCAGAGTCTGCAATAAGGTAAAAGCTCTTCTTTTTCTATGCATAACAGTGAAATGCAGAAAATTCGTTTTATACATGTCTTATTCTTTTATGGGGATTGATCATCTCTGCGGACATAAAATTTCCACAGTCTATGTTATTAGTATGAGATATTTCTGGATTTGACTGTCATTTTTTTCATTGAAAATTTCATACTAATGGACCATTTCTACTTAATGGACCATCTCTGGGGACATAAAATTTCTACAATCTATGATATTAGTATGAAATATTTCTGAATTTGCCAGTCAGTTTTTCATCGAAGATCTCATACTAGTGATCCATCTCTACTTATTTCTCCATCTATGTGATTAATTCAAGAGACTTGTTATTCTTATTCATCAAATATATTTTTCTGAATTTGATTCAGTTTTTTCATTGAACATCTCATGGTAACTAACCATCTCTACCTATTTCTCCATCTATGTAGCTAATTTGGGAGACTGGTTATTCTTAAACATCAAAAGGTTCAACAATCAAATTTAAAAAGGATGATTATTCATTATTTTTATGGCTATGAAATAAATGATCATTAGTTCTTTGATTGTTGAATCGTTTGATGATTAAGTAGAGCCAACAAGAATTTTCAATTACATTAAGTAAATTTATCTTAAAGGTGCAATCTTTTCTTGTTTTGTGAAATATAAGTTGTGATTATTTTAGATTCTAGTAGCTGAATAACTGGTTACAAGGGTCTGAATAAAGATTGGAATTTTGCCAGATTCTATGCAGCAGAGGTGGTATTAGCTCTAGAACACCTGCACAGCAAGGGCATTGT
This sequence comes from Sequoia sempervirens, assembly GCA_007258455.2. Classification (NCBI taxonomy): domain Eukaryota; kingdom Viridiplantae; phylum Streptophyta; class Pinopsida; order Cupressales; family Cupressaceae; genus Sequoia; species Sequoia sempervirens. The sequence goes on along the minus strand of VDFB02281492.1, from coordinate 1,055,639,157 downwards.
TTACAGGGACCTCAAACCAGAGAACATCCTCCTGCAACGCACGGGACACATTATGCTCACTGATTTTGATCTCTCAAAAAGACTTCAACCCCAGCCGGATGAATCAAAATCTTCTCCAAATCTAGACCACCAGCATTCTTCTCAACAATCAAGAGGGTGGACAGTTTTTGGTAAGATGCTAACCTCGAAGCCAAAAAAGCCCTGCTTAACAACCCAACATCCTCAAGCTCTAAACAACAGCAGCTCAGGCCATTTGAGATCAAATTCCTTTGTGGGTACAGACGAATACGTGGCACCTGAGATTGTAAGAGGAGAAGGCCATGAGTTCTCCGTGGACTGGTGGTCTCTGGGCATCTTTCTCTATGAATTGCTGTATGGGCACACCCCATTCAGGGGGCTCACCAGCAATGAAACCTTCACAAGAATACTCCTCATGAGTCCTAAGCTCATGGGCCCCTCCACTCCCCTGCACGACCTCATTCTTAGATTATTAGAAAAGAAGCCACAAAAACGAATGGGATTCTGCAATGGAGCAAGCGAGGTGAAAAGCCATGCCTTTTTCGCAGGCCTGCAGTGGGACTCAATCGACCAGCTCTGTCGACCACCCGTTGTACCAGACCATGACACAACTTTTAATCATATCTTAACTTCGGAGCTGCAAGATCTTTTGAGTATAAGTGCATCAGAAGAAGAAGAGACGAGCGACTCTGAACTGGACGGACATTTTTGAATAACAACAAAAAAATTCTGGCAGTTTTGTAGCTTTTGTCCTCTTGGAATCCCACGGGCATCGAAAATATATACAGGGAAACCGTGAGCGTAGATATAGGAATAGGGAAACAGTGAACATATACAGTGAATATATGTGTAAATAATTTAGTGTGTATGTACATTCCTCTCTGTAAATTACAGTGCCTGCCCAACAGCACAAAAGCTATTGTACTTGTAATGTTTTGGTGCCTGGTTAGCATCCAACATAAAAGTTAGATCCATTTTTAATTGCTTAAAGAGCTGTCTAACCAGAATAATTTATTTCGATAGGCACGTCAGGTCGACCTACGCGTTATGTCGGAATGATTTTTTATTATTGAACACTAAACGGAGTTTTATAAAAAGATTTCGTATATTTTTAAAAATGATTATAAATATGAACAACCATCGCACACAACAATTTATAGATCTTGGGTAAGATAATGATGGCCCACATTTGACAGGGAAAGTCTAGATTAAAAATAAAGTTTCTATATGAAGTTTTTTTACTTGCAATTACTAAATATGTTGATTGAATTTTAGACCTAAAACATCAAATCCAACATCAAATATAATATTTTAGATTTTAAAGTATTGAATGTTCATAGGAGTTGTCATTTATAATGGCGAAGGTTGCATAGTTGTGATATTTTCTATTTATGTGTCTGGGAAAATATTTTTATGTATTTAATAATTGATTATATAATTTTAGGTGAAGTTGGACTCATTTTGCTGGTCTTTTATTAATTGATATAAACTTCGTCCGTACCTTATCCTTACACATACTTATTTTTATAAATTCATCTTATCCACGTATTTATCACACCTATCCTACAACTACCTTCATATAGCCATTAGTCACTTAGATTTGACTATTTGCCCACTTACAATAGTTTTTTAGTCTCAAACTTGCCTGCCTCATTTCTAAAATTCAAATTCCAATTTGTGTTGATTGGCACCATTCACCTTCTCGCTTAGAACTAGATAAACATTTGTTTGGTACAATTTGATGTTTGTGCTAGTATTGAAACACATATAATTGGTTTTATTTTGGATATTTGATAATTCATGGATTCTCTCTCGTTCTAGTGCTTTAAAAGGAGTAACAAGTCTGCATACATAATTCTAGGGCCATTTTGTATTGTCTTTGAATCTTTTTACACATTTTCAAGGGTTGATTTAGGAGAAATTGTCTCCTTGTGATGAAACAACAACCCTTTCAAGATATTTTAAAAATACTACTAGCCCTCATATAGATTGAAGTAGCAGAGACAAAGATCTATTAGGTGAGAAAACGAGTAGATCTACATTTTGTGTAGGTACACATCTAGAACGAAATGACTAGTTGACAACAAAGAACTTGTCC
>VDFB02281492.1:1055601160-1055636941 GCA_007258455.2 Sequoia sempervirens | reverse complement strand
CTAAACAAAATATTTTAGAGCAAGCAAAAAGGACGAGTAGGTAAGAGAAAAAAGGGTAGTGGAAGATATTTTGGAAGCTGAAATGATGATGAGAAGAAAAATGAAGATGTGGGTACCAGTCGAAACCAGAAGAATGATAACTTCTACTACCCTCGTGATCAAAATAGTGGTGATCAAAGAGGTAGAGGACGAGGGAGATCTGGACAAGGATCCAGAAGAGGTGGTTTCAGAGGAATGTGTTTCCAGTGTGGTGAAGAAGGACTTTGAGCCTATGAATGTCTGCAACATCAAAGAAGGGCAGACAAAAGGCTGGAAGGTCGTGGAAGGGTTGCACATGCAAGTGAGGAGGCTCAATCTGAACATTCAGATGATGTTGAAAGGGGATAATCCCTAGTGATTAGAAGAGCACTGGTGACTAAATAGAAGGAACCGAAACATAGGAAGAATCTGTTCTGCACAAGGTACAAATGTGAAGGAAAATGTTGTGTGTCATCATTGACAATGGGAGCATCGATAATCTGGTGTCATAGGAGATGGTTACAAAGTTAAAGCCGAAGAGGGAAAAACATCCACATCCGTATCGAATTTCCTAGTTGTAGAAGGAACACAAAGTTCTGGTCAATGAGCAGTGCCTAGTGAAGTTCAAGATCGGGAGCTACCATGCTGAGGTACTCTATGATATCATCCCCATGGATGCATATCACATGTTGTTGGGGAGGCTGTGGCAGTTTGATAGGCGAGCTATACATGATGGCCATGAAAACACTTATTCTCTAACGAAGGATGGGGTTCGTCACAAGTTGAAACCCCTGAAGGAGGCCGAAGAAAATGTATGCAGTAGTGTTGGAATCTGTTATGTTGATGGATTTTTTTTTTATAAGGTATGAAGCATGAGCTTGTGTGCTATGCATTGATTCCTAGAGTGGGTAAGGAGGATAGTGAGAAGGTGTCAGTAGAGGTTTTTGGGTTGTTGGATGAGTTTCAGGATATTGTTTCTAATAATGTACCTAAGGGTTTACCACTAGTGAGGAAGATCAGTCATCAGATTGACATGATCCCTGGAGCCAGTTTTCCAAATAACGCAACTCACAGAATGACTCTGGTAGAAAATGAGGAGTTAAACAGACAAGTTCAGGAGTTGTTGAGAAAGGGTTTGATTCGAGAGAGCCTGAGCCCATGTGCAGTACCTGCAGTACTAGCACCAAAGAAGGATGGGGAGTGGAGGATGTGTACAGACTCCTGGGCCATAAACAAGATAAAAATCAAGTACATATTTCCCTTGCCAAGGATGGATGACTTGATGGACTATTTGAGTGGAGCTCAGTACTTCACAAAGATTGATCTAAAGAGTGGTTATCACCAGATCTGGATTCGAGAAGGAGATGAATGGAAGACTGCCTTCAAGACCAAAGAGGGTCTGTATGAGTGGTTAGTCATTCCTTTTGGGCTAACTAATGCACCGAGCACATTCATGCAGCTCATAAGCGAGGTACTGAAAGAGTTTCTGGGAAGTTTTGTTATTGTGTATTTATATGATATCTTGATTTTCAGTAGGACTTTGGATGAGCATTTGATGCATATTTGGAGAACCTTTGAGAAGTTAAGAGAGGAGAAATTGTTGATTAATCTGAAGAAGTGTAGTTTTGTGAAGAAGGAGCTAGTGTACTTGGGGTTTGTTGTCTCGGTAGAAGGTCTCAAGATGGACCCAGAGAAGGTGAAGGCTATTCTGGAATGGCCTACCCCAAGAATTACTACTGAGGTGAGATCTTTCCATGGTTTGGCTAGTTTTTACAGAAATTTCATTAGAAACTTCAGTAGTATTTGTGCACCCCTAACTGAAACCATGAGAGGGGATAGAAAAGAGTTCAAGTGGAGCACTGGAGTAGCGAAAAGTTTTGAACTATTGAAACAGCAGGTGACAGAGCAGCCTATTCTAGCCCTCCCAGATTTCAATAAGGTGTTTCAAGTGGATTGTGATGCTAGTGGTTGTGCCATTGGAGCAGTGTTGAGCCAAGAAAGTAAGCCCATTGCCTATTTCAGTGAAAAGTTAAATGATGCCAAAAGAAAGTATTCTACATATATGATCAAGAATTTTATGCAATAGTTCAAGCACTAAAGAAATGGAGGCATTATTTGTTGTCGAAGGAATGTTTTTTGTATACTGATCATCAAGCATTATAGTATCTGAATAGTTAGGGAAAATTAAATCAGAGGCATATGAAATAGGTAGAATTTTTGCAGATCTATACCTTTGTTCTAAAGCATAGGAGTGGGAGGTCGAATAGGGTTGCAGATGCCTTAAGTAGGAGGCAGACATTGATGAAAAAGATGCAGATTGAAGTGGTTGGGTTCAATGAACTCAAAACAATGTATCCAAAAGATCCCAATTTTTGCAGAGGCTTGGAAAGCTTGCAAGAAGCCTGTTACAGTGGATGGGGCAAGGTGGTTGGATTTCATAATTCAAGATGGAATGTTGTTTAAGGGAAGCCAATTATGTATTCCGAGGAGTTCCATGAAGGAGAACCTGATTAAGGAGAAGCACAATGGAGGAATGGCAGGAAATTTTGGTAAGATAAGACCATTGCCATTATCAGTGAGCATTATTATTGGCCTCAGTTGTCACAGGATGTAAAGAAGTATGTACAAAGTTGCAGGGTATGTTAGATGGCTAAAGGAGTGAGCCAAAATATAGGGTTATATCAACCCTTACCTGTACCAAAGAGGCCATGGGAGGATATAAGTATGGATTTTGTTCTTGGTTTTCCAAGGACACAGAGAGGGAATGATTCAATATTTGTGGTGGTTGATAGGTTTTAAAAAATGGCACATTTCATTCCATGTCCGAAGACCCATGATGCAGTCCACATTGCTGACTTGTTCTTCAAAGAGGTGGTGTGGCTACACGGTCTGCCAAAGAGTATTGTCTCAGATCATGACACCAAATTTGTGGGATACTTTTGGAGGACCTTGTGGAAGAAGTTGAGAACGGAGTTGAAGTTCAGTTTTGCACACCATCCACAAATAGATGGGCAGACGAAGGTTGTGAACAGGAGTCTGGGTAACCTATTAAGATGCTTGGTAGGAGATAAACCCAAGGGATGGGACTTGATCTTACCCCAGGCCAAATTTTCTTACAATAATTCTGTCAACAGAAGTACTGATAGATCACCATTCCATATTGTGTATGGAGGTAGCCCCACAACAACTCCAAAATTGAGGAAGATGGACCAAGAGAAGAAGATAAATGTTGAAGCTGGAGATTTTGTAGAACACATCAAGGATATACATGAGAAGGTAAGAGAAAATGGGTAAACCCACAATAGTGGGTTACAATAGTGGGTTACAATGATATACCAAAAATGGGTAAACACATCAAGGATATACATTAGAAGGGGGGTTCTAATGAACCCCCTTTTTTCACCATCCCCTCCACCATTTCAAAATTTATGCATTTTTTTTACTATCAAAGCTTGGGAAGGAGGTGCAAATGGAGTCAACTTGATAAACCAAGCTGGATGATTATAGTGATCGAAATGTGCTTTCCAACAACTATAAATTTAATATATTTTGTTTTTATTTTATGTTTTATTTTTTAGTTTTACTGTACATAGGTTTTTCACCGAACATCAAGTTCGGTGAAAAATCATTGTGGAAAAATAGTAAATTTGAGGAAAAAATTTTCAAAAATATATACAAACTAGGTATTGATGTCTTCGTTCCAACAAAAAAGGAAAAATTGAATTTCAATACATACCAAAAAAGTTATGCAAGAAGTGCACCTATGTCTAAATTATAAATGTTTTGACTTCAAAACTTAATTAAAAGAAAAATATTCAACAAAATGCTATGAAAAAAATGAAACCACTAGATACTTGTGTTACCAACCTAAATTCAAAAGAATCAGAATTTTATCCTTTATAGAAAAAAATTTATGCGAGCCGAAGTACACACCACTTTTTAAAAATGTTGTTTACTATTAAAAACTAGATTATCAAAGGAGACACAAAAAAAAAAAAAAATTAATTTCAATTTTTTTTTTTAAAAATACATTTAAAATCTACAGAAAAAATCTCACAAATCACTAGTTTACATCATTTTCAAATTCCTAATATTTTACCTACTATAAGTGTCAAAAAGTGAAGTTTTCTCTGAAAATGTTGATTTCAATGTGAAGTTTGGCCAAAAAGTGTAACCCATTATTGTGGGATGACCCACATATTAACAAGATATTATGTAGTATAAGGCCAAGGCAGATCAAAAAAGGAGGAATAAGGAGTTTTTGATTGGTGATGAAGTAATGTTCCACTTGAGGAAAGAAAGGTTTCCAGTGGGAACCTATAACAAATTGAAGATGAAGAAATTCGGTCCCTGCAAGATTTTGAAGAAGCATGATTTAGGGAATGCATATGAAGTAGAGTTGCCAGATGGAGTCAACATTTCCCATGTGTTCAACATGTTAGATTTGATAGAGTATCATGAAGGTGGCATAGAGGATGCACAAACAATAGGGAAGTATGACATGTTCCAACACCTACTTTAGAGAAGGAGGAGATTGAAGCAATCCTAGATAGCCATGTGGGAAGGAGTACCAGAAACAAGCAGTATGAAGAATATCTGGTGAAATGGAGAGGAAGGCTTGTGGAAGATTCATCCTGGCTATCTAAGGTAGAGGTTGACTGTTTGGGTTTTCCTCAACCATCTAAGATGTGATGGAGTCACTTCTCAAACTACCCTGGGTGTCTGATGTAGGAGCATCCAGTGGTGTAAGGGAAATCCTGCATCACCAAAAAAAAAAAGGAGTTTCATTTCATGTTCATAGTTTTTTAGATGTTTTTGCATTTCTGGATACCCTTTTCGTCATAATGTAATTCCCAACTTACAGTTTTGCTTTTCTATTCTTGGGTTGAAAGACATTGCAGTTTAGTCTCCCAGAATTGTACTTGAAAACCTTCTAGGTCAGATTTGAGGCACTAAATGGTCCCAAAACTTTCCGAAATTAGTGTAGCAATTTTGAGCACGTTCTTGACTCCAAGACCTTTCCAACGGTTCAAACGGTTTGAAAAACAGAGTCTCGGATCAAAAGTTATGGCTCTCGGAAGTTGGCACACTTTCTAGAAGATACTAATTTTTGAATGTACTTTTGAAATTTGAATTTCAAGTTGTAATTTTCGGCGCCAGACCACCAATAATTCAAATTTGAATGTTGTTTTGGCTCCAAACTAAAAGGGAGCTCTATTTATGGGCGAGTTTCTGATTTTTGTGTAGCTTTTTGGGGACAAGTTCGTACACTGCGAAAAGGGTTATTCTGTAATTTTCTGTAACTCGCATATGTTGTAGAACTTGAGGACTTGAGATCCTCTGCATGTAAGAAGTCCATTTTCTGAATAATAAAATTATTCTCTTGTTTTGTGAGTTATTTTCTGTGTCTTGGGTTGCACCCTCATCACTATATAATGCAAGAAAGTTTGGTTTAAAAATAAATAACCCTTAATAAAGGGAATTATGTGTAGATATTGATCAACTTTGTATAACAACAAACATAGTATCACTCTGACATCCCTCAATTTTTTTTGTTGTAGTATATAAACATGTCTAAGCATTGTTGTAACTTATTATTGAGATCACTTAAATATCACATGCATGAAAATATATATCTATTGGGATAATAAATACTATATATGGACACACATGCATTTTAGAATCATAATAAAAACCAAAAAAATGAAAGGAAACAATAACATATTTATATAACATAAAAGTACTTCATGTGAAAAAATAAAAGAATCAATATTTATAGATGTTGACTATAGTGAGTGTGTTGAATTGGTGGTTGTTTTTTTTTCTTTGTACACATGTATTTAGAGAGATGAGTGAATAAAATAGATAGTATTTGATTGTGCATTCTATATATTCCTTCTAGTACTTGTTGTTCATTTATTACTTCTAATATATTTTCTTTGACTATATATTTTATATTTTGTTCGTAGCAAATATTAGTTCTTTAGTGCATATATTTTAAAAAAGGTTAATAATGTTATGATTGACATAATAACAATTTACAAATTTTAGGATAGATTAAAATATCAAAATCAGATTGATTAAAATATTAAGAAAATTAAGCTTCATTATACATACTATAATCAAAATGAGTAAACATAATTTTATACAATAAATAGCATAAGAAAAAGGGATAAACTTGCAAATAAGATAAATAAAATTATAGGTAAACTTAAAATAGTCTAAATGAATGCAAAATAGTATTATTTTTAACAATATATCACAAAGAATTTAAATCACATTCATAGTTAAGAAATTCAATAAAAAATAAGAAATACATAAAAAAATAAAAAATATCTCTTTAAACCCCAAGTATTTTTTTAACAAAAAATAATGAAAGACATTCTAATTCAATCAATCACCTATTAGTCAATTGAAATTACATCACTAAAAAATATATAATTGTTATAAAATGACTTTAAAAGACATGATATCGAAAGATATTAACTTTCCTTATCTACATCATCTTTATTACACTCTAACATGATTCTTCTTCTTCTTATAATCCTATATCATACCATTTTTCCTATTAAATTTAATATTCAATATCAAAGTTTCATTTACATTTTTACATTCAATATGAAGGGACCCATTAATGACTTTAAGTGATTAAAAGTCAAAAGAAATTAAATTTAAATTAAAAATAAAATATAAAATATTTGGTTAGATTAGAAATGAGAAAAAATATGATAAGTTATCTTGGTGAACAATTAGATAAATTGTTTAGGTTTAATAGTCTTTATAATTAGAAAAAATGTGGCTTATATATCACATTGAATGCAAATGGTTTGGTGAATCTTTATTTCAATCTGTGACAAGTTGAAAATATATTGTTTATAAGAAATTAAGTTCAATCATCAAGTGTATATTTAATTTGAAATATATAGTATGGTGTTGGAAATCATGTTTTATGGCATCAAGCAAATTCACTACCGGCAATTTACCGTTGGAAAAGTCACCATCAACAATTCTTGTTGGTAGTGAATTTTCCGTGAGGTGAATTTGTCATGGTGGTGAATTTTGCGACAGTGAATTGTTGATGGTGAATTTTGGACGGTGAATTGAAGGCGGTGATTTTTCCTAGTGCCATGTTTTATGTATTTGGACAAAGAAGATGTAAAAAATGTACATACTCAAAATACCCAATGTGATTACAATGATATACTATTTTATCCCAATAGCAATAGTATTTTATTATGTAATTTTTATATACAGAAAATTAGATTGACTTACAAACAAATGAAGTTAATTCTAACCATGATTATTCATTTTTAATATAAAATGATGAAAAATTATACATATTTTTGTGTGTATTAATAACATATATCAAATTAAAATAAAAACAACAAATTAAATTGTTATAAATAAAACTTTATTTATTAATATATTTTTAATATATTCTATTAATAAATCATAATATGACAAATATACTCACAACTATTAAAATACACTAAATTATTACTTGTGTTCACTAAAATTTGTTTCTAACAATTATTATTAAGCACAGCATAATTTTTAAGTAATTGTTTTGTTAGTGTTTGATTTGCTATAAAAGATTTCAGAATCCTTTCAAAACCTACTATATAAGTTTAATAAAAAACAATAAAAAATTCCTTTGGAGTCTTGTATGAAAAAGATGACAACCACTTCTACAAGAATGATGTTTGCAAATCCAATGCTATTTAAGCAGACACCCAGATCGCACCCAATCCATTCCCTTTAACAAGCTGACCTCCTCCACCAAGTGATGTTCCCAGCCTGCCTTGGCGTGTTCCACTTGTTTTCATTATTGAATGCCATGGCCCATCACTTTTCTGTGTTTTTAACTTCTGTTCTCTTTTCCGAAGCCAACAGCAAATGTACTGATTTATACTTTAAATTCACCACTGTTTTTAGGGCTAAAACAAACTTTTCTTAAAGACTAACAGTAAAGCAACGTACGAAACAATCTCAATCAAAATAATTGGTAAAAGCATTAATTAGACACCATCTCTACTTATTCCAATCCCAATGCTCTGAGAGATAGGGCCTCATGTCTTCCCACAAAGAAACATTCTGACCATGCATGCCAGTAAAATGGATTCCAACAATGGCAACTCTTGTCAGACACAATGCTTTAAACAAATACTTTTGCGGGGCATTATATTCATTCTGTCTGAGTTAATTGTCCAAAGTGAGCCAGTCTCATCAGAAAGCTAAAATGAAAGTTGCAAGAAAGCCACAAGTTCCACCCAATAGTAATAAATCTTTTCTGCTTGGTTTCTTTTCTGTTCAAAGTCCCCACAAGTATGGTCATCTAGGGGACATTTCATAGTGTTGCAGAATAAAACATGACCACCAAAATTCTGGCAAACAAAACTGTAAAGAAAACAAACTAAGAACTGTTTGCACAAAGATTAAGGGGCCACCCTAAGAGCTAGCTGCTAAACTACTAACTTGTTATTAACTCTTTTATCAAAGCTAAATCTAAACAATTACATCAGCTTGCAAACAAATTCTAAGGTGGTGAGATAAAAAAGGGCAGGCTCACATGTCGATGTAGTAAAAATCCTTTTTGGTACACGCAACCAGTTTTGTTCTGATTCTGCAAACCCGGAGAAGAAAGAATATTTAGAAAACCCTACCAACTTCCTCGTTCTAAGATTCATACAATCTTTAGGTCATAAAATAATTTGGCCTTTATATTTTTTGTACTCTATATGATTGGCAGTTATCTTAGTGGAAGCCCACTTTGCCACTGAACCGCACCCGGGTATGATGGGGTCACCACTTTACCAAGGTCGCTTCGTTTGCTATCATTTATTTCTTCAATGAAAGGTTTTGTTTGAAAAAATTGCCATCCCTTTTGGATTTTCTTAAACCAAATGTTTAACCTAAAGTGTTTTATATACCAACAACAAAGCACGTTGGACAATGCCCCAGCAAAGAAGGGATTAAAAAGTAATAACAATTCTTATGGAATAATGGTTTATTGGTGAGGTTTGGATTCAAATCTCATGATTGTAATGGTTTTTCTGTTTTTTTATGTGAGTTTGTTATTTATTCATTTGTTTCTCATCAGATCTTTTATAGGTTCAAGGTCTGTTTCTTCTTAGATTTTTTTCTCTTATTATTACATTTATCTTGATATACAAGATTTCAAAATCCTTTCACTATCCCATTTTAATATATAATTCTATCTAAAAATATTTATCTAATAAAAAAATCGTATATTATAATGATAACTCTTAAGTTGACATCTATAGATGTAAACAAGAAAACCCAAATGATACACCCTTTAAAACCATACAATACCTATTCCAATCTCTGCATCTCTATCGACTTCTGTTGATTATTGATAGAAAATAATATGCTTTTTTCCCTTCAATGATAGTTATCTGCCACCATAAATCTTGTGAAATTTTTTGTCTTGCCGACTGGCTTGATGCAAATATTTAATTTCCCAAAACCTTGGAATGTAGGTTCGAGAGTTTCTTAGGTAAACACAATCCAAAGAAAGTATCCAACACCCTTTCAATATGTTCCATTGCAGGTCGTAATCATAAAGAGATGTCGTATAAATGAAAGATTTTTTAAGATCAAACGAGGGAAATGACGACTAGGTTCTCATGGAAATAACTTTGGAGAAATGACAAATCAACCATATGATTTTGCTTAAAAATATCCAAGTGTATGATAAGAAAGAAATAATAATTTTTTTAATAATTACATAAAGTCGTCTAAAAATCATTTCTTTGTAACATAGATGGAAATTGGAGTACTTCTTATTACCTTTCTATGATCATTGTATTCATTCAATATTCATATTAATTTATACACTTTCAATGAATGGAATTGTGTGTTTTATGGTTCTTTGTATATAAGTCTATCTTGTGTTTTTGAGTAGTTTTATATAGCAAGTTGCGTGCAAGCTTAACTTGTGTGCATGTGCCATTTACTTTGTTTGGACTAGTACACTCTATGAACATTACCACACCACAATTTTTTATTTAAATTCTATTGGTTGGTATAGAACCATTTGGGAATTTCTCAAACCTCTTTGAAGATTTCCTTGTGCTAACCTTGGTGCTTGCCTTACTTGAGTTCTTGTGCATCATTACACAACCCATGTATCCTTGCACAATAAGTTTTCATTCCACACAATTTAAGTATACATGTGTGCCTTGGAAAAGTTAGCAAATCTTCCAAATTGATAGAATAGGTTGGTCAATGTAAGAATAACTTCTAGTAGATGATGTTAATTAGATTTTATGATGGCTTGTTAGTTTTAGGATGGCAAGGAAGCATTAGGTTCAAAATTATTAAGGAATAACCTGATTTTTCTACTTGTAGACTACACATTTCCTCTCAAACACATATTTATGGAAATAACACATCAATTCTCCATGTCATTGCATCTTAGATTTGGAATTGGTGTTATTTATTAAAATGTAGGGTTGTCTATGGGATTTTCCTCACAAAGGATTTTGGTGGAACTTAACATGAAGTGATTGTAGTATCAAGACTCTCTACACATATTTCATAACATTTGGGTAACCTAATGTTATCAAGTAATACAAATTGGTGGTTGATTTGTGATTATTTTATTTTATAAAAATAGGTATATATCATTTACCTTGTTTTTTCTTCATTTTCTTATTTATGATTTTTTTTGTGGACTTTGTACATGTATGCACCAAAATGGACACATTATACACCAAAGAGAGAATACATGGCTTCTTGGGATCATGTGTGATAAAACCATTTAGGTTTTGCTAATTATCTTAGAAATGGATCAAAACTTGCCTCAAATGGTATGTAGGAGAAATTCCAAGAATAAGAACTCTTCACAAGACCTTGTTGACCAAGAAAACTTGCACAATGGAATGTTTAGTTGGTTGGGTACATATGGAAAATGGTAGAATTACTTATAAAATGAGTCTAAATTATGCTCATAATGTCATCAATGTTACTAATTAGGTGTTGTCATACAATGCTTAGTTATAAAATTTGTTTAATTTTTTAGATGCTTGTAATGTATGGGAGGGTTTATGGGTTATTTGTAATGCCCAAATTTTACCAAGGAAAAAACATAAAAAAAAGCAATAAATTTTTAGTTAAATGATTACAATATAAGTATTGAATTATGCATGCTAACACATTAGTATTTTCATCACACTTAAAATAAGACCACACCCTATTACAATCCTACATGTGTGGAATATATATGTAGATAATGCATTAGTAGAGAGATGACATTCTCAATTTACAAGGGTTGGCATGCATCTCAATATAGCTCTATTACACATAAATAAACTAAGAAAAAATAAGAATAATTAAATCCATTTAATAATAATTAGCATTAATGAGAAGAATTATATTTAATAAGAAGTTCATTTCGCTTTCTATACATAAGAAAATTTACCATTTTACTAATTGTGATGTAGGAAAAAAAAGATCTAGGGTCTAAATCACACCTTCTCCTACATCACAATGGAAGGAACCAAAAATGGTCACAACACCCGCTTGGATACTAAATTCAATGGAAGATAAATAATGGTGGATCATGGTTTTGGTTCTTTCTTGGGAGGTTGATTTGATATTGATTAATTGATTGCTAATTGACTTGATTTGATAATGTAAAGATGCACCTAGATTGACTATGAAAATGAAGAAAATTATTATGATTTTAGAAAAAGACAACTAAAAGATAGAAACAAAGTTCAGGAGAGAAGAGTGTAGATACAAAAGAACCTAGCATATAAATTTTAGCTTGAAATGGCTGGATAGGGGCGCTAGCACCCTAGACCTGGAAGTGTAGACACTCAGAATCATAATTCATATCTCAGTTTGTCCTTGTCTGTATGTTCTTCTCCTCTAGACTTAGTGTCAGAATTTCATTTGTTGTTGATAAATTCCACTTTCTCTAACTTGTTGACTTGTAGGAGTTGAATGCTTGATTTTCCAATTAGGTCTTCAATTCTTTCCCAATTCACTTCAGATCTATAACATGCACACAAGGAAGGGGGAAAGTGTTGTGCAATATAGGGGCTCAAGCCTATGTCAAACCCTATTTTGGTATTTCTACCTCCAAAATGGCTATGATGATGTAAAATAGAGACCACTCTCAGTTAGGCATAGGTTAAATGATAAATAAGTGACAAATTGACAATTGTTGAAACTTACCACTCAGATTTGCATTCTTGATGGACTAAAGTAATTATACTCATCACCTTCTAGAAGAATTGGATGCTTGATTTGAAGTCCTACAAGTGTTAGTACTCACAAAAAATGGACATGAAACATGAAAAAACTCACATAAAAAATTGATGCATTGCTAACATGATGCTTGACTAAAATAATGTTGCAATACTTTTGCTAATTTTTCTCTTGACTTATTTCTAGCATGCTCAATTGTCACTTCAAAATACTAGGATTTCAAATGGTTAAAAAGACTTGTATTTATATGCAATTCTTTAATTTCCCGCAAATTAATTAATGATAGCCAACAAATGATTTTGAATTTCTAAATGTTAAATGTTGATCCTGACATATTTGTATTGGGGCCAAAATAGGTTGGATAGGGGCACTAGTTCCCTAGACTAGACTTGCTTTGGGGCCTTAAGTATCAATAAATGAATAGTAAATCCTTATTATCAATTCAACTTTTAATTTTTTGAAGATGATTATAAAATGAGAAAATTAAAATTATAATTAGTTCTAGGCACATAGAGGCCCAGAGCTAAACCTAGCGTGAAATTTTCAAGGGTGACAATTTATGATGCTACAACAATGAAGGAATAATCACCTTTTATTTCCCTTATTTCAAGCATTAGTAAAATAGAGATATTCATTAATCAACGTTTCACATTTATTTCAAAACATTCTCCAATATACAAAATAATATTGCAGTCACTTTGTGCCCCCTTACACTCTTCACCATTGATCATTGATTTGAGAAATTCAAGGTAAAATTTGTCAATCTCTGTATATTTCTAGGGTTTTAGTGTCATTAGTCCTACAATTTTCTCTAAATTCCTTAAATGTTAAACCCTTCAAGTCTTTTTTGTACCCTAGCTTATATTTTGTGTTGTCTAGTTCAACACATTATAAATCACTTAAGTTATGACCTTATAGCTCAAGCTTCATCTTTCTATCATCCCTCTTATCCTATTGACTAGTCAGGCCAATTAGTTGCATGATCTTTAAAATCACTTAAGTTTCTAGTTAATTGCACTCACATGGTGGTCCCTACCTTTATCTAATCAGAACCTATGTGGTCGTATTTCACTAGAGTGCACATATTTCTTCAAAGAACACCTTCCAAGTTTGTGAGCTCATTCAAGCTAAAGTGTGGGCTTGGGTAAGGGTTTGAAGCATTACTAAATTTTGACAAGGTCACATCACCATCAAGTGTCCTCTTATTGTAAAATGTGGGATTTCTTTCTATCACAAGTTCTAAAAATTAAACTTCTCTAAATCCAAGCTCACACACGCTGCTCCCACTTAACAACCACAACAACTAATTTTATTCCATTATTTCTTGAGACCCAAGAAAGATCCATGGGGCATGCTTTTAGCTTAGACCCCCTTATATGGGTGAAGCCACAATAGGGGTTTACAATTGAAGTGAGGAGGGAAAACTCACAAAAAATGAATGCATGGCAAAAAACTTGATTTTAGGGGTTCGTACGAACCTATTGGTTCGACCGAACCCATTAGGGGTTTGCTAGAACACTTTTAATGCTTTCCCACCAAAAAAGCCAACAACACCCCTTATAAAAGGGGGTTTGAATGAACCCTGGTTCGAGCGAACTCCTACGGGTTCGATCGAACCCCCTTATTCCTCATCCCCCCCTGAGACGCAAAAAAATCCCTAAATTTTGGCACTTCAAAGCTCGGGTTGAGGATGAAAATGGATGAATATTCACAAACCCAACTAGAATTAGGTAGTGCTTAGAACGAGCTATCCAATGAATATAATTTTAATATGTTTTGGTTTTATTATGTATTTGTTTTTTTAGTTTTATTATTAAACATAGGTTTTTCATCAAAAATGAAGGTCTTTGTTCTGCACATGTGGAAAAATAGCAGATTATCAATTTTTTTTTGAAAAATATGAGTGCACCAGATATCAAAGTCCTTGATCCAACAAAAAATAAAATGAATTTTGATATATACAAAAAAAATTATGCGTTATACGGTCGCGCTATGTATGAATTGTAATTGGTTTGATTTCAAAACTTGATTAAAGAAAAAATATTCAATAAAAAACTGTCTAACCAAGTGGAAGCATTAGATATCAGAGTTAAAAATCTAAATTCAAAATAATTAGAATTTTATCCTTCATGGAAAAAAAGTTATGCGTTATACAGTGTGCGTCACTTTTTAAAAATGTTCTTTTTTGAAAAAAAATAGTTTTCGTGGGAGATGGAAAAAGAAGTGCAATCTGATTCCAAAAATTTTGAAAAAAATATTTTTAGAATCTACACACAAAATTTGACGAGAATCTAGTTTGCATCATCTTCAAATTCTTTACAATTTAGTTGCTATAGGTGCCCGAATGTGAAGATTTAGTTAAAAATAATAATTTCAGTGTCCAGTTTGGCCAAAAATTGTAAACCACTATTGTGGGATCACCCATATAGATGTTATAATTTCATTGGAGCATACTATTTCTTTAGTTTAGTACAACTTCACCTTAATCAAGATAGTGATATTATATGATAGTGTATGAGTCATTTGATAAAAACCTTTTGAAAATAGATTGACAACCCAAATTCAAAGCTATGACTAGCACCATGCTCTATATCTTTGTGGTGAACATCATTTGGCTTACAACAATGGTGAATTAAATTCTCAACGACCCTCCCAACTATAATTTGGTCATCTAAAGAAACCTTCAATAATATCTTGAGTTCTTATAAGTCAAATTTGGTGACGTCATGTTGCATTCATGGATTTGCAAGCCTTTTCTATCAAAGGGCCATCTCGACCAAATTTTGTAGTAGATCCCCTAGGGGTCTTCTTACACTTCTCAAATTTATCAATGCTAAGGCATGGCAAAGATGTTAGGAATGTTTTACCATTCCTCAAGATCAAATTGAGTTAGATAGATATTTTCTCTTTATTGGTTTTGAAAATGGTTAGAGTTTTTAGGGTTTCAGTTCTATCTCGGAATAAAGCATAATTAAGGCTCTTTTGTAAGATTCATTCTTCCTTTTTTCGCTAGCAGTGTTATTTATTTTGGATTCTCTACAACTATAAACTCACTTTAAGCCTCTGATTAATACATTCTATCATTTTTACCTCTCTTCACATTTAATATGTTGTGTAAAAAACTATTACCTTCATAGTTGAATGAATGTTTATTACTCTTTAATTTTCATATGTTGTGTTAAATTCACTTGCAAAAATGATTGTGGATTAGTTCTCTCCCTATAAATGTTTGTCAAACTCTAAACATCATAAACACCTCTAAAATCTAGTATAATACAGGAATTTGTAAGTTATTTTGGCATTTTAATTATATCTTTGTGCTATAGTATGTAGGATGAATCACTCTAATTTAAGTGCATCACCACCCCTTTATTTTTTGTATTTATCTTTCTTTTTATTTTCCTTTTGCAGGTTATTAGTTATAGGATTAGTCTAGGGTTTTTCAATGTTGGGTTGGACTAATGCTAGCAAATTTAGGTTAGAGAGGAAGTCAACCTTCTTCAGAGGTCTAATCTCAATATTGAATATTGAATCTATTTATTATGTTAATCTATATATTTCATTAGCTCATAGACATCTAGGTATAATCCTTATTTATGTAAAGTTCTAACCAACAAAAAATATGCTACAAGAATTCATATGCTTTAGATAAGAATGAGAAAAAGTAGGGAGATCTTGATTGAACCTAGTCCAAGCAAAAGAGCAACGGACTAAGTGAAGAACAAATTCATTGAAATTCATGATATGAAGGAGAATTTTATTGAAGACCATCTATAATTTCTTAAAGAGGAATGAGAGGTAGTTTCTCATTGACTTATATTTTTAATGCTTTCTAGACCTCATTTGGTTGTTGGCTTATTGTTAGCTTTAAGTGTTATTTTGGTATAGAATTTTATTCCACCTAGTTGTAGTATAGGCTATTGTCATGATGAGTTAATTGTTACATTTATTTCTCACATGATGTACAAGGTTTGCACCCTTTCAAAAAACCACCTTTTGTCTATTAAGCAAAACAAGTACTTATATTCTAAGATTAGCCATGGAGAACATGGAAAAATACTTTTTGAAATCCCTCTCTCAATATATTTTTAAACTCAAGGATATTGTGTCTAGCCTAGATTCTAGGATTGGTAGGATGGAGATAGTATTACACAAGGTGTAAGAGTTTCAAGTGGAGGTAGGCATGAACAATTCAGGGGACAACCTTAATATAAGGGAGGGCCATGTCAGTGCCAAAAATATGATGAGTTCTAATTTGTAGGATGGACTGAGAAAATGTAATAAGAGCCAAAAGAAGAAGTAAGCTAAGAACATAGAGGACATTGATGATGAGTCCCTTGCTCTTATTATGAAAGGTTTTGAGGCCAACTAGGAAGCTAATAAAAGTTCAAATGATCTTGTTATTTAGTGAGTTGGGATCTCTTGTCTAGACTTCTTACCAAAAGTTGGTTGCCCTTTTATTATCTTTCCATCTATTTTTTTTCCATATGTTGAATTGTAACCCCATTCTCTAGTTTGTTTCTAGTGTTGTACTATTTTATATTTGAATGATGACTCCATTCAAGGTTATGGGGCCCTTTTAGAATCCTTATTTTCACTATTATAAGAAAACAAGGTGCTTGTAACTACTTAGGAGTTGTATTTTTTCTTCTTTTTCTATATAATTAAACTTATTTTACTTTTCTATAAAAAAACACAATTTATAGGATACCTTACCACAATGTTAGAAAACTTTCACCTTTAAGCATGATAATTAAATTATGTTAAAAAAGATATTGTACAAAAGGTAAATGTCTAATAAATAAAATAAAATAAAAATAATACATAGGTACACAAAAGTTCATGGTGAGGAAAATCATAATGCTAAAAATAACCAAGTATCATTATAATGAGAAAACATAAAACAATGTTTGAACATTTGCAAACTTATAAGAACCTAGGATTTCAACAATTTGTTTCTCCTTTAATGACCACACATAATACTTCTCTCATACAATTATAACAAATATCAAAATATTTACACATAATCAAATTCTCTTTTTAAATATTGCATACTAAATTTTGTTTGAATAAAAATATGTCACACCCATTTAACTAGTTATCAAACCTTTTCATAAGATATTTATTATTCAATCAATAAATTAATTTATATTAAAAATAATTATCTATATACAATCTTTTACAATATACCATCCATATATATCACATTTTATAATTATTATTTTTACATCTTATCTATATGTGTGAAGGCTAACCCTAATTTCTCAATTTCCCACATTCGCACCTTACGTGGCACTTCATTTTCAGAACTTTGTATAGAAAAATCATGCTAATAATTAGAAAACCTTGTTCTTTGAATTTTATTTGAAATACATTGTTCTCAGCTGCAAAATGGACCAAAAAATGTAAGGGAAATGATTATCCTAGGCGACCCAGGCCGACCAAAATAATTTATAAAAGCGTGACGTCGACAAATACGTGTGAAGAGAAAAGGTGGTGCCCTCCGAAGAAGAAACACCGACTTTTGCGACTAAAATGGTTTCCAACATTCGCAGATCACAATGCTCTTCATAACTCCCCTCTCCGTACAAATATTATCTTAATGACCTCCTTCCCCATTCCAAGAAACTTTAGTTATAGGCATGTAGCAAAACACTAACACTTTGATAGAGAATTATGATCTCACATGTTTAGAAATGGTTGGAGAAAATTTAATGGAGTATAATTTTTTCGTTTTTATGATGATGAATTATTGAATGTGATTTCAAAATTGTTATTGAAAAGTCTAAATATAATTAAATTAAGAAATGTTATTGAACAATTCAATTCAAAGTTGACATCTTATTAATTTCTTTATATGTACATGTTTAGCTAATTTTGACTAAGATAAAAAACGCAACTTAATGACTTTTCAAACTTTTTATTATGAAATATTGTGTTTCTTATCATTAATGTGATGAGAATAAACAACTATTAAGTTGTATTTTTTCATATAGTTGAAACCATTCCATTGTAGCTTACATATGGACAAGTTGGTAAGACAATTACTTTGGAAGGTGAAGTTGACACTTCAAAACATGATAATTATTTTTGATAGCTAACACTAGAAATTTGAGGTGTCATTAATGAATGTTGTTTGTTCTTTATTATTGTTTAGATAGATAGACTTTGCTTTTATAGTTAAATTTGTTTGATCGATTAAATCTTGTCTATTTATGAGACTTAATCGATCGTATAATTTGAACAATCTAATGTATAGTATTTTAAAATTTACTAAATATTAGAAAATTAGATCGTCTTAGCCTAACTTCTTATACACAAGATTAGGGGCAAGAAGAGGAAAGAAGGTAGAAATTATTGCCCAATGGATGTGGTAAAGATTCAATATTCATCCCATTCAACATCCTAATGCCCTCCTCAAATATCCAAAATAAGGTTATTTGACCAAGGGTGGAAATATAAGAGTAACCATTACTTTAGAATGTACTAATTGTATGCAAGATAGTGTTGATGTCCAAGTGATTATGTTTAATTGGTTAAAGCATTGATTTCTTGTTGTAGGAACCCAAGTTCAATCCGAAAGGGACATTTAATATAGAATTTTAAGTTGTGCATCTTGGTCTTTCGTAGTTGGCTTCTAATGTGGAAGTGGTTTCTAAATGAGTGGATCTCTAAGTTGTGACTCTTGGTCTTCCATAGGTGGTTTCTAGTGAGGTTGTTCTAAAGGAATCGATATTATTCTCATCATTGTACTCACAAGAGCTTCTATTGATCTCATATTGATGCTCGTGTGAGTAGAATATTTGTATTTCAAAAATTATTATAAACGGAACTTAAACAAATGATTTATAAATGAAAATAATAATTTGATAAAAAGTTTTTTGTTTTCAATTATTAGGTGGATGTTCAAAATGAATTGCCCTTCCAAATGAATCTACACACCTTGCCCTGACTCTTGATAGGCGATTGGACTCTTTCGAAAGCATTTCCATGGTGATGATTGAAATCGAGGTGAAACATGCTTTTATCGCTGGATTCGGTTGGTAAAAGGAACTCAATAATCGTCCTTTGGGCAGAATAATGCGTCTTCTTAAATTCAAAGGAATTCCTCGTCAAACCCAATAATGCGGTACCTGCTCTCCTATTTTAGGAAAGTTATTATCAGAGCAGACTTACCTGGCAATGTCACCTGTGAGGAATCAAAGTTTCAGCCGTTACAGCTTGCTTTCTACAATACAGCCAATTCAAGGAAGCAACCGTCGAGGTCGCTTTATACCCTTTGCAGTATTTTTTTAAGACTTATTCAATTCAATTACAGTCCAATTTTTGAAATCAGTCCAAAGTTCGAGTGCAACAAATCAAATCAATTGGGTGTTTTAGATTTAGATTTCTGTGTCACAGATTAATAATCTGCTTCTGCCTGATGTGTAAAGCTTGCCAGTTTTATAAACATGTAGTTGTACATGCACTGAAGTGTTTGTTATGCATGTGAGTTGTTAAACGTAACAACAGAAAGGTTACAAAAAATGATTCTTATGTTTCCTGTCTTTAATTCTGACATAATTAACCTCTCCAATATTTAATTCTAGTGATGTAACTTTTGTCTCGCTTGCACGTGAAGGAACACATCAAACCTGTACTGCACTTTACTCCTAATATTCTACAATCTTCTTATAAAAGAAATTTGATTTGGTGGGTATGTCCTTACTGGTATACCAGTTTAAGAAATTGTTGAAGCACTACAAGGAAGAGTGTTGAAATCGAACGAGGATGACAGCCCATGATGAGAAAATGAATGATAAGAAGAAAATGAGAATTGAGGAACTGAGGGTTGTGAAGGTGCTGGGCAGGGGAGCCATGGGAACTGTGCTTTTGGTTGTACAGGAGGCCTGCAAAGACCATCCCTTTGCTCTCAAGCTCATAAGCAAAGGCGGCAAGGATCAAGAATTTCTTAGGAAATCAAAAGGTATTGAAAGGGAGAGAGAGATTCTGTCTTCATTGCACCATCCTTTTCTGCCATCCCTCATGGGTGAGATTGAGACACATAATATGGTTGGGTGGGCTATTGAATACTGCCCAGGAGGTGACCTCCATTTTCTCAGACAAATGCAGCCAGACAGAACCTTTTCAGAGTCTGCAATAAGGTAAAAGCTCTTCTTTTTCTATGCATAACAGTGAAATGCAGAAAATTCGTTTTATACATGTCTTATTCTTTTATGGGGATTGATCATCTCTGCGGACATAAAATTTCCACAGTCTATGTTATTAGTATGAGATATTTCTGGATTTGACTGTCATTTTTTTCATTGAAAATTTCATACTAATGGACCATTTCTACTTAATGGACCATCTCTGGGGACATAAAATTTCTACAATCTATGATATTAGTATGAAATATTTCTGAATTTGCCAGTCAGTTTTTCATCGAAGATCTCATACTAGTGATCCATCTCTACTTATTTCTCCATCTATGTGATTAATTCAAGAGACTTGTTATTCTTATTCATCAAATATATTTTTCTGAATTTGATTCAGTTTTTTCATTGAACATCTCATGGTAACTAACCATCTCTACCTATTTCTCCATCTATGTAGCTAATTTGGGAGACTGGTTATTCTTAAACATCAAAAGGTTCAACAATCAAATTTAAAAAGGATGATTATTCATTATTTTTATGGCTATGAAATAAATGATCATTAGTTCTTTGATTGTTGAATCGTTTGATGATTAAGTAGAGCCAACAAGAATTTTCAATTACATTAAGTAAATTTATCTTAAAGGTGCAATCTTTTCTTGTTTTGTGAAATATAAGTTGTGATTATTTTAGATTCTAGTAGCTGAATAACTGGTTACAAGGGTCTGAATAAAGATTGGAATTTTGCCAGATTCTATGCAGCAGAGGTGGTATTAGCTCTAGAACACCTGCACAGCAAGGGCATTGTTTACAGGGACCTCAAACCAGAGAACATCCTCCTGCAACGCACGGGACACATTATGCTCACTGATTTTGATCTCTCAAAAAGACTTCAACCCCAGCCGGATGAATCAAAATCTTCTCCAAATCTAGACCACCAGCATTCTTCTCAACAATCAAGAGGGTGGACAGTTTTTGGTAAGATGCTAACCTCCAAGCCAAAAAAGCCCTGCTTAACAACCCAACATCCTCAAGCTCTAAACAACAGCAGCTCAGGCCATTTGAGATCAAATTCCTTTGTGGGTACAGACGAATACGTGGCACCTGAGATTGTAAGAGGAGAAGGCCATGAGTTCTCCGTGGACTGGTGGTCTCTGGGCATCTTTCTCTATGAATTGCTGTATGGGCACACCCCATTCAGGGGGCTCACCAGCAATGAAACCTTCACAAGAATACTCCTCATGAGTCCTAAGCTCATGGGCCCCTCCACTCCCCTGCACGACCTCATTCTTAGATTATTAGAAAAGAAGCCACAAAAACGAATGGGATTCTGCAATGGAGCAAGCGAGGTGAAAAGCCATGCCTTTTTCGCAGGCCTGCAGTGGGACTCAATCGACCAGCTCTGTCGACCACCCGTTGTACCAGACCATGACACAACTTTTAATCATATCTTAACTTCGGAGCTGCAAGATCTTTTGAGTGTAAGTGCATCAGAAGAAGAAGAGACGAGCGACTCTGAACTGGACGGACATTTTTGAATAACAACAAAAAAATTCTGGCAGTTTTGTAGCTTTTGTCCTCTTGGAATCCCACGGGCATCGAAAATATATACAGGGAAACCGTGAGCGTAGATATAGGAATAGGGAAACAGTGAACATATACAGTGAATATATGTGTAAATAATTTAGTGTGTATGTACATTCCTCTCTGTAAATTACAGTGCCTGCCCAACAGCACAAAAGCTATTGTACTTGTAATGTTTTGGTGCCTGGTTAGCATCCAACATAAAAGTTAGATCCATTTTTAATTGCTTAAAGAGCTGTCTAACCAGAATAATTTATTTCGATAGGCACGTCAGGTCGACCTACGCGTTATGTCGGAATGATTTTTTATTATTGAACACTAAACGGAGTTTTATAAAAAGATTTCGTATATTTTTAAAAATGATTATAAATATGAACAACCATCGCACACAACAATTTATAGATCTTGGGTAAGATAATGATGGCCCACATTTGACAGGGAAAGTCTAGATTAAAAATAAAGTTTCTATATGAAGTTTTTTTACTTGCAATTACTAAATATGTTCATTGAATTTTAGACCTAAAACATCAAATCCAACATCAAATATAATATTTTAGATTTTAAAGTAATGAATGTTCATAGGAGTTGTCATTTATAATGGCGAAGGTTGCATAGTTGTGATATTTTCTATTTATGTGTCTGGGAAAATATTTTTATGTATTTAATAATTGATTATATAATTTTAGGTGAAGTTGGACTCATTTTGCTGGTCTTTTATTAATTGATATAAACTTCGTCCGTACCTTATCCTTACACATACTTATTTTTATAAATTCATCTTATCCACGTATTTATCACACCTATCCTACAACTACCTTCATATAGCCATTAGTCACTTAGATTTGACTATTTGCCCACTTACAATAGTTTTTTAGTCTCAAACTTGCCTGCCTCATTTCTAAAATTCAAATTCCAATTTGTGTTGATTGGCACCATTCACCTTCTCGCTTAGAACTAGATAAACATTTGTTTGGTACAATTTGATGTTTGTGCTAGTATTGAAACACATTTAATTGGTTTTATTTTGGATATTTGATAATTCATGGATTCTCTCTCGTTCTAGTGCTTTAAAAGGAGTAACAAGTCTGCATACATAATTCTAGGGCCATTTTGTATTGTCTTTGAATCTTTTTACACATTTTCAAGGGTTGATTTAGGAGAAATTGTCTCCTTGTGATGAAACACCAACCCTTTCAAGATATTTTTAAAATACTACTAGCCCTCATATAGATTGAAGTAGCAGAGACAAAGATCTATTAGGTGAGAAAACGAGTAGATCTACATTTTGTGTAGGTACACATCTAGAACGAAATGACTAGTTGACAACAAAGAACTTGTCCTAGACTCATGAATTTTTCACCTAATAAAGAACATATCTAATACATATTTTAAGGCTCCTCAATAATAGAGATTCAATATTTTATGAGCATACATTTGGTTGATTTAAGGATCATACTCATTGATACCCATTCTTCAATCATAGAAATAAGTACCACCCTTCATTGCATTTACTTTCCTAATATAGTAATTGCAATTATCTTAGATTTAGCAGTCCTAGCTATAATTAGTTGACTTAGGTTGATTTGTTTTTATTTGATTACATTTACTTAGACTAAATTAACCCTAAGGAAAGCTTATTTTCCTTTAGATTTTAGTGAAATGGTCTAATCATACACAACCTAATTTTCTTCTATAATTTATCATCCACATTAGAGCTTTTAGGGTCTACAATTTGCTTCATTTATTTTAGACTATTCTACCTTTTTCTATTAGGATTTGTGTGTTTTATTATGATATATTTTTCACCCACCCTACCCACCCATGGTTATTACATTATGATTTCACTTTTAGATCTAAAATATTACCAATAGTTTATAAGGTATTTTTTGAGCTTTATTTTCATATCTTTTGTTTATGTAACCAAGGATGCTCATTTAAACCCTAACATGACCCAAATAAGTGAGAATGACGTCTATCTCAAGGTTCATACTTGGAAAAATTAATGTACCTTACCACTTGGATCCAACTAAACATATGTTTAGTATAATTTATTGTTTGTGCTAATATATTTAAAGACATTCAATTTTACATTCATTTTGGAAATCTAGGAATTTATTGTTGCAAGTATGTTGCAAGTGTTATCATTGATGTCAACAAAATGGACTTTGTTGCACATGTTATCAGTGTGTGGTTGGCATGAGCTTGCTGTACACAGTTGTTCTACATCTCCTATTGATCATGAATAAGTGAATGTTGATATGAAGAATTGGTTGTTTCTTCATATTGATGAAGAGTGCTATAATGTGCAACATTGCATAAGTTGTGGAAGAAAGCATGGAAGCTTGTCATGCAATCAATGGCTTAGAAATTTGTACTGAAAAGATTCAGAGAATTATCTGCATTCCTCTACATTTAAAGATATAGCCCTACGATTTGAAATTTAGGTAGAAGATGCAATGTAGGTATGATCCTATTTTTAGAACATAGAAGTTATCATTGATGTTTCTAGAGCTAGCAAAGTAAAGACTATGCTGTTACAATCAAGAAGGTTTAGAGAAATGCTTTGCATTTCTCCATAGTTGATGTCGTGGTCTTACAGTTTGAATGATGAGTTTAATTTTTCTATTTGTTTCCTCATTCCAAGTTTTAGGTGTTCTGGTGTACCACAAGTCAAGTTTTCAATGTTCTATCTCAAGCATGTGTTTTCTGGGTTTACCAGAGTTGTTGTGCTTTGTGATTGTTTGCTTGTGCCAACATAAAATAGCATGAAGTTGTAAAGGAAGTGCATGGAATTTTTTTTGAATATAGTTAATGATTTTAATGTGATTCACATGATGTTATCTGGTCTCTCTAGTATTACTTGTGGTCTAGAGTTAATATTTGGAGGGATAAGTGTTTGTTGGGCCAACTTGATACATTGAGTTGTTTGTGTCAAGTTTTTGTTGTGTGCCCCAACATGGGATTATGTGCAAAGGTAAAATAGGTCCTACTTATCTTCTAGCTTGGACCGCATTTGATTCCCTCTTTCCACAAATGTTTTTGAAGCTGACTCATTATGGTCATTGCATGTTTCATGTTTACATGTATTAGTTTGGCTAACAAGGAGAAACTTTTTGTAGCTTTCGATGGATATATATGGAAGATCAAGTTTGTTACAAAGTGTGAGTTGAATGCTTGATGTGTTATTAATGTAATATGCCAAACAGTAGTGTGCTAAAGGTAGAGGAATGTGTGATTAAGTGAGTATGCAAAGAAGTGTATAAGGTCTATTGAAGACAGTGAGCCGAAAGTAATGGTATAAGTGTGGGTGTTGAAGTATGCTAAAGGTAGTGAGTCAAAGGCAACATATTCTGTTAAGTAGAGGAGTTGAAGATGGTGTGCTGGAAGCAGTGAGCTGAAGGTAGAAAAGTTTGTTGTGTGAGTGAGTTTTGAAGGCAATGAGCAGAAGGAAAAACTATATGTGCAGAATTGTGCTGAAGGTAGTGAGCTGGAGGTAGCATAGGTAGTTAAGCAAAAGTGTTATAGTGGTGGTTGATCACCTAAATTCATCAAGTGTTATATGCTGAGGTTGTAGCCTCTTTCTGTAAGTGTTCTATTTTGTAGGGAGTTATAAATTTCCATTGGTTGAAGCCATAAAAAATATTGCGACTATTGTTTCATTTTGTGAGGCAGGATTTGGACATTAGCTCCAAGTATCTTGCTCACTGTGTTTTTTCCCTTCTAGGGTTTTCCACGTATATCTGGTGGTGTTGTTATGTTCTTGTGCTTTGAATGTTTAATCTGTTTAAGGCAGTAATAAGTTTTTATTGATAAAATTGAATTGGTTAAATTGAGGAATATACTAATTCACCCCCCTCTCAGTATATCATTATGTCCTAACAATTAGTATCAGAGCTAAGTTCGTTGGTGCGGCCTAATAGTTGAAGGTAGATCTTGGTCTAGAACACATGGCTTAGAAAGAGTCCTCCAAAGCAATGTTGTTTGATGGAACAAACTATTCCTTGTGGAGTGTGAGAATGGAAGCTTACCTTACTTCACCAGGGTATGATGTTTGGAGAGTTGCAAAGGATGATTATACTAAACCTGCTATTCTTATTACTAATGCAAATGTAAAGAAGGCTCATAAGAACAATGTTGAAGCAAAGAATGCTAGCTTGAGTGGCCTAACAAACTCTAAATTTGTGAAGGTGGTGCAGTGCAAGATTGTGAAGGAGATATGGGATAAGATAAAAAATCTCTATGAAGGAAATGATAGTGTGAAGAAAGCAAAGTTGCAATCTTACAAAACATTTTTTGAGAATCTGAAGATGAAAGAAGAGAAAAACATAGCTAACTATTTTCTATAGGTAGATGAAGTTATCAATGGAATTAGAAGACTTGGTGAAGATATAACTGACTCAGTAGTGGTGAAGAAAGTTCTGAGAACTCTCCCTCACTAGTTTGATTCAAAGGTCTCTACAATTGAAGAAGCCAAAGATCTAACAAATTTTACCATGGAAGAGCTATTTGGCTCTCTCACTTCCTATGAAATGAGGAAAGAAGTCCAAGGTACACACAAAAGAGAATCTGCATTCAAAGCCATGAATAAAGAAGAAGCATTTGTTTCACATAGTGACTCTGAGGAAGAAGAAGAAAATTTGTGAGAAAGCTTAAGAAGGGATTAGACAAGTATAAAGGTAAATTACCTTTCAAATATTTTAATTATGGGAAAAATAGTCATTATGCTTCTAAATGTCCTTTTGCAGAGAATGAAAGTAGTAGCAAGGGTTTCAATAGATTCTTTTTTTAGGAGGAATCTTTTTTTAGAAGAAGATTATTGCTCCTTAGAATAAGTAGAACACTTCTCATCAAATGATGATGAAGAAGAATCCCTATTCATGGACACTATGATCTTTGAAAGTACAAGCAAGACTGTGGTTGAAGAAGAAGGTGAAGTGGATTTTGAAGGTGAACTTGTTTTTGCTCTTGAAGACTTGGAATGTGCAAGAAAGAGAACAAAAGACAAAAAGACCCTGATTGAAGCCAAGATAAAAGAATGCACAAAGCTTGAGAAAGAAATCCTTTTACTCAAAAAGGAGTTGGAGAAATCAATGTCTAGAAATCTAGAAGCTAATATCAAACCTCAAGGAAGATCTCACCATACAACATGTATCTCCAATTTAACCAAGTTCATTCATGCTTTTTTTGGTTATTGTTTCATCTACAATAAGTATGGTCATAAGGCTATAAACTACATGTCTAAAATGAATAGAAGAAAATTTGTACGTAAAAATTATCTTGCTTCTCTAGTGGATTTCAATTTGACATGTGAAATCTACAACAATGTTGGACATATAGCAAAACATTGCAAATTGTAATTGGAAAAATCAATAACTCAAAAAGTAGATGATGCTAAGCAAGTCAAGGAAACAAACAATGAGGTGGAATAATCAATGGTTGTCCATACAATAGTTCATGCTCAAGGGAAAACAAATATGTGGAAAATTGACAATGGATGCTCAAGTGACATGACATGTGACAAAAGAAAATTCATCAATCTAGTTAACCGGAATGGCAAATCAATCAAGTTTGCAGATAATTCATCAACAAAGATCTGTGGAAAGGGCACCATAAGTATTGATGGAAAATCCAAGACTGAATATGTTCTCTATGTTGAATGAATCAAGTACAATCTTCTCAATGTAAGTTAGATGTGAAATAAAGGATATAATATTTAATTTCATGAGCAAGGATGTGAAATCAAAAAATAAAACTCTAGTAGATTGGTGGAAGAAGGAGCTAGAATAGAAAGCAACTTATACAAATAAAAGGGTGTTAATGGAAGAACTTGTCTTCTAGGATAGACAAGTGAAGGCTGGTTGTGAAACAAAAGGATGTGACATCAAATTTGACAATATTGTGAAGATCGGCTCCATGCAAACAATTAGAGATATGCCAATGATTACCAAACTTGCAAGCACCATGTGTAAAGAATGTGAGATTGGGAAGTAGAAAATAATAAGAATCAAGAAAGGAGTATTCTATTGTACAAGACCATTGGAATTGGTCCATATTGATTGTGCTGACCTACTAGGACAAAGAGTTCGGGGTGAAAGGTATTTCATGTTTCTCATTGATGATTTCTCGAGGATGACATGGGTAAGTGCACATAGATGGGGGGCCAAAAAGTGGCCACTTCACTTTCTGGTCCCGAAATAGAAAAAATGTGAGCATGTTATAACAAAACACACTCATGTTATGGGTTCATAGTGAATGAGCCTAGGTTCGACCATTTACCAAGCCAAAACATGAGCACATTATGGTTTAAATTTAAAAAGTTGCAAGTGCATTATAATACACTCACATTATTTGAATACATTGACAAAATGCGAATGTGTTATAACATGCTCACATTATGGTCTATATTGAAAAAAATTCCTTCTAGATTTTTTTTCTCTTTCTTGTCCTTATGTTTCAGGGAAACTATATACTTTTACTTTCCTATACTTTAAGTTATATTTCATTTATATAGTTATAGGTGTTTGAGAGTGGTTTTGGATCTCTAGGAGTTATAATGCAAATTCTAGTTTTTGGAAGATCTTATAATTTTTCAATCTTAGTCAAATTTTAGTAATCAACATGTCAAATTTTAGTAATCAAGAGGTCAAATTTCAATAATCAGTAAGTTATACCATATTTCTCTCTCTCTCTCTCTCTCACTTGTTTATCCCTTATGCTCTAGACATCTCTTTCACTCTCTCTCCTTCCTTCTTTGTTTCTCTTTATCTCACCATTCTCTCTATCCCTTTCTATCTCTCTCCTTCCCTCTATACTTCTCTTTATCTCACCTCTCTCTCTCTCTCTCCCTTCCTCCCAACCACCTTCCCTCTATACTTCTCTCTATCTACCCTACCCTCTCTACCTCTCTCTCTCCCTTCCTCCCAACCACCTTCCCTCTATACTTCTCTCTATCTACCTTATCCTCTCTACCTCTCTCTCACCCTCCCTCCTCTCTCTCAATCTCTCCACCTTCCTCCCTGTTGTGCAATTTTGCACACACGCCCCACTTGGAGTAGGGACCCTCTGTTTTCTATTTTCGGATTTCTTTTGGACCTTTGGTTTTTATTGGATTTGTCCTTTCAAGGTCTTGGGATGTTGGTCTTGCTTACCTTGGTCTTACCCTGAAGGTTGAATCGATCAAACTTGGTTTTTAATGGAAGTCCGGGTTTTGCCCTAAGTCTGAGATTTTCCGGCTCACTTGGATTTTCCCGGGTCCTGGTTCATCGTCTGTCAATGTTGGATTTTCTGGAGTCTAGATTTCTGGTTGAATCTGATATTTTCCGGATCACGCGGATTTTCCCGGACTTCGTCGGAGTCCCAGAGGGGTGCGTTGTTCATGAAATTCATGCTCACCAGGATAGTCCGGCTGGCTCAGTTTTTTCTGAAATTCTGTTTCAACCTCGGGTTTCCGGATTTCCTCAATATGTCTTGTCAGCCATTAATGCTTGGGGTACGTCTTCTCTGGCACGAGTGTGAGCGAATTTAAAGGGCTTTTGGTGCTCTTCTTGATTTCATTATTCATTTGCTATCTGCTCTAGCACTTGAGTTTGTTAATTTTTGAGCTTTGGTCGTTGGATTTGGTTTGCTTGCACATGAATTCCTCAGGCATTTGTGTTGATATTATCATAGCTAGGGCACCTTGATTCGCAGTGATTTCCTTGGGCTCGAGGTTCATTTAGATTTAATCCATGGTAAGTCGTTGTTGAATTCTCCTATTGTTTTGCGCTTGCAATTGAATCTTTTGAGTTATTGTTGATGATTATTCGGGTTGGCCCTTGTTTGTTTTCATGGTTACAAATTTATCGAATTAGAGTTTGAACTCACCTTTCTGCGGGTTTTAACGCCTGCATTGTGCATCCCTTCGTTTATCAATTGAATTTTGGGTGTACCCCTGTGACTAGGCGTTCCTGTTAGGGCCTTGCCTTGTTGGCACGTAATCTGGATTGATTTGTGAAGTTAGGGTTTCGATATGTCTGCCCAGGATTGTTAAGATTTGGTGGAGTTGGCGCGACCCTCATGTCTTGTGTCTAACTTGACCTTTTTCACAACACTAGAAACCCTGTTGTGCCCTAGTTTAATCTTTTTGAGGGATCGTGTCTAAATTTTGAGCTTGCCTTACCTCTCATGGTGGAGGTTTGATTGTTAAATTTAGGGCATCATTATTCCGTCGTAGGGATCAACCATTTGAGGGTTTTGGGAGTTTAAATTCAAGTGCAATCAAAATTTGGCTTATTGGGGTTGAGTTTGTGTTTGTTGGATTTAGATAGGGGGATTTATATGATCACTTGATTAATGGTCTGCGTGCCGAACGATCGTCGGGTTTCCGAGGTGTCCGTGAAATTTCTGTGCACCCGGATTTTCTCGGATTGTTGCCATTTCCCCAGAGCATGATGAGTTCCCAGAATTTCAAGTTGTCCGCAGAAATCCGAACTGCCCGGATTTTTCCGGTTTTCTACCCGGTTCTACTTGATTTTGATTTTCAAAATTGAAGTAACGAATTAAACATTGGATGATGATTTCTTGTTGTTAAATGGATGAATCTCATGATAATCATGCATCTCTTTTGTCCGTATTGATGATTTATTTGATGAATGATGTCTTGGCAGCAAGAGTCCGTCTGGGTCAGATTTCTCCGAATTCTGCCCCGACTGGATTTTCCCGAATTACTTCATTTTCCTGGATTTTCAAGATTGATGATTAATGATTTATCTTAATGATTTGATGTGGTTTTGAGGCTAACCTTTGATTGAAATATCAATGATAATTGGATTTTCATGAGGCTCCTTTATGAATGCAGGCTGAATCGAGCAAGGCAGCGGCAGTAAAGGCCAAGGGAGATACAGAGGGATCCTCAGTTACAGATGCGGAAAGGGTCAGGCTGGATGTGAAGAATCAATTGCCGGATAGTAAGGTGGCTTTAGTTTGGTCAGAGGTCTCAGATACCAATGTAGGAGCTTGGAGATATGAAGAGTTTAAAGAACGGTTAGCTCAGAGGGATTTATCAGCCCTGACCAAGGGAGTGGTGAAATCCAGACTGGCTCATAAGGAAGGATTTCCTCCTGCAGTTCAATGCTATGAATTGATATTAGAGTGTGCCCGACACTATGACTTTGATACGCAGAGGATTGTTAGCACTGATGGGAGAGTGTTGGAAAACTTTAATCCAGTTTCCATTGCCCAGGCATTTGATATGCCAGACTTGCCATGTGTGTGTGCCTTCGACATGGACTTGGATAGAACTTATTATGAGGATGAACCTACCAAAGCCCAACAGATGATCAATTCCTGGCTGGAAAAGCCAAAATCTCATTTCTCCAAGCTGCCTAAACAGTTACATAGGATCAAGTTTTGATAAGATATATATGATGCAATCACACTGTTGAGCAGGGTGGTGGGCTTGAAGAGTGCTGGGGCATTGGAGAATTGGATGGTGCATGTTATTAACAAGATTGAGCAAGGCATCAATTACCATTGGGCAGGGATTATCAGTGCAATGCTTGACAGGCAGATGAGAGATGTGCTGGAGACAAAGAAATTCACCATGTCATCTTATGTGGTATATGTGCTTGCCAGATTTTATCCATACAGGGGGTTGAGTCCAAAAGGAACATTTGGGTAGGATGTCATCTATGAGGTATACCCTAAGTTGCACCTAGGGAATAAGAATTACAGAAGAACAAATGATGCATTTACTATGCATATCACTAGGTTGCTTCAGAACGCAGAGCATGTGAGAATTTCTGATGGGGCCAAGGAACTGATTAAAAGATATGGAGCATGGTTTATACAATTCCCTACCTTCTCCTATATCAGAATTGATGGATGTCTGACTACTCCATACAGATTGCCGAGATATCCCACTGATCACATCATACTCTTGGAGGTTACTCGGCAGATATGTGATTTCGATGCCGTTGTTAAAAGAGAGAAGCACAAGACAGGGTTCGGTGGGGACTTTCCCTTGAAAATTGGTATAAGTGAGGTTTGCCCTTCAATCCAATCGGCTCATGCATTAGGGGAGGAGTTGAGTACTTTTGGTTTCTCTTTCCATTATAAGAGGGAAAGCTTTGATATCACTGGTGAGGCACAGAAGAAGGCTACTAAAGAATATCATCACAAAGATGATCTAGAGGATTACTGGGTGAACAATAAGGATGACTTTGAGGTGAGAAAGAAAAGGTATTCTAGGCTTCCAGCTGATGTAATCAAAATGTACAATGTCAAGTTGATTCCTGATCAGTTGGAGGATAATGGGAATTTAGTCCAAGATCATGCATTTGAATCAGTCAAGGATAGACCCATTGGAGAGATAAACTGGTCAGAAAGGGAAATAGCTGAGCTGGAGGAATTAATGGCTCCTATTGTGAAATCTACCAAGTCATGGCTGAAACATAAAGTATGGGAATTGGAGAGTGAGAAGGTACCTTGTACTTTCAATCTGATGGGAAATTTGAATGC
The DNA here is from genome assembly GCA_007258455.2 of Sequoia sempervirens. Classification (NCBI taxonomy): domain Eukaryota; kingdom Viridiplantae; phylum Streptophyta; class Pinopsida; order Cupressales; family Cupressaceae; genus Sequoia; species Sequoia sempervirens. The sequence goes on along the minus strand of VDFB02281492.1, from coordinate 1,055,604,470 downwards.
TCATTCTACTTCAGAGGAGTTCGGTGATGATGATTCTACAGGTAAAACTAAGGTAGGCTCACCTTTTAAGATTAAAATCAGAGGCCCTAAGGAGAGTGAGCCTGAAAAGAAAAGAAAACCTAGGGGAAAGAAGAGGAGTGATACTGTGAAAATAGGTAAGTTTTCCGAAGAGGAGGAACTTGAGAAAGCAGAGAAAGAAGACACTCCTCTAGAGCCAAAAAGGACAAGGACAACCAGGGCTTCTAAGAAGAAATATCAAGGAACTTCTAAGGATGAGGCAAATCCTCATGTGGTTAATGTGGAGAGCTCAGGAGAGAAAACTTAGGTTTATTCAAGAAGGTCCAAAACTCCATCTCCCAAGGAGACTATGCAAAAGGCAGATCCCCTTCCAATGGCATCTACTGTGGAACAACAGAAAGACACCTCTCCTTCATTGGGTATACCCGAGCAGATGAATCATGAAGAGAATGAGACCAGTGAGGAAGCGGAACCATTTAAGGATGGAGAACTTTATGGCGCAGCTACTGAGTTTGAGGCAGGAGATGTGGAAATGCATCCTTCTCAGTTGGTACAATATGAGGATTCTCCTGCAAGTGGTAAAGATAATAGATCCCTTGAGAAGGAGGATGTTCTTGTTAAGACTCCATCACCCCTGCAAGAAGAGGAGCTAGAGTTGGAAAAAAAAGGTGATCAATCTCCTGAAAATGAAAAGGATGAGACGGTATATCAACATGAAGAGGTTAAGAAGGATGAAACCCATGTGGATCCTACTGTTCCGGATTGGCTAGAAAAAGAAATCAGAGGGAAACAGGTTATTGTTGAGGATACTCCTCTCAACTGGGATGAAATGTTGGCCAAGATTGGAAAGGGTAAGAGGAAGAAGGTAGCCAAGGTGGTTTCCAAGATCGAAAGGGATGAAGCTAGTAACAGGGTTATTCATATTGCTACCCTTGCTGCTAATAAAAGTAGAGATGAGGTCACCGGGAAGGATTATGACATACAGACTATCAATCTTGGGCCCGTTTCTATGGAGCAAGATATTGAAGAATATGAGGGGTCTAGTGCAATGATCATTGGGAGATTGAGGAAGGAAACACAGTCTAAGCATGAACTAAAGAAAGAGAATGAAAGGCTTAGGAAATGTCTAGAAGATTTAATGAAGCCTTTGCAATATTTTCACCCATCCTCTTCTGCTACTGCTGGTTTCTTGCCGAAGGAGACTATCTCTGAAATAGAAAAGATGAAAGCTTCTACTCTGGCTACAATAAATTTGTTGAATGAGGTACAGGCTAAGGGAGATGATGCAATAAAGGAGATCCTTTCAACTGGAAAGGATGCAATAAGGGCTAAGGATTCATTAGATTATGTTTTATCTCAGGATAGGGAGGACACTGATCTCTTATTGCAGAAAACCAAAACAATCATGGAGTATAGTAAGGATCAGCTGGTTACTGATGGAATTCTTTCTTCATCTAGGGTTAATGAGCCTTGGGAGTGGTTTGAAGCCTTGCAAATCCGACAGAAAGCCATCAAGAAGATCTATAAACAAAGGAAGCAGATGGATGGTAATCTAACTAGTGTTTATGATGGATGCATCGCCTTTTTTGAGATAATGACTGGGAGGAGGAAGATCACCCCTAAATACTTGAGTTTGGAACAATTGAAGGAATGGTGGCATGATGTCTATGCCCCTGATGTTGAAAATTTTGTGACAGGGCACCAATTGGATGATGCGGCTACTTATCTGGCTGTGGTGGATAAGTACTTGGCATATAGGGGTGATTGGGATACAACAATTAAGCGATCAAGGGATGAAATTGAATCAATTGAATGTCGGTTCAAAATCCTACCCTTGCCACCTATTGCTGAGTTGGATAAGGTGTTTTTGAAAGTTCATGAATCGTTGGATCAGAACAAGGATAAGGGAGGCAGTAATTAATGCCAACTTCGTGATTTGTGCTTCCCTATTATTATAGGGCATGTGTTGATCCGGGCTGCATTGAGGAATGTGTTTTGGCCGACCTTGATGATGTATCAGCATTTAATGTGTGCCTTATTTTGAATTTCCTAAGGCCGGCTTGTTTTGGCTATTTTATTTTGTAAATGTCTGGCTGGGCCGACATGTTTTGAGAGTTCTCTTTAAATTGGCATTCTTGCCTCATTTGTAAAGAAGTTAGACAGATAATAGAGACAAGCTAGACTAAGAAAGAGCTAGAGCATTCTATAGTAGAGATAGTAGTTAATTCTTTGGAGCAAATGCTGTAACATAGAACAGTGGAATTGTTGCTATATTTTGGTGATCTAATACAATTGAAGGCATTGTGGTTTTTCTGGTGAATTCTTTTGTGTTAGTTTATCTTGTATGGTTCCTGTTGTTTCATCTTTTGAAATTTCTTGAAGATAGAAGATTTGATGTTAAATTTAGAATTAGATTAGTTTGGTGAATAATGTTTATGGCTTTATGCTTGGAGTGTTTGTAGCAATCTCTGGTCTATACTCCTAGTAACTATTTGATTGTAGTAGACTGGTGAAGTCAACCTGGACCATACATCTATTTGTGCTTAGTTCGATTGTGGATGAATGTCTATGATTTGAAAATCTGTATGCCTTAGAAGATTGCACCTTTCTTGTGATATTGCATTGTGGGTTAAGCAGGAATTGGTTATTTGAGATTGGTCCATTCCAGGTGTTTATCATTTGCATTTTTCATCTTAGAAATAGTTTAGATTTCATTATATCTCTTACACCCTCATCTTCTGTTGTTTCTTTATTATTTGGTTAGATTTAGGATTCAAGATTATAATATTGCAAAATTTAATAAATTGGAAAGATACAGTTTGCTTGTAGTAAGGTCTGATTGTGATTACCAACATTTTCACATATTATCTGAGTTGTTTATGCATTGTCATGACCTGACACCCGAGAGACCTTGGGGTGATTTTTAGTAACTTGTTGAAAATTACCTTTCAAGAGAGATAGAATATTGCATTCTATCTGAGTTGTTGCTGTGTAGAAAACACCATCAACACTCCCCCCTTTCTCTCTCATTCCCTCTATGTCACTTCTCTCTCCCTTTGTCCCTCTATCCCTCTCACCTTCCCTCTCTACTCTCTATCTCTCTCCCTCCCTCCTCTCTCTTTCTATATCTTACCTCTCTCTCCATCCCTACCTCTCCCTCTCTCTCTACTTCTCCCTCCCTACTCCCCCCTCTCCATCTCTCATTCCCTATATACTTCTCTTTAGCACTCTCTCCATCTCTACCTCTCCCTCCCTCATTCCATCTCTCTCTCTCTCTCTCTCTCTCTCTCTC
>VDFB02281492.1:1055588519-1055601060 GCA_007258455.2 Sequoia sempervirens | reverse complement strand
AGGAAAAAAGGAATATTGCAGAGGTAGAGTGTGATGAGGATGCACCTAATTTATTGATTAGGGAATTGGCTTCTCCAATGGAAGTAGAAATACTACCTCTAGATCTTAACAATTTTATATAAGTAGATACTCCTAAGCCTAGGCAAAGAGCTAAAGAAAAACATGACATATAGAAAAATGTAGATGGATACAAAACCATCCATATAGCTACTCCAATGGTTGAAAAAAATAGATGTGAGATAACGCCTAAGGAGTACAAGATAACAAGTATTAACTGTTATCAAATTTTCACACATCTCAAATTGATAGAGCTAGTTGATTAAAGTTCATTTTAAGGTGAAGAATTTTAGTTTGTTTCTGCAGATGTTTTAACCATTGAAAATATTTGAATTGTTGAGTTCTTAAGAAGTGCAATGTGTTTCAGTTGCCATATATCATTTGCAGCATAGTATTTCATGAAATGAAAAGGAAATAATTTATTTTGTATTCAGTTTTCATCCTTAATGATTCATATATTGTTTGCAAAAGAAAGCTGCAGAATTGAATAAGAATTATAAAAATATTGTTTTGTATTCATTGGAGTAAAAAGGAGAATCAAGTGTCCCACACAAGCCATGGGAGTAGGTGGAACAATGGACCATAAAGAATATTCTACGCTACTGAAGATAAAAGATAGAAGAGTATGTAAGACAAAACATAATCGTCATTGTCTGGTTGTGCCTTTGAGTTGAATTTAGTGTTGAGCTCTCCCTTTTTCTTCCTTGCTCCAAGTGAACTTGCAAGTGGATGAAAGTTTTGTTACAGCTTAGACTATGAACACTCCTATATGATCCATCAATAGTAATGTAGAATATTGTCTATGATGCATTGAATCAACTGAGCAAAGATAAGAGAATACCAAGGAGAACATATCATGAGAACCTTTTGAATTTATTGTTTTGATCTAATATTGTTTTTTTCTTGTGCAGGTATAGGAAAATCCATGTTGCTGATTTGTTTTGAATATAATAAAGCATGTGGTGTAAAACGAGCTCCCACAAGGGTTGACACCTGACATGCTACCCCTCAACATTTCATAGAGGGTTTTCAAAAAAGAAATAATTCAATGTTGCTCAAGGAGATATACATCTGAAGGAGTCCATCCAAGTACCTTTAAATCTCAAGAAAGTGATCATCTAGGATAGTCAAGTTTGATAGTGAAATGAATTGAAAATCATAGAGGATCAATTGCTCAAATGAATTACCATCAATTGCATCATCATGGAATGTGATAGTGAACATGCATACATAATTCCTTGTTTACAAATCAAACAATAACAGCTGGAGCAAATGAAGAAGCTTCTAAACATCAACAACAACTATTTTTATTTCAAAATATTCCATGCAAAGAATAGTCTTACATCAACTGTTGCTGCCCAAGAAAACAAAAATGCATAAAGAGTTCCAAAGAAAGTTTTGGTTCCATCAAGAAATTTGTTTTCAAGTGGGTGCAAGTGAACTTCTTAAAGTAGAGGATGAATGGAAAAGAGGCATGGTTGACTCTGGGTACAATGCATTAAGTGTTTGAGAGAATACAATGTGAAACAACATCATTCATGAAGGTAATTTGCAAAGCTTAAGTTGTTTCAATAATTTGATGCCATAAATGTGAAGGGGAATCTTATTATATGATTCTATGTTCTCAATAAAGTATAAAAGTGTGGTGAAAGTGAGAATAGATATGCATTTTTTTGAGCATTCAAGTGCATGGAATAAGAGATGATAAGAATCAAAGTGACCTATAGAAATACCACAATGGTTGAATGCAAATGTTGCATGAAAAGAAGTAAACATATCAATATGTAGTGCATTTGAGAGTAAGTTTTATATGTTTCATCAAGAAAGTCTACATTCTAGAAGTAAGCAAGTTTAAAAGAAGTAAAATCATGCTAGACAATGAACAAATGAAGTGACAGTGGCGAACACATACATTGGATTTCTTTTGATTTTAAAAATAATAAGCTTATGCTATAGTAAGCCAATGCCAAATAATTTAGGGTTTCAAATGGATACAAGTGCAATGGTGTTCAGCTTGGGATTTTAAATCAAATACCACATAGGTTTACATGGTATTATTCTAGAATGCAGAAGTAATGGAGTAACCCAAGCTCATACATAATGCAAGGGAACCCTAGACTATACTCTAATACCCATGGCCTGGAGAAGCAATTTCTCTTCATAGATCACATACCCACTTAGGGTTCATGTTCAAAATGAAATTACAAGAAGAAATAGCAAGGGTTCGATCTCTTTCCCATAGTGACTCTTTCAGAAAATGAAGAAACCAAAGCTATAGGCCACAACCATGAGGGGTTTTGAAAACCCATAAAATGGAGAACTTACATTAAAAAAAAATGTTTTCATTTAACAATAATATCATTTTCACATCATGGGTTGAGCCCATAGTCATCTGGTTTGCAAAAATAGAGGAATACTCATACCATGGTTGCAACCTATATAATGGCCAAACTCAGAAAATCCACAAAATATTAATTATTTTTTGTGAGAAAAGCTTGAATAAGATTTTATTTAAGAGGGAAATACTTTTAAAATGGAGAAGGAGAGCTCACCTTGAATGTTTCTGTGGAAAAGCTCATCAAATCCCATGGCCAAAGTACTTTTAGAAGCTCGAACAAACTCTCATATGATGGCCACAACGAATGATAGGAGGTATCAACACAATAAAACACAAAATGCAACAAAAACCACAATTATGATCGTGGCCTAGAGGCTTGTTTTCTCTTTCAAATGAAGTAAAAGGTGCATCAAAATGAAAACAAACAACTTACTAGTGATTGCAAAGGAGAATTGACAAGAATGGCATGAAAAAATGGTGAAGAATTGAGCTCCAAGGCTCCAAACCCTAACTCCCATGATGACGCCTAACATACCTCTTTCTCTTCAAAGTGGCCGATACAAAATGTTGGTGGAAAATGTGTTTGGAGGCGGTTTTGTGGTTAGGGTTTTCCCCATGTCCTAAGTTGAATGTGATTTTTATCACATTCTTTTATTTTTTTCAAACACTTTATTAATGCCTTGTTGCCTAGGTTGAATGCCTTAGGCATTTTTTCTAATTTTTAAAGAAAAATAAAATTGAAAACCATACACATTTCCCCTCTCACTAGGGTAAGCCTCTTCAATTCCTTAGAAACATTTGATGCCATGAAATTTTCCTTAGGAAAAATCGAATGATGACTCTAGGCCCTCTGATTTTTTCCTAAGTTATGAATATTTTAGAGTTTCCTTGGAGTCCAAATCACTATATGTGCTAAGGTGGGCCATAAATTTTTTATGATTTTTTATAGAAAAATCAAGAATATTCAAATCCTTAGTTTAATATTTTGATTTTTTGCACAAAATTGCAAAAATCAAAATGTTTGGAGAAACATTATAAAAATAAAATGTAATTAGGCTTTCTATTTTTGTTTCTTGAAACTACGAGCTGTAAGACACTGATTAAGCAATGTTTTTGTAAATTGCTTAATTAGTTGTTATTTAAATGTAGTTAAGTTGTGCACTTGAGTGACATCAAAACTTGCCATTTTGATTTGAATTCTTGGGCAGTTTTGAAGAAGAGGAGAAAAATTGAAGTTTCTACTTTCAGTTTCCAGTTGTTTGCACCTATTTTGGTGGATTTTTTGGATGGACCCTTTGAAGATGGAAAGTTTCCATCTTTTTGAGGTACTTTGGAGCAAATTTTTGGCACTATCTTCCAAAATTTTTCTTGAGCTTGAAAATGCAAAATGACTTACTTTTTGGAGAGGCAATGGGCCAGATTTTTCTATTTTTGAGTTGTGGGTAAGGATTATAGTTAGTTTGGGTTGCATATTGTGTTCAATGATTCATGAATCTTTATGCAAAACACTATTGAGCTAAATATTTTGGGATGTGTTGTCCAATTTTACTACGCCCATGGAATAAGGGACCCTCTGTTTTCTATTTTCGGATGTCTTTTGGACCTTTGGTTTTTATTGGATTTGTCCTTTCAAGGTCTTGGGATGTTGGTCTTGCTTACCTTGGTCTTACCCTGAAGGTTGAATTGATCAAACTTGGTTTTTAATGGAAGTCCGGGTTTTTCCCTAAGTCCGAGATTTTTCGGCTCACTTGGATTTTCCCGGGTCCTGGTTCATCGTCTGTCAATGTTGGATTTTCCGGAGTCCAGATTTCTGGTTGAATCCGAGATTTTCCGGATCACGCGGATTTTCCCGAACTTCGTCGGAGTCCCAGAGGGGTGCGTCGTTCACGAAATTCATGCTCACCAGGATAGTCCGGCTGGCTCAGTTTTTTCTGAAATTCTGTTTCGACCTCGGGTTTCCGGATTTCCTCAATATGTCTTGTCAGCCATTAATGCTTGGGGTACGTCTTCTCTGGCACGAGTGTGAGCGAATTTAAAGGGCTTTTGGTGCTCTTCTTGATTTCATTATTCATTTGCTATCTGCTCTAGCACTTGAGTTTGTTAATTTTTGAGCTTTGGTCGTTGGATTTGGTTTGCTTGCACATGAATTCCTCAGGCATTTGTGTTGATATTATCATAGCTAGGGCACCTTGATTCGCAGTGATTTCCTTGGGCTCGAGGTTCATTTAGATTTAATCCATGGTAAGTCGTTGTTGAATTCTCCTATTGTTTTGCGCTTGCAATTGAATCTTTTGAGTTATTGTTGATGATTATTCGGGTTGGCCCTTGTTTGTTTTCATGGTTACAAATTTATCGAATTAGAGTTTGAACTCACCTTTCTGCGGGTTTTAACGCCTGCATTGTGCATCCCTTCGTTTATCAATTGAATTTTGGGTGTACCCCTGTGACTAGGCGTTCCTGTTAGGGCCTTGCCTTGTTGGCACGTAATCTGGATTGATTTGTGAAGTTAGGGTTTCGATATGTCTGCCCAGGATTGTTAAGATTTGGTGGAGTTGGCGCGACCCTCATGTCTTGTGTCTAACTTGACCTTTTTCACAACACTAGAAACCCTGTTGTGCCCTAGTTTAATCTTTTTGAGGGATCGTGTCTAAATTTTGAGCTTGCCTTACCTCTCATGGTGGAGGTTTGATTGTTAAATTTAGGGCATCATTATTCCGTCGTAGGGATCAACCATTTGAGGGTTTTGGGAGTTTAAATTCAAGTGCAATCAAAATTTGGCTTATTGGGGTTGAGTTTGTGTTTGTTGGATTTAGATAGGGGGATTTATATGATCACTTGATTAATGGTCTGCGTGCCGAACGATCGTCGGGTTTCCGAGGTGTCCGTGAAATTTCTGTGCACCCGGATTTTCTCGGATTGTTGCCATTTCCCCAGAGCATGATGAGTTCCCAGAATTTCAAGTTGTCCGCAGAAATCCGAACTGCCCGGATTTTTCCGGTTTTCTACCCGGTTCTACTTGATTTTGATTTTCAAAATTGAAGTAACGAATTAAACATTGGATGATGATTTCTTGTTGTTAAATGGATGAATCTCATGATAATCATGCATCTCTTTTGTCCGTATTGATGATTTATTTGATGAATGATGTCTTGGCAGCAAGAGTCCGTCTGGGTCAGATTTCTCCGAATTCTGCCCCGACTGGATTTTCCCGAATTACTTCATTTTCCTGGATTTTCAAGATTGATGATTAATGATTTATCTTAATGATTTGATGTGGTTTTGAGGCTAACCTTTGATTGAAATATCAATGATAATTGGATTTTCATGAGGCTCCTTTATGAATGCAGGCTGAATCGAGCAAGGCAGCGGCAGTAAAGGCCAAGGGAGATACAGAGGGATCCTCAGTTACAGATGCGGAAAGGGTCAGGCTGGATGTGAAGAATCAATTGCCGGATAGTAAGGTGGCTTTAGTTTGGTCAGAGGTCTCAGATACCAATGTAGGAGCTTGGAGATATGAAGAGTTTAAAGAACGGTTAGCTCAGAGGGATTTATCAGCCCTGACCAAGGGAGTGGTGAAATCCAGACTGGCTCATAAGGAAGGATTTCCTCCTGCAGTTCAATGCTATGAATTGATATTAGAGTGTGCCCGACACTATGACTTTGATACGCAGAGGATTGTTAGCACTGATGGGAGAGTGTTGGAAAACTTTAATCCAGTTTCCATTGCCCAGGCATTTGATATGCCAGACTTGCCATGTGTGTGTGCCTTCGACATGGACTTGGATAGAACTTATTATGAGGATGAACCTACCAAAGCCCAACAGATGATCAATTCCTGGCTGGAAAAGCCAAAATCTCATTTCTCCAAGCTGCCTAAACAGTTACATAGGATCAAGTTTTGATAAGATATATATGATGCAATCACACTGTTGAGCAGGGTGGTGGGCTTGAAGAGTGCTGGGGCATTGGAGAATTGGATGGTGCATGTTATTAACAAGATTGAGCAAGGCATCAATTACCATTGGGCAGGGATTATTAGTGCAATGATTGACAGGTAGATGAGAGATGTGTTGGAGACAAAGAAACTCACCATGTCATCTTATGTGGTATATGTGCTTGCCAGATTTTATCCATACAAGGGATTGAGTCCAAAAGGAACATTTGGGTAGGATATCATCTATCAGGTATACCCTGAGTTGCACCTAGGGAATCATAATTATAGAAGAATAAATGATGCATTTACTATGCATATTAATTTGTTGCTTCAGAATGTAGAGCATGTGAGAATTTATGATAGGGCCAAGGAGCTGATTAAAAGATATGGAGCATGGTTTATACAATTCCCAACCTTCTCCTATATCAGAATTGATTGATATCTGACTGCTCCATATAGATTGCCAAGATATCCCACTTATCACATCATACTATTGGAGGTTACTTGGTAGATATGTGATTTCGATGCCATTGTTAAAAGAGAGAAGCACAAGACAGGGTTTGGTGGGGACTTTCCTTTGAAAATTAATATAAATGAAGTTTTTCCTTCAATCCAATCTGCTCATGCATCAGGGGAGGAGTTGAGTACTTTTGGTTTCTCTTTCCATTCTAAGAGGGCAAGCTTTGATATCACTGGTGAAGCACAGAAGAAGGCTACTAAAGAATATCATCACAAAGATGATCTAGAGGATTACTGGGCTAACAACAAGGATGACTTTGAGGTGAGAAAGAAAAGGTATTCTAGGCTTCCAGCTGATGTAATCAGAATGTACAATGTCAAGCTGATTCCTGATCAATTGGAAGATGATGGAAATTTAGTCCAGGATCATGCATTTGAATCAGTTAAGGACAGACCCATTGGAGAGATAAACTGGTCAAAAAAGGAAATAACTGAGTTGGAGGAATTGATGGCTCCCATTGTGAAATCTACCAAGTCATGGCTGAAACATAAAGTATGGGAATTGGAGAGCAAGAAGGCACCTTGCACTTTCAATCTGATGGGAAATCTGAATGCTCATTCTACCTCAGAGGAATCTGGTGAGGATGATTCTACAGGAAAAACTAAGGTAGGCTCACCTTTTAAGATTAAAATTAGAGGCCCTAAGGAGAGTGAGCCTGAAAAGAAAAGAAAACCTAGGGGAAAGAAAAGGAGTCATACTATGAAGATAGGTAAGTTCACCAAAGAGGAGGAACTTGAGAAAGCAAAGAAAGAAGACACTCCTCCAGAGCCAAAAAGGACAAGGACAACCAGGGATTCTAAGAATAAAGATCAAGGAACTTCTAAGGATGAGGTGGATCCTCCTGTGGTTCATGTGGAGAGCTCAAGAGAGAAAACTCAGGTTTATTCAAGAAGGTCCAGAACTCCATCTCCCAAGGAGACTATGCAAAAGGTAGATCCCCTTCCAATGGCATCTACTATGGGACAACAGAAAGACACCTCTCCTTCATTGGGTATACCTGAGCAGATGACTCATGAGGGGAATGAGACTAGTGAGGAAGCAAAACCGTTTAAGAATGGAGAACTTTATGGCGCAGCTACTGAGTTTGAGGTAGGACATGTGGAGGTGCATCATTCCCTATTGGTACAGTATGAGGATTCTCCTACAAATAGCAAAGATAATAGATCCCCTAAGAAGGAGGATGTCCCTATTAGGACTCCATCACCCTTGCAAGAAGAGGAGCCAGAGTTTGGAAACAAAGGTGGTCAATCTCCTGAGAAGGAAGAGGATAAGATGGTAGATCAACATGAAGAGGTCAAGAAGGATGAAATCCAAGTGGATCCTGCTGTTCTGGATTGGCTAGACAAAGAAATCAGAAGGAAATAGGTCATTGTTGAGGACACTCCTCTCAACTGGGATGAAATGTTGGCCAAGATTGGAAAGGGTAAGAAGAAGAAGGTAGCCAAGGTGGTTTCCAAGATCGAAAGAGATGAAGATAGTAATAGGTTTATTCATATTGCTACCCCTGCTGCTAGTAAAAGTAAAGATGAGGTCACCAGGAAGGATTATGATGTACAGACTATCAATCTTGGGCCCACTTCTATGGAGCAAGATATTGAGGAATATGAGGGGTCTAGTGCAATGATCATTGGGAGATTGAGGAAATAAACAAAGTCTAAGCATGAACTAAAGAAAGAGAATGAAAGGCTTAGGAAATGTCTAGAAGATTTAATGAAGCCTTTGCAATCTTTTCACCCATCCTCTTCTGCTACTGCTGGTTTCTTGCCAAAGGAGACCATCTCTGAAATAGAAAAGATGAAATCTTTTGCTCTGGCTACAATAAACTGGTTGAAGGAGATACAGGCTAAGGGGGATGATGCAATAAAGGAGATCCGTTCAACTGGAAAGGATGCAATAAGGGCTAAGGATTCATTAGATTATGTTTTATCTCAGGATAAGGAAGACACTGATCTCTTATTGCAGAAAACCAAAACAATCATGGAGTATAGTAAGGATCAGTTGGTCATTGATGGAATTCTTTCTTCATCTAGGGTTAATGAGCCTTGGGAGTGGTTTGAAGCCCTGCAAATCCAACAAAAAGCCATCAAGAAGATCTATAAACAAAGGAAGCAGATGGATGGTAATCTAACTAGTGTTTATGATGGATGCATCACCTTTTTTGAGGTAATAACTGGGAGGAGGAAGATCGCCCCTAAATACTTGAGTTTGGAACAATTGAAGGAATGGTGGCATGATGTCTATGCCCCTGATGTTGAAAATTATGTGACAGGGCACCAATTGGATGATGCGGCTACTTATCTAGCTGTGGTGGATAAGTACTTGGCATATAGGGGTGATTGGGATACAATGGTTAAGCGGTCAAGGGATGAAATTGAATCAATTGAATGTCGGCTCAAAATCCTACCCTTGCCACCTGTTGTTGAGTTGGACAGGGTGTTTTTGAAAGTTCATGAATTGTTGGATCAGAACAAGGATAAGGGAGGTGGTAGTTAATGCCAGCTTTGTGATTTGTGCTTCCCTATTATTATAGGGCATGTGTTGATCTAGGCTGCATTGAGGAATGTGTTTTGGTTGACCTTGATGATGTATCGGCATTTAATGTGTGCCTTATTTTGAAATTCCTGAGGCCGACTTGTTTTGGCTATTTTATTTTGTAAATGTCTAGCTGGGCTGACATGTTTTGAGGGTTCTCTTTAAATTGGCATTCCTGCCTCATTTGTAATGAGTTAGACTGATAATAGAGACAAGCTAGATTAATAAAGAGCTAGAGCATTCTATAGTAGAGATAGTAGTTAGTTCTTTGGAGCAAATGTTGTAACACAAAACAGTGGAATTGTTGCTATATTTTGGTGATCTAATACAATTGAAGGCATTGTGGCTTTTCTGGTGAATTCTTTTGTGTTAGTTTATCTTGCATGGTTCTTGTTGTTCCATCTTTTGCAATTGCTTAAAGATAGAAGATTTGATGTTAAATTTAGAACTAGATTAGTTTGGTGAATAATGTTTATGGTTTTATGCTTGGAGTGTTTGTAGCAATCTCTGGTCTATACTCCCAGTAACTATCTGATTGTAGTAGACTGGTGAAGTCAACCTGGACCATACATTTGTTTGTGCTTAGTTCGATTGTGGATGAATGTCTATGATTTGAAAATCTGTATGCCTTAGAAGATTGCACCTTTCCTGTGATATTGCATTATGGGTTAAGCAGGAATTGGTTATTTGAGATTGGTCCATTCCAGGTGTTTATCATTTGCATTGTTCATCTTAGAAATAGTTTAGATTTCATTATATCTCTTACACCCTCATCTTCTGCTGTTTCTTTATCATTTGGTTAGATTTAGGATTCAAGATCATAATATTGCAAAATTTGATAAATTGGAAAGATACAGTTTGCTTGTAGTAAGGTCCGATTGTGATTACCAGTATTTTCACATATTATCTGAGTTGTTTATGCATTGTCATGACCTGACACCCGAGAGACCTTGGGTGATTTTTAGTAACTTGTTGTTGAAAATTACCTTTCAAGAGAGATAGAATATTGCATTCTATCTGAGTTGTTCCGTGCAGAAAACACCATCAATAGGATGAATTATGAGGGATAATGTTTTAAGAGAGATTGTTGTAAGTTTTGTCAAACTATCCTGAATGTCTAGTTGAACATCTTAAGTTATAGGTTTTGTTGATGGTGTTTTCTGCACAGACAACTGCTCCATGAATGCAATATTCTATCTCTCTTGAAAGGTAATTCTCAACAAAAAATTACTGAAGATTACCCCAAGGTCTCTCGGTGTCAGTCATGACAATGCATAAAACAACTCAGATAATATGTGAAAATGTTGGTAATCATAAGGGGCCTTACAAATGAACAATGTTGGAAGTGAATTTTCATCAGATGCAACAATATGGTGATGCTTTCAATCCTAAAACTAACCCAGATTCAAAATAAACAGCAAAAGAGATAAGGGTTTAGAGAGATTCTATTCATTCTAACTCTTAAGATTAACAATGCAAATGATAAACACTTGAAATGGACCAATCCCAACGAAACCCAATCTCTGCTTGACCAAGATTAATCTACAATCTTACAGAAACAGTGCAATCTTCTAAGGTTTTAAAGATTTTCAGATTATGAACATTCACCCAAGACAACCCAATTGCAGTTGAAATGAATAAATCTCCATAATTGAACCAAGCACAATGAATATAAAGGTCCAGGCTAACTTTACAAAGCAACTAAAAATCAACTAGCTGCAAAAAGTATGGACCAGGGATTGCTGCAAACACTTCAAACATTAAATCATGAACATCATTGAATCAGATCTAAATATAAATCTAATAACCATGAGAAATTTTTAAAATTGAATCATAAGAACCATGCAAGATAAGTCAACACAAAAGATATCACCAGAAAATCACAATGCTTTCAATTGTATTGAATGACCAAACTCCAGCAACAATTCCAATGTTATGTTACATCACTTGCTCAGAAATTGACTAGCTTCTACCTCTACTCTACTGCTAAATTCGATCTCTATCAAATCTTCTCCTAATATCTCACCCCCTTTACAAGTGAGGCACAAATGCCATTTATAGAGAACCCCCCAAACATGTCGGCCTAATTAGATTTTACAATAATAATTGGCCTCAAAACAGGTCGGCCTAAGGAGAAATTCAAAAGAGGACAAGATTTGCATTAAATGCATGAATATTATCCATGTCAGCCTATGATCTCCAGCAAGATCAAATTCACATGTCATCCATAAAGTCCTCCAGCTGTAGACAGTTTTGGCACGGATTCTTAGGCAAGTCCCACTTTGAAAATTTAATTTGAACACTTCCAGATTTCCCTCCTTTGGCATGAATCCATATGCAAGTTCACCTTTTAATATTTGTTTAGTCCTGAAAGATAGATATCATCATTAATAGCCCACATGTCCAAATTAAATTTCAATAAAATCTTGACCTTTTCTAAAAACTTACATTGCTATAATGAAACTTTCCATTTTCAGATTTTTTTCCATTTTTGGAAATTTTATTTTCAACATCTTTTCAAGAAATTTTCATTTTCAAGAACATTTAAAAAAAAATCCATTTTGGAAAATATAAATAAATAAATAATCATTTCTCAAAAAAATTTCTATTTTGGGAAATTTCGATTTGGCCCTTCCAAGGAAATCGTACTCAAGGGGAAAATCTGGGAAAATCCAGGTCAGGCGGATTCTAGACCAGAATCCGGAAAAATCCAGGTGGACAGGAATCCGGAAAAATCCAGGCGGACAGGAATCTGGAAAATTCCAGCCGGACAGGATTATGGGAAATTCTAGCCGGACTGGAAAATCCCGGATTTTGTTCAAAACCTAGTTTTTCCGAAGCACAACTCAGGGGAAGGACTTGGACAAGCAACATAAACATCTAAGGACCCCCAAAGGCAATGAAAGCAATAAAATTAAGGGGCCAAAAGACACCAAAAGCCAATCCGGGAAATTTCAGGCAGACAGGATTATGGGAAATTCCAGCCGGACTGGAAAATCTCGGATTTTGTTCAAAACCTAGTTTTTTCAAAGTGCAACCTGGGGAAATCACTTGGGCAAGCAAGATGAACATCTAAGGACCTCCAAAGACAATGAAATCAATAAAATTAAGAGGCCAAAAGCTAGAGCAAAAAGAGGGTCCCCGCTTTCAATGGGGCGTG
>VDFB02281492.1:1055566752-1055588419 GCA_007258455.2 Sequoia sempervirens | reverse complement strand
GGTAGAGGGTAGAGGGTTTAGGGTTTAAGGGTTAAGGGATTAAGGGTTGAGGGTTCAGGGATTAGGGTAGAGATTTTATTTGGGTTTAAAATGGTTTAAGGGTTGAGGGTAGAGGGTGTTGGGATGAGGGTAGAGGGTAGAGGGTTTAAGGGTTAAGGGTTGATGGTTTAGGGTTTAGGGTTGAGGGTTGAAGGGTTTAAGGGTTGAGAGTATAGGGTTGAGGGATTAGGGTAGATATTTTAGTTGGGTTTAAGGTTTTAAGGGTTGATGGAATAGGGTTGAGGGATTAAGGTTGAGGGTAGAGGGTATTGGGTTGAAGGTAGAGGGTAGAGGGTAGAGGGTATAGGGTTGAGGGTAGAGGGTAGAGGGTCTAAGGGTTTGGTTTTAAGGGTTTAGGTCTCCCATCCCTCTAAATCCCACTCTCTCACTCTCCCACTCCCTCTCTCAGGTATTCCCCCCACCGTAACTGAATAAATCTCTCTCCCTCTCAAGTCTCTCTCTCTCTCTCAGGTCTCACTCCCTCCCACACTACCTAGACTAATCTGTCTCACTCCAATCCCCTCTCTCACACTCCCTCTCTGTTAGGTCTCACATACCTCCCACCCTACCTAGAAAAATCTATTTCACTCCAACCCCCTCTCCCCCTCTCCCTCTCTCTCTCTCCCCCTTTGGTATTTTTGTATCTCTCAAGTCTCATCTCTCCCAACCCCTCTCCCATTGCTAGGTCTTTCCCCCCACCATAACTGGGTAACTCTCTATCCCTCTCAAGTCTCTCTCTCTCAGGTCTCACTCCCTACCACGCTACCTAGAATAATCTCTCTCACTCCTATCCCCTATCTCTCCATCTCAAGTCTCAATCCTTTCCTCTCTATATTTGGAAAACATTTCAAAGCAACACATTTGGTGCTCACCAAATTTGTTGAGCACCAAATTTGGCACTCTCCAAATTTGGTGAGGGCCGAATTTGTTTTTGTTGGCAACACAAGGGAATACAACTGAGAGGGGGGGTGAATCAATTGTCACAGAAATTCAAAACTTATTAACTTTATTAACCTTATTCTTAGATCTGATTAATAACCATGAAAGCATAAATCATCAACACATCAGAAACACACATAATACCAATATTTTTTTTACGTGGAAACCTTGTTAGGGTAAAAACCATGGTGGAGGTCAATCCACAAGATTATACCCTATTAAAAATATAAAGAATGAAATGGGAAATGCACATGCATTCAGTCACACTACCTAGATCTCTATGTTTAATTACAACAAGGCTCACATCCCAAAAGAAGACACACTATCTTATAGAAAGATTGAAATTACATCCGCAGGGATTTTAACTGATAAAATAGCATCTGCTAATGCCTGATTACAGTTCCGGTTAAGCACATGAACACTTCTTCACACTTTTCTCTACCTTTTAATGATTTAGAACATTATTCACACATACACACATTCGACATCCATGAGCACACTTCAAATCCAATAAACAATCACTTATATATCTGCAACAAGAAATTACATTGCAACATGTCGGCTTCAACAAAATAATAAAATGAATATAACTATTTGCTCAAATCAACAACAATTATCAATGCAAATCAACCAAGGTCGGCCTCAACATAATGAAGACCTAAATAAACATGCTCGAACACAAAACACCTCAATTAATTACTCCTTGAAGATCCACAACACGCTACCATCACCTAGTTGGCCATGAACATGAAAAACATGAACACATAAGAGAAAATCATGGATTGCGAGCACAATAATCAATGCAGACATGCAAAAAATATAGAGCACAATATAGAATCATCCAAAAACATGATGAATCACCAAAGAAGCATCCACAACAACTGAACTAACTAAATCACATTATCTTCAATCAGGAACACCAACTGAAGCAACAAAAAAACTGTTAGAATACAAATCTTCATAACTCGATCAAATCTTCACGCGGATCTCTGAAACTCGACGTGGATAAAATAGATAGACTAAAAAACAAACCCTTTAGTCTAAAACCTCTGATCATCAACGTATTGAGCTCACCAACAGTCTGAACTTCACTTCACCACTAACAACCTGCAACTCATTTCATTACAATGTTCTCAATATCCTCGACATATATAGCTTCAAATGACTTAATGCTAATAGTGTTGACATCAATGAAAACCACAACATCAAAAAATCTCCCCCTTTGGCATTGATGGCAAAAATGATGTGAAAAACACCATCAACGCAACCAACTATCTCTTAGCACTTACTTCCCCTTAGGTTATGACTCTTCTCTTCTCAACTCTTTCACATGATCTTCTCCCCCTTTGACATCAATGAAAAAGATCTCTTTTCACCACACAAAATTTTAACCACATATATGAATATCTAAACATCTGACTACTCCGCCTGAGTAGTAGCCACCACAACATCAATCTGAAACAAGATATGACTATGAAATGCATAGACTGATGCAAATCAATGCATCCTAGTTCTGATTAGGAGGGGTAATCACCCCTAACTTCCTTTTGAGATACTCAAAAGTATCCTTAGGAAATGAATTTGTAAAAATATCTGCAATCTTCTCCTTAGTAGGCACATACTCCAATCTAACTTCCTTTTCACTCACCTTCTCTATCAAAAAGTGAAACTTGATAGATATATGCTTGGTCTTTGAATACAACACCAAATTCTTAGAAATGTTAATAGCATTTGAATGATCATAGAATATAACAATGGGCTCATCATACACAACTCTGATATCCTTCAACATCTACTTCATCCATAATACTTGAGTACAATTGTTAGCAGCAACAATGCATTCTTCCTCTACAGTAGATAAAGAAATGGCATTCTTCTTTTTACTTAACCATGAAATCAACTTCTTACCCAAGAAAAATGTTCCACCACTAGTACTTTTTTTGTCATTCACATCTCCTGCCCAATCAACATCAGTAAAGGCACTCAAAGTAAGATCATCATCTTTAGGATACCATAGGCCAAAATCCACTATTCCCTTCAAGTATTTGAAAATCCTCTTCATAGTAGTCACATGAGATTCCTTAGGATCAACTTGAAATCTTGCAACAATACATACATCATTCATGATATCAGGCCTAGTTTGAGTCAAATAAAGCAATCCACCAATCATTGATCTGTATCTGGTTTTATTTTCCTTTAGAGAATCATCATCTATTGTTAACTTGCATCCGGTCACCATGAGTGTACCAACTGGTTTTGAATCTTCCATACCAAACTTCTTCAACAATTCTTTCACATATTTGGACTAAGATATAAAGATCCTTTATCTAACTGAGTAATTTACAATCCAAAAAATAATTTCATCTCCTCAATCATTGGCATCTCAAAGTCACTCTGCATCTCATCAGCAAACTTCATGCACAAACCATCATCTCCTCCAAAAATGATATCATCAACAAATACCTCAACAATCAAATCTTTATCATCATTCTTGAAATATAGATTACTATCAGCAGTACCTTTGTTGAATCCAAGCTTCAACAAATACTTATCCAATCTGGCATACCAAGCTCTAGGGGCTTGCTTAAGTCCATACAATGCTTTCTTCAACCGATACACCATATCTCCCTTATCAATCAACTGAAATCCATTAGGTTGCTCAACGTACACCTCTTCTTCCAATTTTCCATTTAAAAATGTTGACTTGGCACTCATTTGTTAAACCTTGTAGTTCTTGTAAGCAACATAAGCAAGAAATAATCTCACATCTTCAATTATAGCAACAAGGGAAAAGGTCTCTTCAAAGTCAATTCCTTCCATTTGAGAATATCCTTTACATACCAGTCTTGATTTGTTTTTAACCACTTCAACTTTCTCATTTAGTTTTTTTTCTAAAGACCCATTTTTTTCCAATTACATTCTTATCCTTAGGTCTGGGAACAAGAATCCATGTATCATTCTTCTCAATCTGCTTTAGTTCCTCTTTCATTGTTTCAACCCAATGTTCATCTTTACATGCTTCATTCACACTAGTAGGCTTAGTCTTTAAAATAAAACAACACTCTTCTGCAATCTTTCTCCTAGTTTGGACACCTTTGTTTTTATCACCTATGGTCTGATCTTTTGAATGATTTATCCTTACATACCTCAGAGTCTTCTTAGGATGTTCTTCAACTTCAGGCTCTTGTGTTCTCTCTTCTGCACTTTCACTGGTTTCTCCTTCTTGATTTTCTTGATTCACCAGAATGATTTGCACTTGATTTGTAGTCTGAACATTCTTTCCTTTGTTTGTATTATCATTCTGATAATCAGAATCATATCCATAGGTTCTGGATGGTATAGCTATGTCTTCATCAACCTTAACATTTTCATTTTCAACCATTTTTCTCAACCTCTTATTGTAACACCAGTAGGCCTTTCTTTTAGTAGAATAACCCAAAAAGATTCCTTCATCACTCCTAGCATCAAACTTTCCTATATCTTCATCTCTTTTGATAAATCATATACTCCCAAATATTTTGAAATATCTAACAGTAGGTTTATGACCATAACATAGCTCATAAGGGGTCCTAGGTCAGTATCACTTTTGATTTGTACTCGGTTGAGTGTGTACACAGCAGTACTTACAACTTCTCTCTAGTAGATATGAGGGACATTTCCTTCCAACATCATAGTTCTAGCAACTTCTTCAATTTTTTTGTTCTTCCTTTCCACAACTCCATTTTGCTAAGGGGTCCACGGTGTAGATAATTGTATCCTTATTCCATGTTTTTTACAAAAAGAATTAAACTCATTAGATGTGAATTCACTACCTATCTGATCTTAGACACTTAATCTTCAGACCTGCCTCTGTCTTAACCATAGCTTTAAAGATCTTGAACTTTTCTAGAGCTTTAGATTTCTCCCTTAAGAAAGTAACCCACATCATTCTAGAATAATCATCAATGAGCAACATGAAATACCTGTAACCTTGTAAACTTCTGACTTTAGATGGACCACACAAATCAGTATGCACAAGCTCCAACAATTCATTTGAACAATGCTTCTTGCTTCAAAATGAAATTCTAGTTTTCTTTCCCAACTGACATTCCTTGCGTATGGCATTAGTAGGTTTCATCAACTTAGGTAGATCTCTCACAACCTTAGTAGAACTTATCTTGACAATATTATCAAAGTTAACATGACACATTCTCCTATGCTACAACCAACTTTCTTCAACTTGGGCAATCAAACAACTTTTACTAGTGGCATTCAAGTGAAAGATATTACCTTTTTTTTTGTACTTGATGAAATTACATTTTTGAAACTCAATATTCTGCACTTTCCATCCTTGAACTAAAGATTGTATCCCTTATCAACCATCTGACCAGCACTTAAAATATTATGCTTCAAACCTTCCACATATAGGACATCATTAGTATTATGCTTACCATCAAGAGAAATGCATCCTCTGCCACAAATCACACTAGTTGTATTATCTCCAAATATCACAACACCACCATCATACTTTTCCAAGCTCACAAACTTACTTTTATCTCCTGTCATGTGATGAGAGCATCCACTGTCAATCACCCATTCATCTTTCTACTCTAGCAGCTAGGGCTTTCTCCACATTTGTACAACTAGAAAATTTAGTAGACATAGGATTATTTTCTTTGATAGCAATAAATACCTATTCATCATCACTTCCATTCCCTTTATCATATTCTTCATATGTCACACCTTCATCAACAGTATAGTAACACTTCTTTTGAAATATAGGCTTATTAGATCTTGGTTTAGAAGCTCTTTCCGAACACCTTGATGCAAAATGACCAATATTATTGCAAGAAAAACATTTAAGAGGAAATTTTCCTCCATACTTACCTTTTCCTCTCACTACTCTTTTGACAATAAGTGCTTCCAACTCTTCCAGCTCTCCTTCTTCTTCAATCTATCTCATTTCATCCTCATACTTGAATGTCTTTCTAGTTGAACTTTCACCCAGATCATATCTCTATATATCTCTTCTGGAAGTAGTAGCCTTGAATGTAGACTCTATCTTAGGAAGGGCATCACCAAATTCACTCAACTCAAAAGCAGTAAGCTTACCTATCAAAATATCTATTATTACATTTGTTATAGTCTAGAGCTCTTCAATAGCACTAGCTTTGACTTTGTAAGAAACATACAATGATCTAAGAACTTTAGCAATAATCTCTGATTCATCCAACTATCCACCAACACATCTGATACCACACATAAGTTCATTCACTCTATGCATGAAAGTAGTAATGTTCTCATCATCACCCATTCTCAACATTTCATACTTCCCTTTCAGACTTAGCAACTTGGAAATCTTCACATTATCATCACCTTCATACAAAGATTCTAACTTTTCTAGAACTCATAAGCAGTCTTCAGATCCATCACATTTTTCATCGGAGTATCACTCAAAGTGCTCAACAATGCTTCCTTAGCCCTGATATTATATTCAACATCTCTAATCTTAGTAGTAGTAGTAGGACCATTCTGTGGAATAACATACCTATTACTTGTAATACTCGAGTAGGGTTCACCAATTCATCTTAGATGACACTCCATTCAAGTCTTCCATAGAGAATAATTTATTCCATCAAATCTTAGACTATCCTTCTTGTATATTGCCATCCTGGATCACCTTAAGCTATTAAAATTCTTACAAGGAACCTGCTTTGATACCAATTGTTGGAAACACAAGGGAAGACAATTAAGAGGAGGGGTGAATCAGTTGTCACAAAAATTCAAAACTTATTAACTTTATTAACCTTATTCTTAGATCTGATTAATAACCATGAAGCATAAATCATCAACACATCAGAAACACACGAACACCAAGATTTTTTTTACATGGAAACCCTGTTAGGGGAAAAACCACGGTGGAGGTTAGTCCACAAGATTATACCTTCTTAAAAGTATAAAGAATGAAATGGGGAATGCACATGCATTTAGACACACTTCCTAGATCTCATTGCTTAATTACAACATGGCTCATAGTCCAAAGGAAGACACACTATCTTATAGAAAGATTCAAATTAGATCCGCAAGGATTTGAACTGATAAAATAGCATCTGCTAATGCCTGATTATAGTTCCGGTTAAGCACATGAACACTTCTTCACACTTATTCACTCTTCTTAACACTCTTCTCTACCTTCGAATGATTTAGAATATTATTCACACATACACACATTCGACATCCATGAGAACACTTCAAATCGAATAAAAAATCGCTTATATATCCACAACAATAAATTACATTGCAACATGTTGGCTTCAACAAAATAATAAAATGAATATAACTGTTGGCTCAAATCAACAACAATTATCAATGCGAATCAACCAAGGCTGGCTTTAACATAATGAAGACCCAAATATACATGCTCGAACACAAAAAACCTCAATTAATTACTCCTCGAAGATCCACAACATGCTACCATCACCTAGTCGGCCATGAACATGAAAAACGTGAACATGCAAGAGAAAATCATAGATTGCGAGCACAACAATAAATGCAGACATGCAACAAAGATAGAGCACGATCTAGAATCATCCAAAAATATCTTGAGTCACTAGAGAAGCATCCATAGCAACTGAACTAACTAAAATCACATTATCTTCAATTAGGAACACCAACTGAAGTAACAAAAAAACTGTTAGAATAAAAATCTTCATAACTTGATCAAATCTTCATGCAGATCTCTGAAACTCGACCTGGATAAACTAGATAGACTCGAAAAAAATCCCTTTAGTCCACAACCTTTGATCATTAATGTACTGAACTCACCAATAGTCTAAACTTCACTTCACCACTGACAACCTGCAACTCATTTCATTATAATTTTCTCAATATCCTCGACATATACAACTTCAAATGACTTAATGCTAATAGTGTTGACATCAATGACAACCACAACATCCAACATTTTTTACCTTGAAATAGTAAAATAGGGGTCGACCCCATGATTCAGACCCACATGCTTTTTCATTTGTCTAGTTCAACACTTGATTCGACTCAGAAATGCCTTTTTTATGTAGTTGAATCCTTGTACTAGTCTATGCTTGATCCATCACCTTTTTACCACCAATTTGCATGCTAGATAATGTAGAAGAAGACATTTTGAAGTTTCTACATCATTTTACATTATCTCAGGTAATATATTCATTTTGGTAATACTGAAATGTTTATATTTATTATATTTGTTTGTTCTTGACAATATAATCTAAATTCCTTTCATGATTTTATTAATCATAACAATTGGACATAGAATTCAACATTGAATTAGATTGGAGTTTCATAAAATAGTTTAATTTTATGAGTTTGAAGGAAAATAATGAAAAACATGACATAATTTAGATGAATTCATGTTTAAACTTATATAAACAACATCAACTTAACACAATTTTCTTATGATTTCTATTTACATTGCTTATAGTAGTCCATTTCTAGCATGGCTAGTGGAATTCACTCTATTTCATTTTAGGTAGATGTTTATATTGAGTTTTTTGTTTTGTTTTGACAATTTATAGACCATTAATTTGATGATTTTATTAATCTTCATTGTTACACATAGAATTCAACATTAAATTAGATGGATGCTGCATGTTAAAGTTTAATTTTTAGGAGCTTGAAGATAAAAAATGGAAAACATGACATAATAGATTCAAATTGATTACTAGTGATGGTTGTGGGAAAACTTTTATTTTCAAAAAATTTGGAAAACCTAAGACCTTTCATCAATGTTAATGCAAGTTTCCATTAATTTTTTTGTGTCATAAAAATTCACCTTCATCATGTGCTTAGATAAATTCAAGTGACTTGACATAGTTGTTAATGAAAGTTTCCATTCATTCATACCATTTACCTTTCTAAGAAATAAAAAATGGGAAAATTTGGTGCAATTGAAAATGCTTTTTAT
Source organism: Sequoia sempervirens (assembly GCA_007258455.2). NCBI lineage: Eukaryota > Viridiplantae > Streptophyta > Pinopsida > Cupressales > Cupressaceae > Sequoia > Sequoia sempervirens. Next base: position 1,055,579,505 of record VDFB02281492.1, on the reverse strand, counting down.
CTTTCTAAGTTACCTAATTTCTAAATAATTAGTGAATAATTCCAAGATATAGCATCACAAACCCTTCTTTGAATTCATGTTCTTCATGGCTTGGTTGACAATCACAATGTGGTTTTGACAATAATAAGCACAAGATTTTGTAGTTTCCAAAGGTGGCAGCAACTTATACCCTAGGTTTGAAACTTCTTTTCTCCTAAGAACTTGTCCACACTCCAAATACTCCCCTCAAACCCTTCTTAACATTGATCAACACTTACATGAAGCAATTTTGTATAGATCCCTCAAAGTACTAGGTTTTACACAGTATAGTTGAAAAAAGAAACAGTTTTTCCTCAATAACTCACACAAAATGATGATTTAGCAACCCTCCTTTTGTTAGCACATGCATATATGACTATATAAAATTAGTACCAAGTTTCATATATTTTCACCTGATGCATCAAAAGTTATGGGTTTTTTGAAGCTTGCTATAAATCATAGGTTGGGGACAACAATGTTTGATAAGATATGCAATGTAAAGTAATTATTTGAGTTTTAAAGATATGAAATGCAATGTAATTAGTGATATGAATATGTTTCATAAAATGCTTGGTTTGTTTCATAAAATGCAATGTAATTAGCGGGATTGATATGTTTGAAAAAATGCATTACTTACTTTTCTTGCGATATGGAGGTAGACATGTATGAAAAATATTGTAGCATAGACATATTTGATAAGATGAATTAATAGACATGTTCAAAAAATGTGGTAGCATAGAATAAGGCAATGAGTTGTTTGAAAGAATGCCTCAATGAAATGTGGTCTCATGTGTTGATGTCCATCACCATGAGACCACATTTCTTGGAGGTATGTTTTCCAAATAGCTCACCACCTTCTTTCATTAAATTCTTTGGTAGACATGTATGAAAAAGGCTAAGGTAGACATGTATGAAAAATGTTGTAGGATAGACATGTTTGATAAGATGCTTTGGTAGATATGTATGGAAAATTTGGTTGCATAGAAAAGGGTAGTGAGATGTTTGAAAGAATGCCTCAAAGAAATGTGGTCTCACATGGTGATGTCCATCACTATGAGACCACATTTCTTGGAGGCATATTTCCAAACAGCTTGCTACCTTCTTTCATAAAATGCATTGTAATCAATGATATCAATATGTTTCATAAAATGCATTACTTACTTTTATTCTATGTGTGTTTGTGAACATGTAGCATTCAACATCATGCTGAGGAAATGACCAAAGCCTCTAACACTAGAAGAACGTGAAGTTAAAAATGCAAGGAGAAGAGAATAAAAAATTGTAGCTCATGAAGCAAAGGAATTGCAACCCATACAACAAGAAATTCCCATTGAAATCTAAGAGAGATGTCCAATTGGCAGCAAAAAGGGAATGAATGAACAAAATTCATGGAAGGACACAAATGGATCATGAATTTGGGAGCACATCATCAACCATAGGTGAAGTTCAATGCACATCTCTATTTGAAGACACACCAGCAATAGCATGTGGTTTTCCAAGTACATCAGAAATCACATCTCCAGTTGAAGACACACCATCAACAACATTGGGTTTTGAAAGTACATCAACAAACACATCTCTATTTGAAGGCATTACATAAACAACATCTCAAGTTGGAGGTACAACATTGTTTACATGTCAATCTCAAGGTATGTCATCAATTGCACCTTCGATTGAAGGTACACAATCTATCCTCGATGTCGTTGAAATTCCTAGAATGTTGACACAAATTTACATTTGAGAACTCCTAGAGTTTTGCATAGAAAACCTAGATTTTTGATTGATATTGATTCCAATGTTTTGAAATGGATTCCTAATAAGATTCCAAAATGTACATGTCAAAGATATGCATAGAGGATATGGAGTTTATTTTTTGTGAAGCTAAGTGAGGGTGGAAGATGTCAACTATTTGTTGAAATGATGAGGCAACTCAAATTTAGGCCCACCATGAAGGCTCTTGGGATAAGAGTTTTGAATGAATCAAGTGAAAATTCCATTGTAAAGAACTTGATGAATGCATACAAGAGCATGGGTTCTACCTCACGCATGAAGGCTAGTTGTGCCACATGACGTGTGATGGCAACACTGTTAAGCTATCAAACAAGGAGCAAGGTGAACCTTACAAAGACAAGTAAGTCTTTGAAAATAAGTAGATCATCTCTAATGAGAGCAAAAGGAAGGTTTGAAAGAGTGGAGGATCCAAATAGCAATGAGTTATGGGCATTCTTGGGTAGAGTGCCACGAAAAGATAAAAGAATTGCTCAAGCCTTGAGATCTATAATAGTAGATTATTGGAAGGATAACACAAGGACCTCCCCCAATCAAAGAGATGTTGTAAGAAGGAGAATTGGTAGTCAAATCTATGAGCCACATCTAAAACATTATTTGGATACCACTTAAACCCAATTTTTTGTTGATTTTGTACAAAATTTTCCTCAAATTAAAATATGTGAAAGGTATTTTGAAATGCTAAAACCTTTTTATGTCAAAATAAATCACACATGCACTACTTGTTGTTGTAGAGTACATATTGAGTTTTCTAACCATTATGATGTTTATCGATGTATATGTGTAGATATGTATACTAACAATGTTTTGCAGGAATGTAACATAAGGCCTCCACCTAAATCCTCAAGGGAATTCTTATCTTCTATTTTATGAGAAAGAGTGGATGGTCAAGTATTTTACAAGAAGTCATGTTTGGATGGCACATGTGATCATTGTGGTGGCATGCAACATTTTCTAATTTTCCAACACATGGCTAGTACACACACAATTGGAAACAAAATTGTGGAATTTGGAAAATACAAGATAGTGGCCTACAGTATAAAAGATGGGAAAGAAGCAAAGAAGTGTGAATTGGTCAGTGATAAGATTCCAATGTATCAGTTTATGGGCATTTTCCATGATCAGGTGGTCTATGAGTATGGAAGGCATACACATAGAGTTCGATGGTTGGACTCATTTTTAAAGTTATGCAAGGACACATTTCCACTTCATAACATCATTTCAGTTGTCGATTTCATAGAGAACTACACATTATAGCCACAAAACGAGGTGTAATCACAATACTACAACTCCATGCAGGTTGCTATATTTTTGCATATAGCATTCATTCATGCAAATGATAGTACAGAGGATAACATGAAAGTATTGAGGGAGTATCAATTTTACATCAGCGATGATCACACACATTCTATAGAGTTTGTGTAAGGTTGCTTTCAGATGTTCTATGTTGATTTGCTTAGTAGGGAAATATCATTCAGTTAGCATATCATATGGTCAGATAACTGTACATCTCAATTCAAGAACTCCAGAATATTTTACTGGGGGAGTAGGATGCATATGATCAGTGATGTTCCCCATATGTGGAACTTCTCAAAAGCTGGGCATGGAAAGGGGGGGCATGATGGAGCAGGTGCATGCATTAAAAGAGCCTTAGCATGAGAAGAATTAAAGTACAAAGACATTGTAAAGTTGACAGATGCAAGATCAATTGTCGAGTGGTGCAATCATGCAATGGGTCCAAGTAGTAGGATAATTATTTAGATCTTAGATTTTTTCATTTAGTAGATGTTACTAACATTGCAAAATATGAGGATTGTTGTACACTAATAGGATTGAGTGAGCTACACTCTTTTAGAAGCTCTAATGTAGGTATGTGAACTATCAATACGCAGAAAATGGCATGCTTTTGTTCTGCATGTACACTTCAAGTATGGAGTGATTGCGAGTCAATAGAGTGGGTTGATGAATGGTTTGTAAGAAGTCTAACCCCACTTGACACTTATCATCTCCCAAATCAATGCACTATTATTGATCCAAACTAAAAAATCAAAGATGAAACTTAATCCCTTTTCACTTGTGCACATGAATATCATAAAAATAAGCCCCATGAAATAATTAAAATGCCTTTTCAATGCTTTTGTCATAAAATAATTTATGACCTTTGAATTAAATACTTTATGGTTGTTCTATGAGTATTACCTTTTCCTCTGTGTATAACTTGATGATCCTTTGCATACTTTATGGTGGTTGTCTATTTATTACTATTAAAAGTGAAGTTGAAACAACAAACTTCAAACAACAAAACTTAAGTGATGGAAAAGTTAACTTATGGTGGCTATTTATTTATTTCCTTTTATTGCTCTCCACAGAAATGTGTTTGTTAAAGTGAAGTTGAATCAAAAAAATTAGGTGATGGAAAAGTGGTAGAGTCATTAAAAGTGTATGTTTTTGCAATTAGAGTCAAAAGGTCAATGGAATGGACTTCCAAGTGAATGTTTCCAAGACACTTCATTTGAAGCAAGGAGATTTCCAAATTTTCCAAGGATTTACATGTGTGGTATAAATAGTTTTTCAGTAACTTTTAGCTTATTTATGTGAGGTACTAATTTTCACTTTGAGCTATGTTCAATCGACAAAATCCCTTATGAGTCCAAAGTGCAAAATGGCTACAATCTTCGATGAGTTGTTACTCAAACACCGTGATGTTTAGAAACTTCTCGTCTAAGGCCACAAGATCATGTTGGACCCTTGTACAATAACCTCTCTTAGTTTTCGCTATCTCAGAGGCATTTTCCTATGGTGGCGACTTTTCACTTGGGGAAAAAGTTGTTAAATACAAGTAGTGTAAAGTTGCAAAGTGGTGCAACTTTCTTTCTGCAATTCATGTGACCAAATGAACTATTCCAACACATCTGGGTGTGTATGTTTACGCTAGGCATGTTTCTTTTTTAAAAAAAAATATGCCAAATTTCTTCGACCTACGTTCAACTAACAAAATCCCTTAAGTCCAAAGTACAAAATGGCTGCAATCTTTGACAAGTTGTTACTCAGACACCGTGATGCTTAGAAACTTCTCATATGAGGCTATGAGATCATGTTGGGATCCTCTACAGTAAAATCTCTCAGTTTTCGCTAACTTAGAGGCATTTTCTCGTGGTGGAAACTTTTCACTTGGGAAAAAAGTTATCAAATACGAGTAGTGTAAAGTTGCTAAGTGGTGCAAATTTCATTTTATAACTCATGTGACCCAAAAAATTATTTCAATGCATCATGGTGGGTATGTTTACATTAGGTATGGTCCTCTTTTGCACCCAAATACGTCAAATCACTCTGAGCTACACTCAACCGACAAAATCCCTTAAGAGCCCAAAGTGCAAAATGACTGCAAACTTCGATAGGCTGTTACTCGGTCATCGTGATGATTAGAAATTTTTTGTCTGAGCCTATGTGATTGTGTTAGGTCCATCTATAATAATCTCTCTCAGTTTTTTCTAACTCAAAGGTTTTTTTCCTGTAGTGGTGACTTTTCACTTGGGAAAAAGTTATCAAATGCAAGTAGTGTAAAGTTGCAAAGTGGTGCAACTTTCGTTCTGCAACTCGTGTGACCAAAAAAATTGTTCCAACACAACCGAGTGGGTAAGTTTACACTATGCATGGTATTATTTTGTACCCAAACGTGTCGAATCGCTCCGAGCTACATTCAACCAATAGAATCCCTTATGAGTCTATAGTGCAAAATGACGATAATATTCGACAGGATATTACCTAGAAACTATGATGCTTAGAAACTTCTTGTCTGAGCCTATAGGATCATGTTTGGCCCCTATACAATAACCTCTCTCAGTTTTTGTTAACTCAGAGGTATTTTCCCATGGTGATGACTTTTCACTTGGAGAAAAAGTTGTCAAATGCAAATAGTGTAAAGTTGCAAAATGATGCAACTTTTATTCTTCAACTCATGTGACCAAGTGAATAGTTCCAAAGCATCCAGGTGGATATGTTTACACTAGGAATCGTCCTCTTTTTCACCCAAACATGCCGAATCGCTCTGAGCTACGTTCAACTGGCAAAATCCCTTAAGAGTCTAAAGTACAAAATGGCTACAATCGTCGACAGACTGTTACTTGGACACCGTGACACTTAGAAAATTCTTGTCTAAGGATATGATATCACATTAGGATTCTCTACAATAACCTCTCCTTGTTTTTTATAACTCAGAGGCATTTTCTCGCGGTGACGACTTTTCACTGAGGGAAAAAGTTGTCAAATGAAAGTAGTGTAAAGTTGCAAAGTGGTGCAACTTTCATTCTACAACTCATGTGACCACATAAACTATTCCAAAATGTCTAGGTGGGTACATTTATGGTAGGTATGGCCCTCTTTTTCACCCAAACAGGCTGAATCGCTTCAAGCTACGTTCAATCGACAGAATCCCTTAAGAATCCAAAATGCAAAATAGCTGAAATCTTCGACGGGTTGTTACTCAAACATCGTGATGCTTAGAAAATTCTCATCTAAGGCTACAAGATTGCATTGGAACCCTCTACAATAATTTCTCTCAGTTTTTGCTAACTCGGAGGCATTTTCCTATGGTGGTGACTTTCCACTTGGGGAAAAAGTTGTTAAATGCAAGTAGTGTAAAGTTGCAAAGTGGTGCAAATTTTATTTTACAACTCGTGTGACCAAACAAACTATTCTAGTGCATCTAGGTGGGTGCTTTTACACTAGGAATGGTCCTCTATCACACCCAAACACATTGAATCGCTTTGAGCTACGTTCAACCAGTAGAATCCCTTAAGAGTCCAAACAACAAAATGACTACAATCTTCGATGGGTTGGTACTTAGACATCGTGATATTTAGAAACTTATCGTTTGAGTATATGGGATCATGTTGGGCCCCTCTACAATAACCTCTCTCAATTTTCATTAACTCAGATGCATTTTCTTGTGGTGGTGACTTTTCACTTAGGGAAGAAGTTGTCAAATGTAAGTAGTGTAAAGTTGCAAAATGGTGTAGCTTTCATTCAACAACTCGTGTGATCAAATGAACTATTCTAATGAATCTGGGTAGGTACATTTATGCTAGGGATGTTCCTCTTTCATACTCAAACATGTTGAACCACTCCGAGCTATGTTCAATCGACAAAATCCCTTAAGAGTCCAAAGTGCAAAATGGATGCAATATTTGATAAGCTATTAATCAAACATCATGATGATTAGAAAATTATCATCTAAGACTATGGGATCACATTGGGCCCCTCTACAATAATCTATCTCGGTTATCGCTAACTCGGAGGTGTTTTCTTATGGTGGCGACTTTTCACTTGGGGAAAACATTGTCAAATGCAAGTAGTGTAAAGTTGCAAAGTGGTGCAACTTTTGTTTTGCAACTTATGTGACCAAAAAAAATGTTCCAATATGTCCGGGTGCATAAATTTATGCTAGGAATGGTCCTCTTTTGCACCCAAACATGCTGAATCGCTCTGAGCTATGTTCATTTGACATAATCCCTTAAGAGTCCAAAGTGCAAAATGGATGCAATCTTCTATAGGATGTTACTCAGACACCGTGACTTTTAGAAACTTCTCATCTAAGGCTATGAGATTGTGTTGGGCCCCTCTATAATAACCTCTCCCAGTTTTTGTTAAATTAGAGGAGTTTTCCCATGGTAGCAACTTTTCACTTGGGAAAAAAGTTGTCAAATACAATTAGTGTAAAGTTGCAAAGTGGTGCAACTTTCATTCTGCAACTCGTGTGACCAAATGAATAGTTCTAATGCATTCGAGTGGGTACCTTTACACTAGGCATGGTCCTCTTTTGCACCCAAACATGTCGAATCATTTCGAGCTACATTCAACTGGTAGAATCCCTTAAGAGTCCAAAGTGCAAAATGACTGCAATCTTCAACAAGCTGTTACTTGGAAACCGTGATACTTAGAAACTTTCTGTCTAAGCTTATGGGATCACATTGGGCCCCTCTACAATAACCTCTCTCAATTTTTTGTTAACTCAGATGCATTTTCCCGTGGTGGTGACTTTTCACTTGGGGAAAAAGTTGTCAAATGCAAGTAGTGTAAAGTTGCAAAGTGGTGCAACTTTTGTTCTACAACTTGTGTGACCAAATGAACTATTCCAACATGTCCGAGTGGGTATGTTTACACTAGGCATGGTCCTCTTTCACACCCAAACATGTGAATCGCTTTGAGCTATGTTCAACTAGCAGAATCTCTTAAGAGTCCAAAGTGTAAAATGGTTGCAATCTTTGACGGGTTGTTACTCAGATACCGTGATGCTTAGAAACTTCTCATCTATGCCTATGGGATCATGTTGGGACCATCTACAATAATCTCTCTCAAGTTTTTCTATCTCGAAGGTATTTTCTCATGGTGGTGACTTTTCACTTGGGGAGAAAGTTGTCAAATGCAAGCAGTGTAAAGTTGCAAAATGGTACAACTTTCATTCTACAACTCGTGTGACCAAAAAAACTATTTCAACATGTCTAAGTGGGTACGTTTACGCTAGGAATGGTCCTCTTTCACACCCAAACACATTGAATCACTCTGAGCTACGTTCAACTGGTAGAATCCCTTATGAGTCTGAATTGCATTTGTTGTCACCGAATAGTGCACCCTTGCGAAACTCAACCTACTAGTGAAATATTGGATCGAGATATTCAATATCCATGACATATGCTTTTTTGTGCTCTAGAGTTATAAGAAATGATGTGGCGGAAGTTATAGGACCATGTTTCCCAATACTTTTTCATGTTATTTCATGCATAGAAAATGGAAGGAGGTTTTTTAACTTATTAAAATGATGAATATGGGAGAAATGTGATAACTTCCAATGGGTGATGCATCCATAAATCAAACTTATATTGTTGTTCATACACATCTAATATCTTCATAATATCATTAAAACTGACCTATGCATTGATTTTATTTAATGAGATGTCAAGTGTTGTGATATTAGTAGATGCAAATAAATTTTGTTGGTTGGATCAACAACTATCATGTGTTTGGATGCACGTTTATACAAGTTCATAGAGGTATATATATGTGCCTGTGAGGTTTGAAACATCCACTTGTTCTATAGATTCAAATGCAATGATTGCTAAGCATTAGAATCAAAACCATTAGTTGTTGGATGCCAACCCCAACCATGATTTAAAAGCAATACATTTTTCTATGATATTTTTTATGGGAAGGAGCTCTTATAGTTCATTTGAAACTTTTTGGTGTTAAAATCCTTTCCACTAAACAACAATAGAGCTCAAGAAGCATGAAGCATACACACAAATACATGAAGTATACACATGAATCATGGAGAATACATGTGAACACATGAATTATACATTGGAAGCATGAAGCATACATGTGAATACACACAATATATGTGAAGTATACATGTGAATAAGTGAAGCATATTTGAATAAGTGAATCACAAGTAATTGAAGCATTGCAAAGGATAAAAACCACCAGGAATGGAGCTTATTTACACAATATGCATTAGATGGAGCTTATCAAGCAATCAACATAAATTATTTAAGCACTAGATGTAAACAAAACCCATGCCTACAACATTCAAGCATACAATTTACACAATATGCATGATAACATCATTCAATAATGGCAATAGAAAAATAATATTTTCTTTAATCAAAAAGTTGTAAGGTTATACAATGATATATATTGATAAAATTATATACAATATATCCAAAATGTCCATACAAGCTTACTAAAAAAGAGCCATATGGACATAAAATGTCACATATATATCGATAGTACAAAAAATATGTTCCAAAATGCCACATAGGCATACAACAAATGACCCTAATACATAGTCATTCCATCTAGGGGAAGGAAAAAGATCTCATGCTGCCTTCGAAATTCGGCTAGATGGAGTGCTAATTGTTGGTTCTCTTGTCTTTAGAACATGCTCACTAGACCTCCTCTCTAGACTCCTCTGGAGCTGCACCTAATACAATAAAAATTATAGATGTTAATACATAGAAATTGAATCATGGAATGACATATAAAAAATTATAGTCACTTATTGCATACAAATAGTCATCATGCACATTTACAACATTACCACATCCATGATCTAGAGTGACACCCACCTATAGCAACCATAAAGATAGAAATTAAACTACATGTACAAGTATCATGAAAATTTTCAATAATAGACCATAAAAGAGCAAATACAATGTCCAATTGACTAATATGTTGCATACCTCTCTCAAAGGATCAGAACTGGCTATTGTTGCAGTAGCTGCATGGTCCATTGTGCCACCAACTTCATAGATAAAAATGTAGAAAATTCATGCATCATGAGTGCAACAACTTTTGAGGGAAGCTAGTCAATAATGGTGATATTGATAAAAAAAATTAAATACAAGGTAAAGGTCAATGATAGTTGAAAGAAATTGAAACACAATGTTAAGAAAACTTTGGGAAGTGATGGGAGTCTATGTAACAGTAAAATCCCTATTGGTGGTAATGACCTTGCATGAAAGAGTAAAAGGTTGGCCTCAGTTGAGACTACATTATAGTGCTTATAGATCACATAATGGTGAAAGTACTAAGCCCACTAGGACAGTCAAAACTCTTGCAAATGCCCAAGTTAAGTGCTCCTTGAGATTCAAATTTCATATGTTGATGAAGTAATGTTAATGAGGGCATGTTCTCAACATAGTGATAATGCCACAATGAAGTTCACATGAATGAAGTGAAAATTAGTATGTTACTAGCAACTTTCAAAGGGATAATGGAACATATGATGAATTAGTACATGTCTAGGGTTTTACTATAGCATGTGAAGTTGGTTGTTGAGGTGTGTAGTAGTAATGGAGAAGACAACTTTGGTCAATAATGAGTGGAAGGAAATATTTCTTGTAATGGTACATGTGTATATGATAAAACTTGGATGGAGGTTCTATAGCATAGAAGTGATAAAGAGACAAGACCAAGAGGGGATAATGGAACATATAATGGACTAGTAGAGATTGGTGGGATGGTCCAAGAGTGGATTGTAGAATGTAGGGTGAACTACTAGAGGTTAATGGGATAGGATTAGTAGGGAATAAAGGAACATAGGGTGAATTAGGGGAAGATAATGGGACAAGACCAAGAGGGGATAATGGAACATATGGTGAAATAAGAGAGGGTAATGGGATGGGAATAGAAGGGGTTAATGGAACATAGGATGGAATAGTATATATTGATGGGATGGGCTAGGATGGGATAACCAAATATAGGATGAACAATTAGAGGTTATGGGATAGGATTAGTAAGGAATAATGGAACATAGTGTGAATTAGGAGGTGTCTAGGGTTTGACTATAGTACATGAAGTGGTAACTTAACCTGTGTGTAATAATAATAGCTCAAAGAGTTATAGGATGAAACATGGATAAAGATGGTATAATATAGAATGGGTAAAGGAAAATAGGGTGGAACATAGGGGATGATGGAACATAGGGTGAAATAATAAAGGGTACAATAAGATGGGAGTAGAAGGGCATAATGAAATATATGATGGACTAGTAGATATTAGTGGGATGGGCTAGGAGGGGATCATGGAAAATAGGGTGAACTATTAAATGTTAATGGGATGGGATTAGGAAGGAATAAATGAACAAAAAGTGAATTAGGAGAAGATAGTGTGACAAGATCAAGAGGGGATGATGGAACATAGAATGGACTAGTAAAGATTAATTGGATGAGCTAGGACGGGATAATAAAACATTTTTAAGGTGAACTATACTAGAGGTTAAGGGGAAGTATTTAGGATGGAATATTAGATCATAAAGTGAATTAGGTGGTACCTAATGTTTGAATATAGGCCATGAAGTGGGAACTTGAGGTGTGTAGTAATAATGTATAAGAGATTTGGTCAATAATGAGCAGAAGGAAATGTTTCTTGTAACAATATATGTATAAGATTAAATATGGAAGAAGGTGGTATGTTAAAGATTGGGATGTGATATAAAATGGTTAAAATATGTGTGATGAAAGGAATGGAAGAATACGATTGAATTTGAATGGTAAATATAATTAGGATCTCACAATACCAACCAATGTTTGTGTTTCTCATCAATTTTTTAGATTTGTACACGTAAAATTATGAAAACTAGCTAACATTGTTTTACAACACCATTAATGAATACAGGTTACCTGAGTGAAAGTTGTTTGAGGACATGAATTGTGAGGTGTGGAGCTTGAAGGTACACCAAGAAAATATTTGACATCCAAAGCATGTTATGAGACAAACATTCAAATATAATATTCATCTGTTTAAATGCAATAATAATATCTTTAATACTAGTTGCATACCTATGGACTCAACGATGAGAGCAAATAAGGGTCTATAGGAATGGAGCATGTCTCATGAACACTCCAACCCTAAAATTTCATCATATTGATTCTACTAATTTAGTTATCTTAAATTTCAAAATATAATTTAATAAACAAAATTAAATGAACTGGATGAATTTTACCTAAGTATCAATGCCGTATGTATTATTTAGTAATTCATCCATCATAGCCATCACCTTTGTAACTGATGTAGGTTGTGTAGCTGCATCCCAAGCAGTTTGATAATCGTACGCGCAAATAGCACCGAAAGTGCCACAATCGTGGGGTGGATACTAGAGGCCTCACACACTGTATAATGGTATGGGTAAGCGAGCTAATCAAATCCAGTGTGTCCACCTCTACACCGTCCTTAACAATGGAAGGAACAGAGACATGCTCCACCATGGGTTTGGCCAAGGGTCTCGGTGGAAACTATGGATTACATTATGCACTAGGTCTATCATGTGTGGAGCCCCCACCTCTACCCTAAAAGTATAAGATGTCAAATTAATTTGGCATCTTATTGAGGACAACTCACAATAGGGTTTCCTCAAAAAGTATTGTGCTACCTCATGGTTATTGCATGGAG
>VDFB02281492.1:1055552816-1055566129 GCA_007258455.2 Sequoia sempervirens | reverse complement strand
GTGTGTGTGTGTGTGTGTACCTTGGAATTTTACCCTATTCTAATGTGCAAAATAACTAAAAATGCAAGTGGAAAAATACTAAGAACACTTCAAAGATTAGCCTAAAGAGTGATAAAACAAGGAAAATAGATGAAATAATATGCAAATCGATTATACCTTCCTTGCTGCTGAAGACTCCTTGGTTGGCCCTTGATTTAGATGAATATGTGTGCTCCTTGGATGGCTTTTGATGTTACTAGATGCAAGATTGATAATGAAAAATGACTAAATGGATGGATAAATGATAGTGAATGCTTGAGAATGCAAATTGATAGCATAAGGTTGCTCAAATGAAAAGGTGTTGTAAATGCCCTTGAGGAGGGGATATTTATAGGAGAATTTGAATTCTCTAGAGAATTCAACGGTTGAGATTCATCCAACAAGGTCAAGATGAAGGGATATGGTGAGTTGAGGACTCACAAGCCCTCACATTTTGACATGTGGAATGTGAAGTGGATAAAAGGAGATGAGGTGTAAGTGAGGTGGCCAAAAGGTACATGAGGTGGAGGAAGGACAAGTACCTTCCAAGTACCTTGGGGAGTGAGAAGATTTCCTCAAAAATGAATTTCTTGTCCCCAAGTGAGAGTGAAAGGGACATTTGAGGAATTTTGGAATTCCTCAAAAATCTCCATGGGAAAAGGAGAGGTGGTTGAAAATATAAATGTGAATTAAAAATTCACATTCTTAGGAGAGTCTAAAGATAAAAGGTCCAAAAAGGTTGGACTTGGTCACATGTGGATGATGTGACAAGACCAAGGTTCTAGAAGCCTTGGAAGATAGAATGCGAATTAAAAATTCACATAGAATCTAGGATAAATAATTGTGAATTAAAAATTCACATGGGAAAGAGGGTCAATGCTAAAGAGAGATAAATGCAAAGGTTGACTAAAAAGGTGGTGCTAAATATGGCTAATGACCTTGGTTAAGGTTGTGCAAATATTGGATTAGAATAATTAATGGAAGATTAGAGGCAAGTGGCAAATGGAGTGACGACATTAACTGATTAAGAGGATGCAATATCATAACTGCGAATTAATTAAAATTAATTCAGACAAGCAAAGACCATGATGATTTATCAAGGAGAGAGAATGGAATTTTAAAATTGACAAACCAAAAGGGTAAATGACCAAATTAAATAAAATTGGTTTATTTATTTAATTTAGAGAGAAGAAGGTGAAAGATGTAAAGCATTTCAGTTGGCTAAATTCAAATACTTCAAGCATATGAGACAAAAGTGGCCATTAATTCTAATACCAATATCAATATGATAGATGAAATGAAAATTTAATCAATATGGACAAATTTAGATGCTCACAATATATATATATATATATATATATATATATAAGGAAGGAAGGACAGGAGCAGGAAGGGGCGGTGGCAGATAGAGGAGAGAAGTAGAGAGAGAGAGAGAGAGAGAGAGAGAGAGAGAGAGAGAGAGAGGTGTGTGTGTGTGTGTGATAGAGAGAGACATCCTGATTTTTGATGAAATCACATATTTTTAGAAAATATAATGATTTAGGCATTGAAAGGTTCCATTTAAAGGATTTTAATTGAAGAGGGTTTGATCAAACCCCCTTGGATAGAACCCCACTAGTTTTAAACCATACCTATAATGGAGTCTCTACACCTATTAAAATGCTGATAACAACAACTTTTGATTTACCTTTTGGGGGGTCAAGTGAATTCATTTAAAATTTATGTTTTGTAAATATGTATTCCTTATTATAAGCTTCCCAAAAAGTATAAATATATTTAATTTGATTGTTATATTTATTTTTTATTTTTTGTGAATGTAGGATTTTCACTGAAAAAATCAAGCTCTCTTTTTTGCACATGTGGAGAAATAGTAGATTATCAAAAAAGTTCTAAAAAATATGTATGTGCTTGGTATTGATGTCCTTGATCCAACATAAAAAATTGATACATACAAAAAAAGTCATGTTGTATACGTTCCACCTATGTTTAAATTGTAATTGGTTTGACTTCAAAACATAATTAAGAAAGAAATATTCAATAAAACACTATGAAACCAAATGAACGTACTAGATATCATAGTTAAAAATCTAAATTCAAAAAATAAAAAATTATCCTTGATAGAAAAAAAGTTATGTTGTATACGATGAAAATCACTCTTTAAAAATGGTGTGTACTGTTAAAAACTAGTTTTCGAAGGAGATGGAAAAAGAAATGCAATATGATTCCAATTTTTTTAAAAAATATATATTTAGTATCTATATAAAAAATGTCACAAATCACTAGTTTGCATAATCTTCAAATTCCTCATGGTTTATTAGCTATAGGTGCTTGAAACTGAAGATTTAGTTAAAAAAAATTAGTTCAATGTCAAGTTGGACCAGAAAGTGTAACCCACTATTGTGTGTCTATGTGTGTGAGAGAGAGAGATAGAGAGAGAGAGAGAGGAGAAAAAGATTAGAGAGGGAAGGAGAGGTAGACAGAGGAGAGATAGAAAGAAGTAGAGAGGGGTGGGAGGGAGTGAGAGGTAGGGAGGAGATACAGGTGTGTGTTTGTGTGGGAGAGAGAGAGAGAGGGGGGGAAAGGGAGAGAGAGAGAAAGATGATACAACTTGTTGATTACTAAAATTTGACATCCTAAATACTAAAATTTGACATGTTGATTACTAGAATTTGACTAAGTCTAAAAATTTATAATATCTTCCAAAAATTAGAATTTGCATTATAAATCCTAGAGAATTGAAACCACTCTCAAACATATTGAAACTATATACATGAAATATAACTTAAAGTATAAGAAAGAAAATTTCCATATGTATATAGTTTCCTTGAAACATAAGGACAAGAAAGAAAAAAAGAGAAGGAAAATTTTTCAATACAAACCACAACACGAACACGCTATAAAACACTTGCGTTTTATCAATACATTCAAATAACATGAGCATGTTATAATGTGAGTGCATTATAAGGCACTCACGTTTTGTATTGCTTTGGGAATTCCCAAGCCTTTGGCTTGGATTTCCAACCCAAAGGCTTAGACTACCTCTTTAATCCCCAAAAACATGTTTTTGCATATTTTACAAATTTTCACATAATCTCATTTGTGTTAACAATCAATTTTACATGTGTTTCAAGGTCAAGTAAAACAAACACCTGGGTAATGTTATGATTTCTCTTAGCTATTTAATGATGTAGTTTTTTTCACAGTTTGACTATGTTGAGGCTTTCATCTTTAATTTCTTTTGTTGGTGTATCCATTTTTTTTTATCAAAAACCAATGTTTGGGATTTTTTACTTTATTTTTTAACCGTTCTTTGAAATTTCAAATAAATTACATTTTTATAAAATAGACTTCATTCTACACATATTCAAAGAAAAATAGATTTTTGAGTGTTTAAAAAATTATAGGGATGACATGGAAAAATTTCTATTTTTCAAGATGTGTCCACTTTGAAAATTAGTAAAATATCATATTCATTAAAAAATTATCAAAAAAATCAGACATTTAAACTACATGTTGTTAGCTAATTTCTCACCAAAGTGATTTTAAAAATACTAAAAAAAAGTTAACATTTTAAGGGAGCCACAATAGACCCTATGTTATGTTTTTTGAAAAAAATAGGACCAATTTATGTGGCTCCCTCTTTTTATCCCCTTAATCTCTACCATTTTCAAATAAAATTAGTATATTAGAAAGTAGATTCAGAGCACTACAACCCTTGTTTTTGTTGTATCTTAAATTTTGAGTGTAGCTATCCTCAATTTATCATCCAAGGTCAGTATTTCCTAATTTCAAAAAGAGTGGCCACTTAAAACCCCCTTTTCCCCCCATCAGTATGCACTTACCCACTTGGGTTACTTTCTTCAAATAAAAATCAAAAGCTTTTAGTAGGTTTAAGGTTTTCAAGTCAATGGTTGAAAATGAAATGAATTCTAGAATCAAGTGCCTAAGATCTGATAGAGATGGCAAGTTCACATCAAATGATTCTGAGGAATTGTGTGAAGAACATGAAATAAATGGGAATTTTCTATTGCTATAACTCCTCATTAATGTGATATTGGTACAAGTTCTTAGGTATTTATGACTTTCGTTTCTTGGGTACCTTCAACAACACTATATAATATTGGTTAGGAAAGTTTCTCGCTTCTCTTGGAAGAATTGATATATGATTTTCATGATCATATTAGTGTAATTATCTCTAGATAAGTCTAAAAGTGATGGTGAGTGAAGGGCCATCCAAATTTGTAACTAGTTGATCATTTAATTATAACCTTTGGTGTTTGTAGTGTCTAATATAGGCCAAAGATAGGTTTGCACATTGAACTAAAATTAGGAAACCAACAACATGGACTAAACCATTAGAGAAAGTTATCTAAACAATAGTAGTTCATGGATTTTGATACATCATATACTAGAAATATGATGGTCTTATGTTTCTTAGTTTTTAATCTCCTACCTTTGATAGGTCCTATTATTCAAAATTTATTTTGAGGATTTTGATAGCAATAAGAAAGTAAAAATTATGGTTTCCTATTTTTTTATAGAAAATGAATGGTTAGCTTTTATCTAGGTGAATAGTAGAAAATTGGGGTAGATTCCATTGATCAACTAGCTTGAAATGTGAGTAAGAGATTATTAAAAAAACATGTGTATCCAAGTAAAAAAAAATGCAAATAATATACCAATGGTTTTAATATGATTGTCATTGTCCTATCTTAGAATATATGTTGGATACAATTTTTTATGGGTTCAATCTTATTGATCAAGAATAATAGATTTTGGTGAAAAAGATGAGCTCAATTAAGTAGTAGGTTTGCAGGAGTTCTATTGTATTTTTAATTTTTCATGATTATGACTGAACCTTGGAAGCTTCCTCTATAATTTATATTTTCAAATTATCACCAATTTTTATTATTCTCAAAACCACATTAGTCCCTAATAATGTTATGTTGTCATTCTTTCTAACTCAATCTTGGTGACATTTTCTTTATTATCTCAAAATAATAACTTATATATTTAACAAAGGTACAAAGAGTTTGAAACCTTGTCCATACTTGAAGAGTTTATGATAATCTTTGATTTTGATAATATTTTTTTTAGAGACTTATTTATTTCAAATTAGAGCTTCAAGGAGTTTTATAAACTTTTTAAAAATTTCTAGGATAACTATGTTTTAAAAGTTTCAATGAGTATTTGTAACCACCAAAAATATCGATAATTTTCACAAGAAATTCTTATGTGAGCTCTTTAAAGATTGATTTTGTTGAAAGTTTTGAAAACTTGATTTTTTTATGAATTTTTGGATAACTTGAGACTTATGGGAACTATTTAAAATAACACATTTTTAAAGAAACATGTTGATGACTTTAGGAGTTTTGATAACAACCCAAAGTGTTGATATGGTTTTGATGAATTTTTAGAGGCCCAAGAAAGCAAAGAATAAATTAAATACTCATGATAATTTTATATATATTTTTTTAATAATTGACATATTCAAGGCTTGACAAGGATTGAATCAACATTTAGAATGAGTCTTAACAAATATTTGAAAAAAGAAACTAGCAAAATTGAAGATAAAAAAATCTCAAAAATGATATGAAGATACAATTAAATGAATTTGAATCTACAATTCTAACATATCCTTAAAAATGTAAAATCCGTCCTAATCCATTTTCAATCATATTCAAACCAGCCATATTCCTATTTAATTTATCATGGGAGCATGGTCAAGAGAGTAATTTACATGAATAAATATATTATTTTATTAAAAGGAAAATAAATCTTTTGTGTGCAATTTTTCTCATGGATATTCTTGAGGTATAAATCAATATCAAGAAACCACACATGCATAGCAATCCTATCTTTGAGAAATCTAATCCATAAAAATCTCTGCATTAATAGGAAATCCCTTTCAATATTCTATTTCTCAATCCAAGAATATGCACACAAGAGGGAGAAAGAATGATAGAGAAAACATAATGAAATAAAAAATCCATCCTTTTAATTTTCATTTTGAAAAATACCTAAATCCCCAATTCACTTTCTCTCCCATTTCACACTAACATGGTAATTGAAAAGACGATATTTCAAAATTCTATATTTTTCAAATAGGTATTTTTTCTTTTGATATTTCACAAGTCATTTAAATATAATGTATTTAAAAAAATTAAATGATTAAAATAAAAAAATTTCTAAATTTGAATAATGAATATAAAATTATCTTTAAATGATTGATATAGTAATTTTTTAAATTTCAACTAATGCATATAATTAAAAATATATATTTTAACATAATTTTTTTAAAATGTTTCCATAATATTAAAATACAAAGGATCTTAGGAAATTAAAAAACTAATTTTTTACTTGGTATTTTTTACTAACCTATAAACACTTTGGATCAAGCATTTCTAAATACTAATGAAATAGAAGTGAACTTAAGTTGAGTAAATAGAAAAAAAAGCAATGATTTTGTGAGGCCATCCTCAATATAAAAATTCAAAATCACCAATTATTTAGATTTACAGTAAATAAGGTAAAGATAAAAAATATCATTTTATTCATTATCAAATAGGATAGGTTAAACAACCAAACATATCAAAAAATTTATAGGGTCACTAGCTCCACCACAATGAATGGGTATGGTGAGAAGATCAAATGAATCTATATTATTCTCCTCTACATCCATCCATTGGTCAAACACCCATATATATTCTATAGAATCAAGGAAACACATCAAAACTAATGACATAGATCATAGTTGAAGCAACATATATTGATAAAAGAGGACACATAATCTAGATAGGATCATTTCCATCCTACAATTACATCGTATTATCATAAAATCAGTATAACCTTCTATCCAATCATAAGAACACTAGGGTATGTGTAGGATTATGATGGGCCAAAAAGTGGTGATATGATGGGTATGTGTAGGGTATGTGGCTGATGAATTTTTTACTCAAAATTGATGAAAAAAAAAAGGTTTTTAAAGGAGATTCTCAGCTTTCCACCAATATAAATTATGCTTTACTTTGAATTTAATAAATAATTATTATTCATTTTCTATTTGAATTACAACTAAAGTCTGATTGATAAGTTATTGAAAACATCTATAATTTTCAAGCGGTATCACATTTTTGAATCCAAAACATCGTCACATTCTATGTTTTGCATACTATAGGATTAAACAAAAAAAACTGAATTTCATGAAGTTTTGACCAAGTTAAGGTGGTCAGACATATGAGTTTTTATATTTTTTAAAAGTTGTAATAAAAAATTCATAATTAATTATTTACTTAGAAAAAAATTACAAAAAAATATGTATCACATCGAGACATGAGTCATTTACTTATATCTAAAATCTTATAAAAAAATATTATCATTTTATTGTGGTTAGGGTGGTCAAATAGACACCCACTTCTTATTTTTTCCCTGAAATTTAAGTACTACTACATTGAAATTTCAAAATTTTCTCAAATAGATTTAAAAAAAAAATATACCTAGTAGTTTAGAAACTACATTCAATTCACTACAAATTCTATTCTTACATATTTTTGAAATAATATAGATAACTTTTTCAAATTTTTACGTCAAGTTGCCTAACTCTGATTTTTTTGAATTTTTCGCCACTTAAGGGCCTACTTTTTCCATGATGATCCTGCACATACCCACTAGAACAAGGCCAAAGTTGGTAGATGAATGAGCACTACATGGCTATTGTGAAAGACCCTTTCCAACCAAACTTGATTTAAGTTTTTTGACATTTTCATCTACATTGAATTTGGCCTTATAGGCCCACTTCACACCAATTAAATATTTTCCATTAGTGATATTTAAAACATTCCACATATGATTTTTCTCTACAATGTCACTTTTTTCATCCATGGTTCTTATAGCTTAGGAAAATCAGAAGTTAGCAAACATTAATCAATAAAATCAAACCCAAAAGTCCCTAAGCATCAATGAAGCACAATCCTATTATGAAAAACTAGAATAATACAACAAAGTTACCTAGGTCCTCTCATAATGGTTGAATCACCTTCATTGTTCTCCTCCATTTTTCTATCAAGATATGCAATGCCCTCAGAATTATAATCTTTATGAACTTATCTAGCCTATGAAAAAGATAACAATATATCGAAGAATCTAATTATCTCAACAACACAATAGCCTATTCAAATTCTAGATGATATCAGATGGTTAAAATGAAAGTGAAAGGAGTCTTTTATAGACGAATGAAAATTGAATGGACAACCAAGATTGAAAAGGAATAATCAACGATGGAGATTGGATGTGACAAGTAGGGATAAGGATGAGACTGGAAGATCAAATGGACAACTGAGATCAAATATGATTAATCGACGGTGGAGATTGGACATGACAGGCAGGGATAAGGATGAGACTGAAAGAGGAACTAAGAAAATCAATTAGTTTGAAAGGGCAAGTGAATAATTAAACGATGGCAACATCATTTAATTATAGAAGAAAAAGCGAATTGATTTTTTGAATTATTTAAATAATAATTTAATTCAAAATTAGTGTGAGGGAAAGTCAATTTCAAAAATTAAATAAATATCCTTTATTTAATCATGGACAAAGAAAGATGAGTGAATAATTAAATCATTTAGAATTAATTATTTAATCATGGTATGAAGAGTGGCGATAATTAAATAAATTAGATTTATTTAATTATAAGGGACATGAACCTTAGTAATGTAATTAAATAATCTTTAATTATCAGAGGTTGGGGTGAAATGATGGGAAAGTTTAATTAAATAATTAAAATTACTTAATTAATAGGAGAATGATGACATTAGAAAATTAGTTTTAGGTGTCTACATTTGCTCCTCTTTGATACAATGTAGTTTATCGCATTGTGTCAAAGAAAAAGATATGCCCCAGTGAAAGGAAGAATGAGAAAGGATGATGAGGAGGTAGTGGTATGCCCCCTCGAGAGGACAAGCAGGTTCAAAGAACATGAGTGTGCTCTCATAATGGAAGAGAGGACTAGAAGATGAAGGACGAAAAAATAGATAAAGATGATGAAGATGTGGAATAGAAGAAATGTTAGAGTGTAAAAGATAAATGCTAGCTCGAAAAAGATGGATGTTAGCATGGAAGACATGGATGTTGAGATAGTGCTAGTTGAGATAATTTGTAGAAATATTTTGCTATGCCGATATTTTGCATTTAATCATCGTTGGGCAGTAAAATATGACAAATGGACAAAAAAACCATGGTATGGCATAGACCAAAGTGTGCAAGGTCATCCATCTATAAAATAGATAGTCACAGACAAGGAATGTCCTAACTCATACTTTTTTTTTTTTTTGAAAAAGGGGTAAAAACTTTATTGATAATTAGAAAAGAGCATTACAACAAAGCAAAGGGCCTAAACCCCAGGAAAGCAAAGATACAATAAAACAAAGCAAGAATCAACATCATCCATCACCAATCCCATTGCCATCCTCCACAATAATCTTGTTCAACTCATGTCGAAGTTCCTGGGAAATCTGATCCCACCCCTCAATCCTACAACCATCAAGATGCGTCGAAGCCCATTTCGCCAAACAATCCGCTGCTTTATTCCATTCCCTCGGAATATGGACAAAAGATACCTCCTCCATCAAGGAGCTAATCTGCAAAATCTGTTAATGTCCTAACTCATGCTAAGGGTCATGTTGCCCCAGGATTTTTATCAAGACAAACCACAGACAACAATCAAATAAAACACAAGTCATGAGATATCATCGCTCCTCTAAAACCTTCATGGGACATCCTCGAGGTGGCTAGTAACATGATCAAAGTAAATCCAAAAGATAAGACAAAATAAACCAACAAGGTCAATAGCCAATCAGATAGTTTGCCAATAAGTGTGTGCTAGTGTGTCAAGGGATGAAGTGAGTGATAGGTGAACTGTTTTGACAAGGCATGGTTTCAGGAGAAGCAACACGTCGTATAAGACGTCAGGTTTGGTTTCAATCATGCAACTACCTATATAAGGAAAATGACAAAGTGTGATAGCGACAAGGTCTAGTTTCAAGAAGGATGCATCTTGTTTAAGACCATTGGTTGTCAATTGATTTCACTAGTTTGATTGATTTGAAAAATGACTGATTTGACTTAGAGACATGTTGGCTTGCTTGTTTGGTTGATTCAAGATTTGTGTTTGAAATGCAGATGATTATGTCGTGTCTGAGTTGACAGTGTATGATTTATTTTGATTGACCTAACAAACCCTAAAAGACTGACCTAGGGGGTCTTGGGGGCTCATCGACATATGGCCTTTCCTATGTAGCAATGCGCAAAGACCTCATAGTTCGACATGACCCTTAACTTTGTGTCAATGACAAAGGATCGAATCATGATTTTATTTGAAAACACCTAAAGGAATGACCTAATGCCTTGGGGGCACATCGACAGATGGCCTTACCTACATCTAGTTGTAGAGGCAATGTAGTTTGACAATGACAAAGACTGACATGATTGACTCTCACTCTATTTTTGGAATTTTTTGAAAGTTATCTGAATGTTTTTGGGTTTTGACATGTTTCAATTTATTTTGATTTTGAAGTTTTATAATTTTTTTGGAGTTTTTCAAGACATTTTATGATTTTTATGGATTTTTCCAGGACATTTTATGATTTTTAAGGATTTTTGAAATGTTTTAATTTTTTTGTCTTTTTGTGAATATTTTATTTTTGTGTTTTTTGGGAATATTTGATTTTTTTTGTTTGTTTTCGAATGTTTTGACCTCCAATGACAAGTATAGAATCCAATGAAGCCATGTGTTAGGAAATTCCCCCAATTGGGTATAAGACTTAACTAATAGGGATGGGATGGGACAGGGGTTTATTATGGTCAAAAGATGGAGGATAAAGGATGCAAGACGTCAACCACTTGGGAGTCATAATAAAGATGACAAGGTTGGATGATGGATGTCAAATGGGGGATGATGGAAGGTAAAGGAATCATTATGGATTAAGGTGGAAGACTAGATAGAATAATATTAGATGGCAAAGAAAATACTGTCTACACATGGCACTTATTTTCCAAGTTTTCACCATGGTACTTATCCAAAGTGACACTAACATGGTTTTCACTATTGGATGATTTTTTTCTCGTTATGATTTTCTTGATTTAAATTTTTTTTTGGTGTCACCAAAATGCCTATTTGCCAAGTTTTCATCAAGGTAATGATTTTTTCAAGACTTTTTCTCATTTTTTTGTATTTTTTAGGACTTTTTTGACAAGAGCTCTTTGAAGCTAGGTATAGAACTTGTGCAAGTCCAAGCTATTGATGGGCTCAGAAAAAGGTTCCCCTTCAGGCGTGGACAACTAATAGGTGCCAAAACCAAAGGATGCTATTATAACATATGGACCCAACCGGTTGGGCTCAAATTTGCTAGGTTTCTCACATTTTGCTTAATTTTTTGGATTCTGCATCAACACTAAGTATCCAATGTCAAAATGTTTGACCAAAACCCTTTTGTTGTAACTGTGGCAAAGACGATTCTGGTATGCTTGTAGATGAGTCAAGGCCTTTTGTCTACATTCATCGAGCAACTCTAATTCATGCAGTCGGGATATGGGTATGCGCAAGATCATGATGGGCCAAAAAGTGGCGATATGAAAAAGGTAGCATTTTGCATCCACTAAAAAATGTGAAAATCTCGAGTTGAATTATTTTTGGGTTGGGTTTCAGTACATTGATCCAAAGCAATGCCCAAGCCAAAGTAGCACAAATCAGATATTCGATCCAAATCGGATATCTGGTTTGGATCGGATATCCGATCTGGGTCGGGTATAAATACACAGTCGCAACCATTTAAAATCATTTTAACCATTTAAAACCATCTCAAATCATAGTGAGAGTGATGTGGGGCGTATCCGATTTGCAAGGTAATTTTTTGGTTTTTTTTGTTTTAATCAATTTTTGTATTAGTTTTGTATAATTTTATTTTGTTTTAATCGATTTTTGTATTAGTTTTGTATAATTTTAACTAGTTTTTAATGGATTTTTATTAAAAAATAGAGTTTTTTATGGATTTTTATTAAAAACTAGGGTTTTTTATGAATATTTATTAAAAACTAGGGTTTTTTATGAATCTTTATTAAAAACTAGGGTTTTTTACAATAATTTCTTTTATATTGTGTAATTTCAATTAGATTAATTAGTTTTGAACTTCAATTAGGTATTATGGTTGAGAATCAAAATACACAAATGCCAAAATTTCCACCACCTCCGTTCCCATCGATTGAAGAGTTAATTGGTGAAAAATTGGAGCAATTGAGGGGCATTTGTGATGTTTATAAGACAATCCCTTGATTATCCCAGATGACAAACACATTGAAGGAAACAAATAAAAATATAGAAACCCTCTCCACCCAACATAATGCCATTCTTTCGTGGCAAGAAACTATGAGGGAATATTAGTCTTGTGGATTGTCTTACGAAGATATGAAAGATCTCAAAATAACAAAAGCCCAAATGGCATCTTTATTTGTTAACCCCCGCACTAGTCTGCCAGTTAATGTTAATAAACCAAAAGTTTCTATAAAATGGTACACGAATAAGGACATTGTAGATAAATTTTGGGATCATTGGTGGATGGTTTTTGATAAACCACCCAACAACAATATTGATGTACCATTTTACTTTATTAAAAAATTATATGCTGAGTTTGTGTTAGGGCATCATGTCAATTACTTTGACATTAAACCTTGCCAGGGCATCGGTGGAGGTATGCCCCAAGATAGACCAGGGGAAGTTAGAGTAGTCCAAGGCCCATATGTTCCCCCTCCTCCCCTTCCTCAGCCACCTCCAGTATATCATCCAGATATTATCGAGGATACAACCACACAAACTATTCAGGCTATTCACTCTTTGAGTGATCTTTTGGCTTCCCATACTGCTATAGTAGCTCAGCCATATGTTGGTGATGTTGGCAATGTATCGAGTGTTGTTGCATCATCCTCCTTAGGTCCACATATCTATGTGCCACATAGTTGTACTATGTGCCACCAGATATGCTTGTGTCCTCTTGTACAGCCCGTTGGGCATCCCTTGGACATTTCTGATTATGACCTCCACGATGTGGACATTATAGGAGATCAGATGTAGGGGATTGGAGCACACCCTATAGAGTTCTCTCCTGCTAGATAGGGGAACATTGGAATAGTTACATAGGTAAGATTTAAGTTGTAAATTCATAACTTGCATTTATTTCTGAATGAATATTAATAAGAGATAGTATCAAGTACTAATATTTATTTACATGGTCTATTTAATAGTTGAT
>VDFB02281492.1:1055395411-1055552716 GCA_007258455.2 Sequoia sempervirens | reverse complement strand
CCCTCTCTCTCCCACTTTGTCTCCCTCTCCCTCTCTTAGATCTCTCCCTCCCACCCTCTCTCCCTCTCCCTCTCTCTTAGGGTTTAAGGGTTGAGGGTTGAGAGTTTAGGCTTCAGGGTTGAGTTTTTAAGGGTTTAAGGGTAAAGGGATTAGGGTAGAGAGGGAGGAATGGATGGAGGGAGAGATGGAGGGATAAGTGAGATAGAAATAATGAGAGAAGAGGAGGGAGGGATGAAGATAGATGAGGATTGAGGATCCAATGTTTAGGGTAGAGGGTTGATAATTGAGGGCATAGGGTTGAGGACCTATAGGGTTGATGGTTTAGGGTAGAGAGAGTGAGTGAGAGGGTTTAGGGTAGAGGGTAGAGGGTAGAGGGTTTAAGGGTTAAGGGTAGAAGGTAGAGGGTTAAGGGTAGAGGGGACAAAAATAGAGGGAGTAGAGGTTTTAAGGGTAGAGGGTAGAGGGTTTAAGGGTTGAGGGATTAAGGGTTGAGGGTTGAGGGATTAGGGTAGAGATTTTAGTTGGGTTTAAGGGTTGAGGGATTAGGGTTGAGGGTAGAGGGTAGAGGGTTTAGGGTTTAAAGGTTGAGGGTTGAGGGTTGAGTGTTTAAGGGTCTAAGGGTTGACGGTATAAAGTTGAGGTATTAGGGTAGAGAGGGAGGAATGAATGGAGGGAGATATGGAGGGAGACATGAGAGAGAGAGAGGGTTGAGGGTAGAAGGTAGAGGGTAGATGATTTAAGGGTTTAGGGTTTATGATTTAAGGGTAGAGGGTTGAGGGTTGAGGGTTTTAGGGTTTAAGTGTTAAGGGTAGAGGGTTGAGGTTTGAGGGTAGAGAGTAGAGGGCTGAGGGTAGAGAGAGGGAGAGAGAGAGTTACAATTTAAGGGTGGAGGATAGGGTATAGGGTTGAGAATTTTAAGGTTTAAGGTTGAGGGTAGAGGGTAGAGGGTAGAGAGAGAGAGGGTTGAGGGTAGAGGGTACATGGTTTAAGGGTTAAGGGTAGATGGTTTAGGGTTTAGGGCTTATGATTTAAGGGCAGAGGGTGTCGAGTTGAGAGAGAGAGAGAGGGTTGAGGGTAGAGGGTAGAGGGTAGACAGTTTAAGGGTTTAGGGTTTAAGGGTTAAGTGTAGAGGGTAGATTTTTTAAGGGTTAAGGTTAGAGGGTAGAGTGTTTAGGGTTTAGGGTTTAAGGTTTAAGGGTTGAGGGTAGAGGGTAGAGGGTAGAAGGTTTAGGGTTTAAGGGTTAAGGGATTAAGGGTTGAGGGTTGAGGGATTAGGGTAGAGATTTTATTTGGGTTTAAAATGGTTTAAGGGTTGAGGGTAGAGGGTGTTGGGATGAGGGTAGAGGGTAGAGGGTTTAAGGGTTAAGGGTTGATGGTTTAGGGTTTAGGGTTGAGGGTTGAAGGGTTTAAGGGTCGAGGGATTAGGGTAGATATTTTAGTTGGGTTTAAGGGTTTAAGGGTTGAGGGAATAGGGTTGAGGGATTAAGGTTGAGGGTAGAGGGTATTGGGTTGAGAGGTAGAGGGTAGAGGGTAGAGGGTATTGGGTTGAGGGTAGAGGGTAGAGGGTTTAAGGGTTTGGTTTTAAGGGTTTAGGTCTCCCATCCCTCTAAATCCCACTCCCTCACTCTCCCACTCCCTCTCTTAGGTATTCCCCCCACCCTAACTAAATAAATCTCTCTCCCTCTCAAGTCTCTCTCTCTCTCTCAGGTCTCACTCCCTCCCACACTACCTAGACTAATCTGTCTCACTCCAATCCCCTCTATCACACTCCCTCTCTGTTAGGTCTCACATACCTCCCACCCTAGCTAGAAAAATCTATTTCACTCCAACCCCCTCTCCCCCTCTCCCTCTCTCTCTCTCCCCCTTTGGTATTTTTGTATCTCTCAAGTCTCATCTCTCCCAACCCCTCTCCCATTGTTAGGTCTTTCCCCCCACCATAACTGGGTAACTCTTTATCCCTCTCAAGTCTCTCTCTCTCAGGTCTCACTCCCTACCACACTACCTAGAATAATCTCTCTCACTCCTATCCCCTATCTCTCCATCTCAAGTCTCAATCCCTTCCTCTCTATATTTGGAAAACATTTCAAAGCAACACATTTGGTGCTCACCAAATTTGTCGAGCACCAAATTTGGTACTCTCCAAATTTGGTGAGGGCCAAATTTGTTTTTGTTGGCAACACAAAGGAATACAACTGAGAGGGGGGGTGAATCAATTGTCATAGAAATTCAAAACTTATTAACTTTATTAACCTTATTCTTAGATCTGATTAATAACCATGAAAGCATAAATCATCAACACATCAGAAACACACATAATACCAATATTTTTTTTACGTGGAAACCTTGTTAGGGTAAAAACCATGGTGGAGGTCAATCCACAAGATTATACCCTATTAAAAATATAAAGAATGAAATGGGAAATGCACATGCATTCAGTCACACTACCTAGACCTCTCTGTTTAATTACAACAAGGCTCACATCCCAAAAGAAGACACACTATCTTACAGAAAGATTGAAATTACATCCGCAAGGATTTTAACTGATAAAATAGCATCTACTAATGCCTGATTACAGTTTTGGTTAAGCACATGAACACTTCTTCACACTTTTCTCTACCTTTTAATGATTTAGAACATTATTCACACATACACACATTCGGCATCCATGAGCACACTTCAAATCGAATAAACAATCGCTTATATATCTGCAACAAGAAATTACATTGCAACATGTCGGCTTCAACAAAATAATAAAATGAATATAACTATTTGATCAAATCAACAAAAATTATCAATGCAAATCAACCAAGGTCAGACTCAACATAATGAAGACCCAAATAAACATGCTCGAACACAAAACACCTCAATTAATTACTCCTTGAAGATCCACAACACGCTACCATCACCTAGTCGGCCATGAACACGAAAAACATGAACACACAAGAGAAAATCATGGATTGCGAGCACAATAATCAATGTGGACATGAAAAAAATATAGAGCACAATATAGAATCATCCAAAAAAATGATGAATCACCAAAGAAGCATCCACAACAACTGAACTAACTGAATCACATTATCTTCAATCAGGAACACCAACTGAAGCAACAAAAAAACTGTTAGAATACAAATCTTCATAACTCGATCAAATCTTCATGCGGATCTTTGAAACTCGACATGGATAAAATAGATAGACTCAAAAACAAACCCTTTAGTCTAAAACCTCTGATCATCAATGTATTGAGCTCACCAATAGTCTAAACTTCACTTCACCACTAACAACTTGCAACTCATTTCATTACAATGTTCTTAATATCCTTGACATATATAGCTTCAAATGACTTAATGCTAATAGTGTTGACATCAATGAAAACCATAACATCCAAAAATCTCCCCCTTTGGCATTGATGGAAACACATGATGTGAAAAACACCATCAACGCAACCAACTATCTCTCAGCACTTACTCCCCCTTAGGTTATGACTCTTCTCTTCTCAACTCTTTCACATGATCTTCTCCCCCTTTGACATCAATGAAAAAGATCTCTTTTCACCACAAAAAAATTTAACCACATATATGAACATCTAAACATCTGACTACTCCGCCTGAGTAGTAGCCACTACAACATCAATCCGAAACAAGATATGACTATGAAATGCATAGATTGATGCAAATCAATGCATCGTAGTTCTGATTAGGAGGGGTAATCACCCCTAACTTCCTTTTGAGATACTCAAAAGTATCCTTAGGCAATGAATTTGTAAAAATATCTGCAATCTTCTCCTTAGTAGGCACATACTCCAATCTAACTTCCTTTTCACTCACCTTCTCTATCAAAAAGTGAAACTTGATAGATATATGCTTGGTCTTTGAATGCAACACCGGATTCTTAGAAATGTTAATAGCATTTGAATTATCATAGAATATAACAATGGGATCATCATACACAGCTTTGATATCCTTCAACATCTACTTCATCCATAATAGTTGAGTACAATTGTTAGCAGCAACAATGTATTCTTCCTCTACAGTAGATAAAGAAATGGCATTCTACTTTTTACTTAACCATGAAATCAAATTCTTACCCAAGAAAAATGTTCCACCACTAGTACTTTTTTTGTCATTCACATCTCCTGCCCAATCAACATCAGTAAAGGCACTAAAAGTAAGATCATCATCTTTAGGATACCATAGGCCAAAATCCACTGTTCACTTCAAGTATTTGAAAATCCTCTTCATAGTAGTCACATGAGATTCCTTAGGATCAACTTGAAATATTGCAACAATACATACATCATTCATGATATCAGGCCTCATTTGAGTCAAATAAAGCAATCCACCAATCATTGATTTGTATCTGGTTTTATTTTCCTTCAGAGAATCATCATCTGTTGTTAACTTGCATCTGGTCACCATGAGTGTACCAACTGGTTTTGAATCTTCCATACCAAACTTCTTCAACAATTCTTTCACATATTTGGACTGAGATATAAAGATCCCTTTATCTAACTGAGTAATTTACAATCCAAAAAAGAATTTCATCTCCTCAATCATTGACATCTCAAATTCACTTTGCATCTCATCAGCAAACTTCATGCAAAAACCATCATCTCCTCCAAAAATGATATCATCAACAAATACCTCAACAATCAAATCTTTATCATCATTCTTGAAATATAGATTACTATCAGCAGTACCTTTGTTGAATCCAAGCTTCAACAAATACTTATCCAATCTGGCATACCAAGCTCTAGGGGCTTGCTTAAGTCCATACAATGCTTTCTTCAACCGATACACCATATCTCCCTTATCAGTCAACTGAAATCCATTAGGTTGCTCAACGTACACCTCTTCTTCCAATTTTCCATTTAAAAATGTTGACTTGGCACTCATTTGTTAAACCTTGTAGTTCTTGTAAGCAACATAAGCAAGAAATAATCTCACATCTTCAATAATAGCAACAGGGGCAAAGGTCTCTTCAAATTCAATTCCTTCCATTTGAGAATATCCTTTACATACCAGTCTTGCTTTGTTTCTAACCACTTCAACTTTCTCATTCAGTTTTTTTCTAAAGACCCATTTTTTTCCAATTACATTCTTATCCTTAGGTCTGGGAACAAGAATCCATGTATCATTCTTCTCAATCTACTTTAGTTCCTCTTTCATTGCTTCAACCCAATGTTCATCTTTACATGCTTCATTCACACTAGTAGGCTTAGTCTTTGAAATAAAACAACACTCTTCTGCAATCTTTCTCCTAGTCTGGACACCTTTGTTTTTATCACCTATGATCTAATCTTTTGAATGATTTATCCTTACATACCTCATAATCTTCTTAGGATGTTCTTCAACTTCAGGCTCTTGTGTTCTCTCTTTTTCACTTTCACTGGTTTCTCCTTCTTCTTGATTTTCTTGATTCACCAAAATGATCTGCACTTGATTTGTAGTTTGAACATTCTTTCCTTTGTTTGTATTGTCATTCTGATAATCAGAATCATATCCATAGGTTCTGGATGGTATAGCTATGTCTTCATCAACCTTAACATTTTCACTTTCAACCATTTTCCTCAACCTCTTATTGTAACACCAGTAGGCCTTTCTTTTAGTAGAATAACCCAAAAAGATTCCTTCATCACTCCTAGCATCAAACTTTCCTATATCTTCATCTCTTTTGATAAAGCATATACTCCCAAATATTTTGAAATATCTAACAGTAGGTTTATGACCATAACATAGCTCATAAGGAGTCCTAGGTCAGTATCACTTTTGATTTGTACTCGGTTGAGTGTGTACACAACAGTACTCACAACTTCTCTCTAGTAGATATGAGGGACATTTCCTTCCAACATCATAGTTCTAGCAACTTCTTCAATTTTTTTGTTCTTCCTTTCCACAACTCCATTTTGCTAAGGGGTCAGTGGTGTAGATAATTGTCTCCTTATTCCATGTTTTTTACAAAAAGAATTAAACTCACTAGATGTGAATTCACTACCTCTATTTGATCTCAGACACTTAATCTTCAGACCTGTCTCCATCTCAACCATAGCTTTAAATATCTTGAACTTTTCCAGAGCTTTAGATTTCTCCCTTAAGAAAGTAACCCACATCATTCTAGAATAATCATCAATGAGCAACATGAAATACCTGTAACCTTGTAAACTTTTGACTTTAGAGGGACCACACAAATCAGTATGCACAAGCTCCAACAATTCATTTGAACAATGCTTCTTGCTTCGAAATGAAATTATAGTTTTCTTTCCCAACTGACATTCCTTGCATATGACATTAGTAGGTTTCATCAACTTAGGTAGATCTCTCACAACCTTAGTAGAACTTATCTTGACAATATTATCAAAGTTAACATGACACATTCTCCTATGCTACAACCAACTTTCATCAACTTGAGCAATCAAACAACTTTTACTAGTGGCATTCAAGTGAAAGATATTACCTTTTTTTTGTACCTGATGCAATTACATTTTTGAAACTCAATATTCTGAACTTTCCATCCTTGAACTGAAGATTGTATCCCTTATCAACCATCTAACCAGCACTTAAAAGATTATGCTTCAAACCTTCCACATATAGGACATCATTAGTATTATGCTTACCATCAAGAGAAATGCATCCTTTGCCACAGATCACACTAGCTGTATTATCTCCAAATATCACAACACCACCATCATATTTTTCCAAGCTCACAAACTTACTTTTATCTCTTATCATGTGATGAGAGCATCCACTGTCAATCACCCTTTCATCTTTCTCTTGAACTCTAGCAACTAGGGCTTTCTCCACATTTGTACAACTAGAAAATTTAGTAGACATAGGATTATTTTCTTTGATAGCAATAAATACCCATTCATCATCACTTCCATTCCCTTTATCATATTCTTCATCTGTCACACCTTCATCAGTAGTATAGTAACACTTCTTTTGAAATCTAGGCTTATTAGATCTTGGTTTAGAAGCTCTTTCTGAACACCTTGATGCAAAATGACCAATATTATTGCAAGAAAAACATTTAAGAGGAAATTTTCCTTCATACTTACCTTTTCCTCTCACTACTCTTTTGACAATAAGTGCTTCCAACTCTTCTAGCTCTCCTTCTTCTTCTTCAATCTATCTTATTTCATCCTCATACTTGAATGTCTTTCTAGTTGAACTTTCACCCAGATCATATCTCTATATATCTCTTTTGGAAGTAGTAGCCTTGAATGCAGACTCTATCTTAGGAAGGGAATCACCAAATTCACTCAACTCAAAAGCAGTAAGCTTACCTATCAACATATCTATTATTACATTTTTTACAGTCCGGAGCTCTTCAATAGCACTAGCTTTGACTTTGTAAGAAACATACAATGATCTAAGAACTTTAGCAATAATCTCCGATTCATCCAACTATCCACCAACACATTTGATACCACACATAAGTTCATTCACTCTATGCATGAAAGTAGTAATGTTCTCATCATCACCCATTCTCAACATTTGATACTTCCCTTTCAGACTTTGCAACTTGGAAATCTTCACATTAGCATCACCTTCATACAAAGATTCTAACTTTTCTAGAACTCATAAGTAGTCTTCAGATCCATCACATTTTTCATCTAAGTATCACTCAAAGTTCTCAACAATGCTTCCTTAGCCCTAATATTATATTCAACATCTCTAATCTTAGCAGTAGTAGTAGGACCATTCTGTGGAATAACATACCTATTACTTGTAATACTCGAGTAGGGTTCACCAATGCATCTTAGATGACACTCCATTCAAGTCTTCCATAGAGAATAATTTATTCCATCAAATCTCAGACTATCCTTCTTGTGTGTCGCCATCCTGGATCACCTTAAGCTATTAAAATTCTTACAAGGAACCTGCTTTGATACCAATTGTTGGAAACACAAGGGTAGATAGTTAAGAGGAGGGGTGAATCAGTTGTCACAAAAATTCAAAACTTATTAACTTTATTAACCTTATTCTTAGATCTGATTAATAACCATGAAAGCATAAATCATCAACACATCAGAAACACACATAACACCAAGATTTTTTTTACGTGGAAACCCTGTTAGGGGAAAAACCACGATGGAGGTCAGTCCACAAGATCATACCTTGTTAAAAGTATAAAGAATGAAATGGGGAATGCACATGCATTTAGACACACTTCCTAGAGCTCATTTCTCAATTACAACATGGCTCATAGTCCAAAGGAAGACACACTATCTTATAGAAAGATTCAGATTAGATCCGCAAGGATTTGAACTGATAAAATAGCATTTGCTAATGCCTGATTATAGTTCCGGTTAAGCACATGAACACTTCTTCACACTTATTCACTCTTCTTCACACTCTGCTCTACCTTCGAATTATTTAGAATATTATTCACACATACACACATTCAACATCCACGAGAACACTTCAAATCGAATAAAAAATCACTTATATATCCACAACAATAAATTACATTGCAACATGTTGGCTTCAACAAAATAATAAAATGAATATAACTGTCGGCTCAAATCAATAACAATTATCAATGCGAATCAACCAAGGTCAGCCTCAACATAATGAAGACCCAAATCAACATGCTCAAACACAAAAAACCTCAATTAATTACTCCTCGAAGATCCACAACACGCTACTATCACCTAGGCAGCCATGAACATGAAAAACGTGAACACGCAAGAGAAAATCATAGATTGCGAGCACAAAAATTAATGCAGGCATGCAACAAAGATAGAGCACGATCTAGAATCATCCAAAAATATCATGAATCACTAAAAAAGCATCCGTAGCAACTGAACTAACTAAAATCACATTATCTTCAATTAGGAACACCAACTGAAGCAACAAAAATACTGTCAGAATAAAATCTTCATAACTTGATCAAATCTTCATGCAGATCTCTGAAACTCGACATGGATAAACTAGATAGACTCGGAAAAAATTCTTTTAGTCCACAACCTCTGATCATTAACATACTGAACTCACCAATAGTCTAAACTTCACTTCA
This sequence comes from Sequoia sempervirens, assembly GCA_007258455.2. Taxonomy (NCBI): domain Eukaryota; kingdom Viridiplantae; phylum Streptophyta; class Pinopsida; order Cupressales; family Cupressaceae; genus Sequoia; species Sequoia sempervirens. The sequence goes on along the minus strand of VDFB02281492.1, from coordinate 1,055,543,701 downwards.
CCATTGACAACCTGCAACTCATTTCATTATAATTTTCTCAATATCCTCGACATATACAACTTCAAATGACTTAATGCTAATAGTGTTGACATCAATGACAACCACATATCAGCAACACAACCACAACATCCAACATTTTTTACCTTGAAATAGTAAAATAGGGGTCGACTCCATGATTCAGACCCACATGCTTTTTCATTTGTCTAGTTGAACACTTGATTCGACTCAGAAATGCCTTTTTTATGTAGTTGAATCCTTGTTGTACTAGTCTATGCTTGATCCATCACCTTTTTACCACCAATTTTCATGCTAGATACTGTAGAAGAAGACATTTTGAAGTTTCTACATCATTTTACATTATCTCAGGTAATATATTCATTTTGGTAATATTGAAATGTTTATATTTATTATATTTGTTTGTTCTTGACAATATAATCTAAATTCCTTTCATTATTTTATTAATCATAACAATTGGACATAGAATTCAACATTGAATTAGATGGGAGTTTCATAAAAATAGTTTAATTTTATGAGTTTGAAGAAAAATAATGAAAAACATGACATAATTTAGATGAATTCATGTTTAAACTTATATAAACAACATCAAATTAACACAATTTTCTTATGAATTCTATTTACATTGCTTATAGTAGTCCATTTCCAGCATGGCTAGTGGAATTCACTCTATTTCATTTTAGGTAGATGTTTATATTGAGTTTTTTGTTTTGTTTTGACAATTTATAGACCATTAATTTGATGATTTTATTAATCTTAATTGTTACACATAGAATTCAACATTAAATTAGATGGATGCTGCATGTTAAAGTTTAATTTTTAGGAGCTTGAAGATAAAAAATGGAAAACATGACATAATAGATTCAAATTGATTACTAGTGATGGTTGTGGGAAAACTTTTATTTTCAAAAAATTTGGAAAACCTAAGACCTTCCATCAATGTTAATGCAAGTTTCCATTAATTTTTTTGTGTCATAAAAATTCACCTTCATCATGTGCTTAGATAAATTCAAGTGACTTGACATAGTTGTTAATGCAAGTTTCCATTCATTCATACCATTTACCTTTCTAAGAAATAAAAAAGGGAAAATTTGGTGCAATTGAAAATGCTTTTTATCTTTCTAAGTTACCTAATTTATAAATAATTAGTGAATAATTCCAAGATATAGCATCACAAACCCTTCTTTGAATTCATGTTCTTCATGGCTTGGTTGACAATCACAATGTGGTTTTGACAACAATAAGCACAAGATTTTGTAGTTTCCAAAGGTGGCAGCAACTTATACCCTAGGTTTGAAACTTCTTTTCTCCTAAGAACTTGTCCACACTCCAAATACTCCCCTCAAACCCTTCTTAACATTGATCAACACTTACATGAAGCAATTTTGTACAAATCCCTCAAAGTACTAGGTTTTACATAGCATAGTTGAAAAAATAAACAATTTTTCCTCAATAACTCACACAAAATGATGATTTATCAACCCTCCTTTTGTTAGCACATGCATATATGACTATATAAAATTAGTACCAAGTTTCATATATTTTCACCTGATGCATCAAAAGTTATGGGTTTTTTGAAGCTTGCTATAAATCCTAGGTTGGGGACAACAATGTTTGATAAGTTACATTAGTTATGCAATGTAAAGTAATTATTTGAGTTTTAAAGATATGAAATGCAATGTAATTAGTGATATGAATATGTTTCATAAAATGCCTGGTTTGTTTCATAAAATGTAATGTAATTAGCAGGATTGATATGTTTGAAAAAATGCATTACTTACTTTTCTTGCGATATGGAGGTAGACATGTATGAAAAATATTGTAGCATAGACATGTTTGATAAGATGAATTAGTAGACATGTTAAAAAAATGTGGTAGCATAGAATAAGGCAGTGAGTTGTTTGAAAGAATGCCTCAATGAAATGTGGTCTCATGTTGATGTCCATCACCATGAGACCACATTTCTTGGAGGTATGTTTTCCAAACAACTCACCACCTTCTTTCATAAAATTCTTTGGTAGACATGTATGAAAAAGGCTAAGGTAGACATGTATGAAAAATGTTGTAGGATAGACATGTTTGATAAGATGCTTTGGTAGACATGTATGGAAAATTTGGTTGCATAGAAAAGGGTAGTGAGATGTTTGAAAGAATGCCTCAAAGAAATGTGGTCTCGCATGGTGATGTCCATCACTATGAGACCACATTTATTGGAGGCATATTTCCAAACAACTTGCTACCTTCTTTCATAAAATTGACTGTAATCAATGATATCAATATGTTTCATAAAATGCATTACTTACTTTTATTCTATGTGTGTTTGTGAACATGTAGCATTCAACATCATGCTGAGGAAATGACCAAAGCCTCTAACACTAGAAGAACGTGAAGTTAAAAATGCAAGGAGAAGAGAATAAAAAATTGTAGCTCATGAAGCAAAGGAATTGCAACCCATACAACAAGAAATTCCCATTGAAGTCTAAGAGAGATGTCCAATTGGCAGCAAAAAGGGAACGAATGAACAAAATTCATGGAAGGACACAAATGGATCGTGAATTTGGGAGCACATCATCAACCATAGGTGAAGTTCAATTCACATCTCTATTTGAAGACACACCAACAATAGCATGTGGTTTTCCAAGTACATCAGAAATCACATCTCCAGTTGAAGACACACCATCAACAACATTGGGTTTTGAAAGTACATCAACAAACACATCTCTATTTGAAGGCATTACACAAACAACATCTCAAGTTGGAGGTACAACATTGTTTACATGTCAATCTCAAGGTATGTCATCAATTGCACCTCCGATTGAAGGTACACAATCTATCCTCAGTGTCGTTGAAATTCCTAGAACGTTGACACAAATTTACATTTGAGAACTCCTAGAGTTTTGCATAGAAAACCTATATTTTTGATTGATATTGATTCCAATGTTTTGAAATGGATTCCTAATAAGATTCCAAAACGTACATGTCAAAGATATGCATAGAGGATATGGAGTTTATTTTTTGAGAAGCTAAGTGAGGGTGGAAGATGTCAACTATTTGTTGAAATGATGAGGCAACTCAAATTTAGGCCCACCATGAAGGCTCTTGGGATAAGAGTTTTGAATGAATCAAGTGAAAATTCCATTGTAAAGAACTTGATGAATGCATACAAGAGTGTGGGTTCTACCTCACGCATGAAGGCTAGTTGTGCCACATGACGTGTGATGGAAACACTGTTAAGCTATCAAACAAGGAGCAAGGTGAACCTTACAAAGACAAGTAAGTCTTTGAAAATAAGTAGATCATCTCTAATGAGAGCAAAAGGAAGGTTTGAAAGACTGGAGGATCCAAATAGCAATGAGTTATGGGCATTCTCGGGTAGAGTGCCACAAAAAGATAAAAGAATTGCTCAAGCCTTGAGATCTATAATAGTAGATTATTGGAAGGATAACACAAGGACCTCCCCCAATCAAAGAGATGTTGTAAGAAGGAGAATTGGTAGTCAAATCTATGAGCCACATCTAAAGCATTATTTGGATACCACTCAAACCCAATTTTTTGTTGATTTTGTACAAAATTTTCCTCAAATTAAAATATGTCAAAGGTATTTTGAAATGCTAAAACCTTTTTATGTCAAAATAAATCACACATGCACTACTTGTTGTTGTAGAGTACATATTGAGTTTTCTAACCATTATGATGTTTATCGATGTATATGTGTAGATATGTATACTAACAATGTTTTGCAGGAATGTAACATAAGGCCTCCACCTAAATCCTCAAGTATATGTGTTGGAAAATTGGAAAATGTTGCATGCCTTATGTAAGATAAGGCCTCCACCTAAATCCTCAAGTATTTAGGTGGATGGTCAAGTATTTTACAAGAAGTCATGTTTGGATGGCACATGTGATCATTGTGGTGGCATGCAACATTTTCCAATTTGCCAACACATGGCTAGTATACACACAATTGGAAACAAAATTGTGGAATTTGGAAAATACAAGACAGTGGCCTACAGTATAAAAGATGGGAAAGAAGCAAAGAAGTGTGAATTGGTTAGTGATAAGATTCCAATGTATCAGTTTATGGGCATTTTCCATGATTAGGTGGTCTATGAGTATGGAAGGCATACACATAGAGTTCGATGGTTGGACTCATATTTCAAGTTATGCAAGGACACATTTCCACTTCATAACATCATTTTAGTTGTCTATTTCACAGAGAAATACACATTATAGCCACAAAACGAGGTGTAATCACAATACTACAACTCCATGCAGGTTGCTATATTTTTGCATATAGCATTCATTCATGCAAATGATAGTACAAAGGATAACATGAAAGTATTGAGGGAGTATCAATTTTACATCAGCGATGATCACACACATTCTATAGAGTTTATGTAAGGTTGCTTTCAGATGTTCTATGTTGATTTGGCTAGTAGGGAAATATCATTCAGTTAGCATATCATATGGTCAGATAACTGTACATCTCAATTTAAGAACTCCAAAATATTTTACTGGTGGAGTAGGATGCATATGATCAGTGATGTTCCCCATATGTGGAACTTCTCAAAAGCTGGGCATGGAAAGGGGGGGCATGATGGAGCAAGTGCATGCATCAAAAGAGCCTTAGCATGAGAAGAATTAAAGTACAAAGACATTGTAAAGTTGACAGATGTAAGATCAATTGTTGAGTGGTGCAATCATGCAATGGGTCCAAGTAGTGAGGTAATTATTTAGATCTTAGATTTTTTCATTTAGTAGATGTTACTAACATTGCAAAATATGAGGATTGTTGTACACTAATAGGATTGAGTGAGCTACACTCTTTTAGAAGCTCTAATGTAGGTATGTGAACTATCAATACACAAAAAATGGCATGCTTTTGTTCTGCATGTACACTTCAAGCATGGAATGATTGCGAGTCAATATAGTGGGTTGATGAATGGTCTGTAAGATGTCTAACCCCACTTGACACTTATCATCTCCCAAATCAATGCACTATTATTGATCCAAACTAAAAAATAAAAGATGGAACTTAATCCCTTTTCACTCGTGCACATGAAAATCATAAAAATAAGCCCCATGAAATAATTAAAATTCCTTTTCAATCCTTTTGTCATAAGATAATTTAAGACCTTTGAATTAAATACTTTATGGTTGTTCTATGAGTATTACCTTTTCCTCTATGTATCACTTGATGATCCTTTGCATACTTTATGGTGGTTGTCTATTTATTACTATTAAAAGTGAAGTTGAAACAACAAACTTCAAACAACAAAACTTAAGTGATGGAAAAGTTAACTTATGGTGGCTATTTATTTATTTACTTTTATTGCTCTCCACAAAAATGTGTTTGTTAAAGTGAAGTTGAATCAAAAAACTTAAGTGATGGAAAAGTGGTAGAGTCATTAAAAGTGTATGTTTTTGCAATTAGAGTCAAAAGGTCAATGGAATGGACTTCCAAGTGAATGTTTCCAAGACACTTCATTTGAAGCAAGGAGATTTCCAAATTTTCCAAGGATTTACATGTGTGGTATAAATAGTTTTTCAGTAACTTTTAGCTTATTTATGTGAGGTATTGATTTTCACTTTGAGCTATGTTCAATTGACAAAATCCCTTATGAGTCCAAAGTGCAAAATGGCTACAATCTTTGACGAGTTGTTACTCAAACACTGTGATGTTTAGAAATTTCTCATCTGAGGCTACAAGATCATGTTGGACCCCTGTACAATAATCTCTCTTAGTTTTCGCTATCTCAGAGGTGTTTTCCTATGGTGGTGACTTTTCACTTGGGGAAAAAGTTGTTAAATACAAGTAGTGTAAAGTTGCAAAGTGGTGCAACTTTCTTTTTGCAATTCATGTGACCAAATAAACTATTCCAACACATCTGGGTGTGTATTTTTACGCTAGGTGTATTTCTCTTTTAAACAAAAACATGCCAAATTTCTTCGACCTATGTTCAACCAACAAAATCCCTTAAGTCCAAAGTACAAAATGGCTGCAATCTTCGACAAGTTGTTACTCAGACACCGTGATGCTTAGAAAATTATCATCTGAGGCTATGAGATCATGTTGGGATCCACTACAATAAAATCTCTCAATTTTTGCTAACTTAGAGGCATTTTCTCGTGGTGGAAACTTTTCACTTGGGAAAAAAGTTATCAAATGCGAGTAGTGTAAAGTTGCTAAGTGGTGAAAATTTCATTTTGTAACTCATGTGACCCAAAAAAATATTCCAATGCATCATGGTGGGTATTTTTACACTAGGTATGGTCCTCTTTTGCACCCAAATACGTTAAATCACTCTGAGCTACATTCAACCGACAAAATCCCTTAAGAGCCCAAAGTGCAAAATGACTGCAAACTTCGATAGGTTGTTACTCGGTCATCGTGATGATTAGAAAATTTTTGTTTGAGCCTATGGGATTATGTTAGGTCCCTCTATAATAACCTCTCTCAATTTTTTCTAACTTAGAGGTTTTTTTCTATAGTGGTGACTTTTCACTTGGGAAAAAGTTATTAAATGCAAGTAGTGTAAAGTTGCAAAGTGGTGCAACTTTTGTTCTACAACTCGTGTGACCAAAAAAATTGTTCCAACACAACCGAGTGGGTAAGTTTACACTATGCATGGTATTATTTTGCACCCAAACGTGTTGAATCGCTCCGAGCTATGTTCAACCAATAGAATCCCTTATGAGTCTATAGTGCAAAATGACGACAATCTTTGACAGACTATTACCTAGAAAATATGATGCTTAGAAACCTCTTTTCTGAGCCTATGGGATCATGTTTGGCCCCTATACATTAACCTCTCTCAGTTTTTGTTAACTCAAAGGTATTTTCCCATGGTGATGACTTTTCACTTGGGAAAAAAGTTGTCAAATGCAAATAGTGTAAAGTTGCAAAATGATGCAACTTTCATTCTTCAACTCATGTGACCAAATGAATAGTTCCAAAGCATCCATGTGGATATTTTTACACTAGGAATGGTCCTCTTTTTCACCCAAACATGCCGAATCGCTCTGAGCTACGTTCAACTGACAGAATCCCTTAAGAGTCTAAAGTACAAAATGGCTACAATCGTTGACAGGATGTTACTTGGACACCGTGACACTTAGAAAATTCTTGTCTAAGGCTATGAGATCACATTAGGATTCTCTACAATAACCTCTCCTTTTTTTTTATAACTCGGAGGCATTTTCTCGCGGTGGTGACTTTTCATTGAGGGAAAAAGTTGTCAAATGAAAGTAGTGTAAAGTTGCAAAGTGGTGCAACTTTCATTCTACAACTCATGTGACCACATAAACTATTCCAACATGTCTAGGTGGGAACATTTATGGTAGGTATGACCCTCTTTTTCACCCAAACACGCTGAATTGCTTCGAGCTACGTTCAATCGGCAGAATCCCTTAAGAGTCCAAAATGCAAAATAGCTGAATATTCGACGGGTTGTTACTCAAACACCGTGATGCTTAGAAAATTATCATCTAAGGCTACAGGATTGCATTGGAACCCTCTACAATAATTTCTCTCAGTTTTTGCTAACTCGGAGGCATTTTCCTGTGGTGGCGACTTTCCACTTGGGGAAAAAGTTGTCAAATACAAATAGTGTAAAGTTGCAAAGTGGTGCAAATTTCATTTTACAACTTGTGTGACCAAATGAACTGTTCCAATGCATCTAGGTGGGTACTTTTACACTAGGAATGGTCCTCTTTCACACCCAAACACGTTGAATCGCTTTGAGCTACGTTCAACTAGTAGAATCCCTTAAGAGTCCAAAGTGCAAAATGACTACAATCTTCGATGGGTTGGTACTCAGACACCGTGATGCTTAGAAACTTCTCGTTTGAGTATATGGGATCATGTTGGGCCCCTCTAAAATAACCTCTCTCTATTTTCATTAACTCAGATGCATTTTCCTGTGGTGGTGACTTTTCACTTAGGGAAGAAGTTGTCAAATGTAAGTAGTGTAAAGTTGCAAAATGGTGTAGCTTTCATTCAGCAACTCGTGTGATCAAATGAATTATTCCAATGCATCTAGGTAGGTACATTTATGCTATGAATTTTTCTCTTTCATACTCAAACATGCTGAACCACTCTGAGCTATGTTCAATCGACAAAATCCCTTAAGAGTCCAAAGTACAAAATGGATGCAATATTTGATAGGCTATTAATTAGACATCATGATGATTAGAAAATTATCATCTAAGGCTATGGGATCACATTGGGCCCCTCTACAATAATCTCTCTCGGTTATCGCTAACTCGCAGGTGTTTTCTTGTGGTCGCGACTTTTCACTTGGGAAAAACGTTGTCAAATGCAAGCAGTGTAAAGTTGCAAAGTGGTGCAACTTTTGTTTTGCAACTCATGTGACCAAAAAAAATGTTCCAACATGTCCGGGTGCATACATTTATGCTAGGAATGTTCCTCTTTTGCACCCAAACATGCCGAATTGCTCTGAGCTATGTTCATTCGACGTAATCCCTTAAGAGTCCAAAGTGCAAAATGGATGCAATCTTCTATAGAATGTTATTCGGACACCGTAACTTTTAGAAACTTCTCATATGAGGCTATGGGATTGTGTTGGGCCCATCTATAATAACCTCTCTTGGTTTTTATTAAATTAGAGGAGTTTTCCCATGGTAGCAACTTTTCACTTGGAAAAAAAGGTTGTCAAATGCAATTAGTGTAAAGTTGCAAAGTGGTGCAACTTTCATTCTGCAACTCGTGTGACCAAATGAATAGTTCTAATGCATTCAAGTGGGTACCTTTACACTAGGCATGGTCCTATTTTGCACCCAAACATGTCAAATCACTTCGAGCTACATTCAACCGGTAGAATCCTTTAAGAGTCCAAAGTGCAAAATGACTGCAATCTTCAACAAGCTGTTACTTGGAAACCGTGATGCTTAGAAACTTTCTGTCTAAGCTTATGGGATCAAATTGGGCCCCTCTACAATAAAATCTCTCAATTTTTTGTTAACTCAGATGCATTTTCCCATGGTGGTGACTTTTCACTTGGGGAAAAAGTTGTCAAATGCAAGTAGTGTAAAGTTGCAAAGTGGTGCAACTTTCGTTCTACAACTCGTGTGACCAAATGAACTATTTCAACACATCCGAGTGGGTATGTTTACACTAGGCATGGTCCTCTTTCACACCCAAACATGCAAATTGCTTTGAACTATGTTCAACTAGTAGAATCCCTTAAGAGTCCAAAGTGTAAAATGGTTGCAATCTTCGACGGGTTGTTACTCAGATACCGTGATGCTTAGAAACTTCTCATCTATGCCTATGGGATCACGTTGGGACCATCTACAATAACCTTTCTCAAATTTTGCTATCTCGAAGGTATTTTCTCATGGTGGTGAATTTTCACTTGGGGAGAAAGTTGTCAAATGCAAGCAGTGTAAAGTTGCAAAATGGTACAACTTTTGTTCTACAACTCGTATGACCAAACAAACTATTTCAACATGTCTAGGTGGGTACGTTTATGCTAGGAATGGTCCTCTTTCACACCCAAACACATTGAATCACTCTGAGCTACGTTCAACTGGTAGAATCCCTTATGAGTCTGAATTGCAGTTGTTGTCACTGAATAGTGCACCCTTGCTGAGATGCAAAACTCAACCTACTAGTGAAATATTGGATCGAGATATTCAATATCCATGACGTATGTTTTTTTGTGCTCTAGAGTTATAAGAAATGATGTGGCGGAAGTTATAGGACCATGTTTCCCAATAATTTGTCATGTTATTTCATGCATAGAAAATGGAAGGATGTTTTTTAACTTATTAAAATGATGAATATGAGAGAAATGTGATAACTTCCCATGGGTGATGCATCCATAAATCAAACTTATATTGTTGTTCATACACATCTAATATCTTCATAATATCATTAAAACTGACCTATGCATTGATTTCATTTAATGAGATGTCAAGTGTTGTGATATTAGTAGATGCAAATAAATTTTGTTGGTTGGATCAACAACTATCATGTGTTTGGATGCACGTTCATACAAGTTCATAGAGGTATATATATGTGCCTGTGAGGTTTGAAACATCCACTTGTTCTATAGATGCAAATGCAATGATTGCTAAGCATTAGAATCAAAACCATTAGTTGTTGGATGCCAACCCCAACCATGAATTAAAAGCAATACATTTTTCTATGATATTTTTTATGGGAAGGAGATCTTATAGTTCATTTGAAACTTTTTTGTGTTAAAATCCTTTCCACTAAACAAAAATAGAGCTCAAGAAGCATGAAGCATACACACAAATACATGAAGTATACACATGAATCATGGAGAATACATGTGAACACATGAATTATACATTGGAAGCATGAAGTATACATGTGAATCCACACAGTATATGTGAAGTATACATGTGAATAAGTGAAGCATACATGTGAATAAGTGAATCACAAGTAATTGAAGCATTGCAAAGGACAAAAACCACCAGGAATGGAGCTTATTTACACAATATGCATTAGATGGAGCTTATCAAGCAATCAACATAAATTATTTAAGCACTAGATGTAAACAAAACCCATGCCTACAGCATTCAAGCATACAATTTACACAATATACATGATAACATCATTCAATAATGGCAATAGAAAAATAATATTTTCTTTAATCAAAAAGTTGTAAGGTTATACAATGATATATATTGATAAAATTATATACAATATATCCAAAATATCCATACAGGCTTACTAAAAAAGAGCCATATGGACATAAAATGTCACATATATATCAATAGTACAAAAAATATGTTCCAAAATGCCACATAGGCATACAACAAACAACCCTAATACATAGTCATTCCATCTAGGGGAAGGAAAAAGATCTCGTGCTGCCTTCAAAATTTGGCTAGATGGAGTGCTAATTGTTGGTTCTCTTGTCTTTAGAACATGCTCACTAGACCTCCTCTCTAGACTCCTCTGGAGCTGCACCTAATACAATAAAAATTATAGATGTCAATACATAGAAATTGAATCATGGAATGACATATAAAAAAATATAGTCACTTATTGCATACAAATAGTCATCATGCACATTTACAACATTACCACATCCATGATCTAGAGTGACACCCACCTATAGCAACCATAAAGATAGAAATTAAACTACACGTACAAGTATCATGAAAATTTTCAATAATAGACCATAAAAGAGCAAATACAATGTCCAATTGACTAATATGTTGCATACCTCTCTCAAAGGATCAAAACTGGCTATTGTTGTAGTAGCTCCATGGTCCATCGTGCCACCAACTTCATAGATAAAAATGTAGAAAATTCATGCATCATGAGTGCAACAACTTTTGAGGGAAGCTAGTCAACAATGGTGATATTGATAACAAAAATTAAATACAAGGTAAAGGTCAATGATAGTTGAAAGAACTTGAAACACAATGTTAAGAAAACTTTGGGAAGTGATGGGAGTCTACGCAACAGTAAAATCCCTATTAGTGGTAGTGACCTTGCATGAAAGAGTAAATGGTTGGCCTCAGTTGAGACTACATTATAGTGCTTATAGATCACATAATGGTGAAAGTACTAAGCCCACTAGGATAGTCAAAACTCTTGCAAATGCCCAAGTTAAGTGCTCCTTGAGATTCAAATTTCATATACTGATGAAGTAATGTTAATGAGGGCATGTTGTCAACATAGTGATAATGCCACAATGAAGTTCACATGAATGAAGTGAAAATTACTATGTTACTAGCAACTTTCAAAGGGATAATGGAACATATGATGAATTAGTACATGTCTAGGGTTTTACTATAGCATGTGAAGTTGGTTGTTGAGGTGTGTAGTAGTAATGGAGAAGACAACTTTGGTCAATAATTAGTGGAAGGAAATATTTCTTGTAATGGTACATGTGTATAGGATAAAACTTGGATGGAGGTTCTATAGCATAGAAGGGATAAAGAGACAAGACCAAGAGGGGATAATGGAAGATATAATGGACTAGTAGAGATTAGTGGGATGGTCCAAGAGTGGATTGTAGAATGTAGGGTGAACTACTAGAGGTTAATGGGATAGGATTAGTAGGGAATAAAGGAATATAGGGTGAATTAGGGGAAGATAATGGGACAAGACCAAGAGGGGATAATGGAACATACGGTGAAATAAGAGAGGGTAATGGGATGGGAATAGAAGGGTTTAATGGAACATAGGATGGACTAGTATATATTGATGGGATGGGCTAGGATGGGATAACCAAATATAGGATGAACAATTAGAGGTTATGGGATGGGATTAGTAAGGAATAATGGAACATAGTGTGAATTAGGAGGTGTCTAGGGTTTGACTATAGTACGTGAAGTGGTAACTTGACCTGTGTGTAATAATAATAGCTCGAAGAGTTATAGGATGAAACAAGGATAAAGATGGTATAATATAGAATGGGTAAAGGAAAATAGGGTGGAACATAGGGGATGATGGAACATAGGGTGAAATAATAAAGGGTACAATAAGATGGGAGTAGAAGGGCATAATGAAATATATGATGGACTAGTAGATATTAGTGGGATGGACTAGGAGGGGATCATGGAAAATAGGGTGAACTATTAAATGTTAATGGGATGGGATTAGGAAGGAATAAATGAACAAAAAGTGAATTAGGAGAAGATAGTGTGACAAGATCAAGAGGGGATGATGGAACATAGAATGGACTAGTAAAGATTAATTGGATGAGCTAGGACGGGATAATAAAACATTTTTAAGGTGAACTATACTAGAGGTTAAGGGGAAGTATTTAGGATGGAATATTAGATCATAAAGTGAATTAGGTGGTACCTAATGTTTGAATATAGGACATGAAGTGGGAACTTGAGGTGTGTAGTAATAATGTATAAGAGATTTGGTCAATAATGAGCAGAAGGAAATGTTTCTTGTAACAATATATGTATAAGATTAAATATGGAAGAAGGTGGTATGTTAAAGATTGGGATGTAATATAAAATGGTTAAAATATGTGTGATGAAAGGAATGGAAGAATGCGATTGAATTTTAATGGTAAATATAATTAGGCTCTCACAATACCAACCAATGTTTGTGTTTCTCATCAATTTTTTAGATTTGTACACGTAAAATTATGAAAAATAGCTAACATTGTTTTACAACACCATTAATGAATACAAGTTACCTGAGTGAAATTTGTTTGAGGACATGATTTGTGAGGTGTGGAGCTTGAAGGTACACCAAGAAAATATTTGACATCCTAAGCATGTTATGAGACAAACATTCAAATATAACATTCATCTGTTTAAATGCAATAATAATATCTTTAATACTAGTTGCATACCTATGGACTCAACGTTGAGAGTGAATAAGGGTCTACAGGAATGGAGCATGTCTCATGAACACTCCAACCCTAAAATTTCATCATATTGATTCTACTAATTTAGTTATCTTAAATTTCAAAATATAATTTAATAAAAAAAATTAAATGAACTTGATGAGTTTTACCTAAGTATCAATGCCGTATGTATTATTTAGTAATTCATCCATCATAGCCATCACCTTTGTAACTGATGTAGGCTGCGTAGCTGCATCCCAAGCAGTTTGATAATCGTACGCACAAATAGCACCGAAAGTGCCACAATCGTGGGGTGGATACTAGAGGCCTCACACACTGTATAATGGTATGGGTAAGCGAGCTAATCAAATCCAGTGTGTCCACCTCTACACTGTCCTTAACAATGGAAGGAATAGAGACATGCTCCACCATGGGTTTGGCCAAGGGTCTCGGTGGCAACTATGGATTACATTATGCACTAGGTCTATCATGTGTGGAGCCCCCACCTCTACCCTAAAAGTATAAGATGTCAAATTAATTTGGCATCTTATTGAGGACAACTCACAATAGGGTTTCCTCAAAAAGTATTGTGCTACCTCATGGTTATTGCATGGAGGCTGGTCAAATACCATCCACCACTACTCCCAAAATTTGTTTTTAATTAATTCATGGTGGCACCAACGGATGGGGAACCTCCTACATGCATGAGACAAAGGTGTGTTGGTTCTTGGGTTTGTAAATAGGGCACACAAGTCAGCTTTGCTAATTTTTTATTTTTTCACATTTGCATATATGACAAACCACTAGCATAAAATTTTCTCAACTCATGCCTCTTATTTGACCAAAAATTTATTTTCTCTCTCATTTCTCCTACATGAGATATAATTGAGTTCAATGATTTGGTAATCCCTCTCCTATAATAGTGGGTTTTGACATGCTTGGTTAATCTTCCAATTAATTCTTCAATGTCTCTTTTATTATTTTCAATTTGATTTAGGATATTTTCTTGTGTTCCTTGAGGATTCCTACGAACTGATGGAGGGGTTTCAGGTTGTTCTTGTATAGGAGGCTCTTCGTGAGGGGGTGATTGTGAATTCTCAATGTTTGGAGATGGGAGATTCATTCCCTGAGAATTAGAACAAAGTTTTATTAAAAAAACCTATTTCAATCTACATTTTAAATCAAATTCAAAATAAAAACAATAAAAATACATACCTCTTCAAAATACTCAACCTCTTTGATGTGTTGGCGGAATCCTCGTGAAGAATTGCAAGCTAAGAAAAAATGGAAGAGATTTGGTGAGCGCAAGTTGCAGAGTTGAAAACCTCCAAGCCAAGTCATGAGTTGAAAAGAAAATGAGGTTTAGAATGTGAGTTTTGGTTTAAATTCACTTTTTTCATTTGGCACACACCAAATGACTTAATCATTTGGTGTGCACCAGATTCTTTCTTTTGGAATTTTTTTCATTTTTTTCCAATTTGGCATCAAAATTGTGTCACAGATCCACGCATTACCCTCTACTCTCTATCTCAACATTCTCTCTCTACTTAGATCCCTTTATATATCTCCTCTCCTATATACTTATCTATCTCTATCCATCTCTATCCCTCCCTCCTTCCCTCTCTCTCAATCTCCCCACCTCTCTCTCTCTCTCCCTCCCTCCCTCCTTACCTCCCTCTCTCTCTACTTCTCCTTCCCTCCTCCCACTCTCTATCTCTCTCTCTCCATGTATACCTCTCCCTCCCTCTCATAATCTTCCAACCTTACCCCCTTTCTCTACTTCTCCCTCCCTCCCACCTTCTATCTCTCATATAATTCTCTATATCTCACTCTCTCTCCATCTCTACCTCTCCCTCCTTCTTTCCCTCTCCCCCCTCTCTCTCAATCTCCCAACCTTCTTCCCTCTCTCTCTACCTCTCTTTCTATCTCCTCTCTCTATCTCTCTCTCTCTCTCCATCTCTACCTCTCCCTCCATCCTTCTCTCTCTCTCTCTCCCCCCTCTCTCTCCCTCCCTCTCTTCCTTTCTCTCTCCCCCCCTCTATCTACCTCTCTCTCAATCTCTCAACCACACTTAAACCTATACCCTCAAATCCCTTACTAAACTCCTACCAACCTATACCCTATACCTCTAACCTTATACCCCAAACCATAAAAAGTATCCCTCAACCCTATAATTGAACCCTAAACCCTACACTCTCAACCTTTAAACCTATACCCAATATCCTAAAGCCTAATCCCTATAGCCTACACACTTAACCTTATATCCTCAACCTTGAACATTATACCTCAAACTTAAACCCTAAACCCTACATTAAACCTTGTACCCTAAACCTTGAACCATACACCCTCAACCCTCATCCCTATACCCTATACTTAAACCCTAAACCCTATATTCAACCTTGTACCATAAACCATAATCCATATACCCTATACACTTAATAGTGTACCCTCAACCATATACCTTAAACTCTAAAACCTACACCCTCAACCCTCATCCCTATACCATCAACCTTATACCCTAAACCCTGAATATTATCCCTCAACCCTATAATTAAACCCTAAATCCTAAACTCTCAACCCTTAATCTTATACCTTATACCCTAATCCCTACACCCTAAGAGGGGGGAGGATGGATAGAGAGAGATAATGGTGAGATAGAGAGAAGGAGATAATTAGAGGGAGGGAGGGAGAGAATGGTGATATAGAGATGAGAGAGTGAGAGAGAAAGAGGGGAGAGAAGGAGAGATAGAGTGAGAGATATAGGGTAGAAAGGGATACATAGGTTAGATAGAGAGACATAGAGAGACACAATGAGAGAGTGATGAAGGGAGAGGGAAGATATAGAGTAGAGAGGGAAGGAGAGAGGGAAGAAGAGAGGGAGGGATAGGAGGGAGGGAGAGTGATATATATATATATATATATATATATATATATAGAGAGAGAGAGAGAGTGATGAGATAGAGGAGGAGAGAGGTGAGGAGAGAAAGAGAGGTGCAGGAGGAGGAGGGAGGGAGGAGACTAAGAAGGATAGATAGAAAGAAGGTGAGGGAGAGATGGAGAGAGATATATATATATATATATATATATATATATATATATATATATATATATATATATATATGTGTGTGTGTGTGTGTGTGTGTGTGTGTGTGTGTGTGTGTGTGTGTGTGTACCTTGGAATTTTACCCTATTCTAATGTGCAAAATAACTAAAAATGCAAGTGGAAAAATACTAAGAACACTTCAAAGATTAGCCTAAAGAGTGATAAAACAAGGAAAATAGATGAAATAATATGCAAATCGATTATACCTTCCTTGCTGCTGAAGACTCCTTGGTTGGCCCTTGATTTAGATGAATATGTGTGCTCCTTGGATGGCTTTTGATGTTACTAGATGCAAGATTGATAATGAAAAATGACTAAATGGATGGATAAATGATAGTGAATGCTTGAGAATGCAAATTGATAGCATAAGGTTGCTCAAATGAAAAGGTGTTGTAAATGCCCTTGAGGAGGGGATATTTATAGGAGAATTTGAATTCTCTAGAGAATTCAACGGTTGAGATTCATCCAACAAGGTCAAGATGAAGGGATATGGTGAGTTGAGGACTCACAAGCCCTCACATTTTGACATGTGGAATGTGAAGTGGATAAAAGGAGATGAGGTGTAAGTGAGGTGGCCAAAAGGTACATGAGGTGGAGGAAGGACAAGTACCTTCCAAGTACCTTGGGGAGTGAGAAGATTTCCTCAAAAATGAATTTCTTGTCCCCAAGTGAGAGTGAAAGGGACATTTGAGGAATTTTGGAATTCCTCAAAAATCTCCATGGGAAAAGGAGAGGTGGTTGAAAATATAAATGTGAATTAAAAATTCACATTCTTAGGAGAGTCTAAAGATAAAAGGTCCAAAAAGGTTGGACTTGGTCACATGTGGATGATGTGACAAGACCAAGGTTCTAGAAGCCTTGGAAGATAGAATGCGAATTAAAAATTCACATAGAATCTAGGATAAATAATTGTGAATTAAAAATTCACATGGGAAAGAGGGTCAATGCTAAAGAGAGATAAATGCAAAGGTTGACTAAAAAGGTGGTGCTAAATATGGCTAATGACCTTGGTTAAGGTTGTGCAAATATTGGATTAGAATAATTAATGGAAGATTAGAGGCAAGTGGCAAATGTAGGAGGATGTGACATTAATCTTTGATTAAGAGGATGCACATCATAATCATGAATTAATTAAATTAATTCAGATTAGAGCAAGATCATGGAGGATGTGACAAGGAGAGAGAGAATGAAGAATTTTAAATTGATTTTAAATCAAAAGGGTAAAAAATGACTAAATTAAATAAATTGGTTTTATTTATTTAATTTAGAGAGGAAGAAGGTGAAAGATAAAGCATTTAGTTATTAAATTAAATACTTTACAGATATGAGACAAAAGGTGTAATATTAATTTAATAAATTAATATTTAATATGATAGATGAAAAATGAGTAAATTTAATCATATGGGAGTGATTAAATTTAGATGTCTACAATATATATATATATATATATATAGAGAGAGAGAGAGAGAGAGAGAGAGAGAGAGAGAGAATGGTGAGATAGAGAGGAGAGAATGAGAGAGAAAGAGGGGGGAAGGAGAGAGCGATAAAGGGGGAGAGAGACTAAGAGGATAGATAGAGAGAAGAGAGAGAGAGAGAGAGAGAGAGAGAGAGAGAGAGAGAGAGAGAGAGGTGTGTGATAGAGAGAGACATCTTGATTTTTGATGAAATCACATATTTTTAGAAAATATAATGATTTAGGCATTGAAAGGTTCCATTTAAAGGATTTTAATTGAAGAGGGTTTGATCAAACCCCCTTGGATAGAACCCCACTAGTTTTAAACCATACCTATAATGGAGTCTCTACACCTATTAAAATGTTGATAACAACAACTTTTGATTTACCTTTTGGGGGGTCAAGTGAATTCATTTAAAATTTATGTTTTCTAAATATGTATTCCTTATTATAAGCTTCCCAAAAAGTATAAATATTTTTAATTTGATTGTTATATTTATTTTTTATTTTTTGTGAATGTAGGATTTTCACTGAAAATCAAGCTCTCTGTTTTGCACATGTGGAGAAATAGTAGATTATCAAAAAAGTTCTAAAAAATATGTATGTGCTTGGTATTGATGTCCTTGATCCAACATAAAAATTTGATACATACAAAAAAAGTCATGTTGTATACGTTCCACCTATGTTTAAATTGTAATTGGTTTGACTTCAAAACTTAATTAAGAAAGAAATATTCAATAAAAAACTATGAAACCAAATGAACGTACTAGATATCATAGTTAAAAATCTAAATTCAAAAAATAAAAAATTATCCTTGATAGAAAAAAAGTTATGTTGTATACGATGAAAATCACTCTTTAAAAATGGTGTGTACTATTAAAAACTAGTTTTCGAAGGAGATGGAAAAAGAAATGCAATATGATTCCAATTTTTTAAAAAAATATATATTTAGTATCTATATAAAAAATTTCACAAATCACTAGTTTGCATAATCTTCAAATTCCTCATGGTTTATTAGCTATAGGTGCTTGAAACTGAAGATTTAGTTAAAAAAATTTAGTTCAATGTCAAGTTGGACCAAAAAGTGTAACCCACTATTGTGTGTCTATGTGTGTGTGTGTGTGTGTGTGTGAGAGAGAGAGAGAGAGAGAGAGAGAGAGAGGAGAAAAAGATAAGTAGAGAGGGAAGGAGAGGTAGACAGAGGAGAGATAGAGAGAAGTAGAGAGGGGTGGGAGGGAGTGAGAGGTAGGGTGGAGATACAGGTGTGTGTTTGTGTGGGAGAGAGAGAGAGGAGGGGAAAGGGAGAGAGAGAGAAAGATGATACAACTTGTTGATTACTAAAATTTGACATCCTAAATACTAAAATTTGACATGTTGATTACTAGAATTTGACTAAGTCTAAAAATTTATAATATCTTCCAAAAATTAGAATTTGCATTATAAATCCTAGAGAATTGAAACCACTCTCAAACATATTGAAACTATATACATGAAATATAACTTAAAGTATAAGAAAGAAAATGTCCATATGTATATAGTTTCCTTGAAACATAAGGACAAGAAAGAAAAAAAGAGAAGGAAATTTTTTCAATACAAACCACAACACGAACACGCTATAAAACACTTGCATTTTATCAATACATTCAAATAACATGATCATGTTATAATGTGAGTGCATTATAAGGCACTCACGTTTTGTATTGCTTTGGGAATTCCCAAGCCTTTGGCTTGGATTTCCAACCCAAAGGCTTAGACTACCTCTTTAATCCCCAAAAACATGTTTTTGCATATTTTACAAATTTTCACATAATCTCGTTTGTGTTAACAATCAGTTTTACATGTGTTCCAAGGTCAAGTAAAACAAACACCTGGGTAATGTTATGATTTCTCTTAGCTATTTGATGATGTGGTTTTTTTCACGGTTTGACTATGTTGAGGCTTTCATCTTTAATTTCTTTTGTTGGTGTATCCATTTTTTTATTATCAAAAACCAATGTTTGGGATTTTTTACTTTATTTTTTAACCGTTCTTTGAAATTTCAAATAAATTACATTTTTATAAAATAGACTTCATTCTACACATATTCAAAGAAAAATAGATTTTTGAGTGTTTAAAAAATTATAGGGATGGCATGGACAAATTTCTATTTTTCAAGATGTGTCCACTTTGAAAATTAGTAAAATATCATATTCATTAAAAAATTATCAAAAAAATCAGACATTTAAACTACATGTTGTTAGCTAATTTCTCACCAAAGTGATTTTAAAAATACGAAAAAAAAAGTTAACATTTTAAGGGAGCCACAATAGACCCTATGTTATGTTTTTAGAAAAAAATAGGACCAATTTATGTGGCTCCCTTTTTTTATCCCCTTAATCTCTACCATTTTCAAATAAAATTAGTATTTTAGAAAGTAGATTCAGAGCACTACAACCCTTGTTTTTGTTGTATCTTAAATTTTGAGTGTAGCTATCCTCAATTTATCATCCAAGGTCAGTATTTCCTAATTTCAAAAAGAGTGGCCACTTAAAACCCCTTTTCCCCCCCATCAGTATGCACTTACCCAGTTGGGTTACTTTCTTAAAATAAAAATCAAAAGCTTTTAGTAGGTTTAAGGTTTTCAAGTCAATCGTTGAAAATGAAATGAATTCTAGAATCAAGTGCCTAAGATCTGATAGAGATGGCGAGTTCACATCAAATGATTTTGAGGAATTGTGTGAAGAACATGAAATAAATGGGGGAATTTTCTACTACTATAACTCCTCATTAATGTGATATTGGTACAAGTTCTTAGGTATTTATGACTTTCGTTTCTTGGGTACCTTCAACAACACTATATAATATTGGTTAGGAAAGTTTCTCGCTTCTCTTGGAAGAATTGATATATGATTTTCATGATCATATTAGTGTAATTATCTCTAGATAAGTCTAAAAGTGATGGTGAGTGAAGGGCCATCCAAATTTGTAATTAGTTGATCATTTAATTATAACCTTTGGTGTTTGTAGTGTCTAATATAGGCCAAAGATAGGTTTGCACATTGAACTAAAATTAGGAAACCAACAACATGGACTAAACCATTAGAGAAAGTTATCTAAACAATAGTAGTTCATGGATTTTGATACATCATCATATACTAGAAATATGATGGTCTTATGTTCCTTAGTTTTTAATCTCCTACCTTTGATAGGTCCTATTATTCAAAATTTATTTTGAGGATTTTGATAGCAATAAGAAAGTAAAAATTAGGGTTTCCTCATTTTTTTATAGAAAATGAATGGTTAGCTTTTATCTAGGTGAATAGTAGAAAATTGGGGTAGATTCCATTGATCAACTAGCTTGAAATGTGAGTAAGAGATTATTAAAAAAACATGTGTATCCAAGTAAAAAAAAATGCAAATAATATACCAATGGTTTTAATATGATTGTCATTGTCCTATCTTAGAATACATGTTGGATAAATTTTTTTATGGGTTCAATCTTATTGATCAAGAATAATAGATTTTGGTGAAAAAGATGAGCTCAATTAAGTAGTAGGTTTGCAGGAGTTCTATTGTAATTTTAATTTTTCATGATTATGCCTGAACCTTGGAAGCTTCCTCTATAATTTATATTTTCAAATTATCACCAATTTTTATTATTCTCAAAACCACATTAGTCCCTAATAATGTTATGTTGTCATTCTTTCTAACTCAATATTGGTGACATTTTCTTTATTATCTCAAAATAATAACTTATATATTTAACAAAGGTACAAAGAGTTTGAAACCTTGTCCATACTTGAAGAGTTTATGATAATCTTTGATTTTTATAATATTTTTTTTAGAGACTTATTTATTTCAAATTAGAGCTTCAAGGAGTTTTATAAACTTGTTTAAAATTTCTAGGATAACTGTGTTTTAAAAGTTTCAATGAGTATTTGTAACCACCAAAAATATCGATAATTTTCACAAGAAATTCTTATGTGAGCTCTTTAAAGATTGATTTTGTTGAAAGTTTTGAAAACTTGATTTTTTTTATGAATTTTTGGATAACTTGAGACTTATGGGAACTATTTAAAATAACACATTTTTAAAGAAACATGTTGATGACTTTAGGAGTTTTGATAACAACTCAAAGTGTTGATATGGTTTTGATGAATTTTTAGAGGCCCAAGAAAGCAAGGAATGAATTAAATACTCATGATATATATATATATATATATATATATATATATATATATATATATATATATATATATAATAATTGACATATTCAAGGCTTGACAATGATTGAATCAACATTTAGAATGAGTCTTAACAAATATTTGAAAAAAGAAACTAGCAAAATTGAAGATAAAAAAATCTCAAAAATGATATGAAGATACAATTAAATGAATTCGAATCAATTCTAACATATCCTTAAAAATGTAAAATCCTTCCTAATCCATTTTCAATCATATTCAAACCAGCCATATTCCTATTTAATTTATCATGGGAGCATGGTCAAGAGAGGAATTTACATGAATAAATATATTATTTTATTAAAAGGAAAATAAATCTTTTGTGTGCAATTTTTCTCATGGATATTCTCGAGGTATAAATCAATATCAAGAAACCACACATGCATAGCAATCCTATCTTTGAGAAATCTAATCCATAAAAATCTCCGCATTAATAGGAAATCCCTTTCAATATTCTATTTCTCAATCCAAGAATATGCACACAAGAGGGAGAAAGAATGATAGAGAAAACATAATGAAATAAAAAATCCATCCTTTTAATTTTCATTTTGAAAAATACCTAAATCCCCAATTCACTTTCTCTCCCATTTCACACTAACATGGTAATTGAATAGACGATATTTCAAAATTCTATATTTTTCAAATAGGTACTTTTTCTTTTGATATTTCACAAGTCATTTAAATATAATGTATTTAAAAAAATTAAATGATTAAAATAAAATAAATTCTAAATTTGAATAATGAATATAAAATTATCTTTAAATGATTGATATAGTAATTTTTTAAATTTCAATTAATGCATATAATTAAAAATATATATTTTAATTAAAATACAAAGGATCTTAGGAAATTAAAAAACTAATTTTTTACTTGGTATTTTTTACTAACCTGCAAACACTTTAGATCAAGCATTTCTAAATACTAATGAAATAGAAGTGAACTTAAGTTGAGTAAATAGAAAAAAAAAGCAATGATTTTGTGAGGCCATCCTCAATATAAAAATTCAAAATCACCAATTATTTAGATTTACAGTAAATAAGGTAAAGATAAAAAATATCATTTTATTCTTTATCAAATAGGATAGGTTAAACAACCAAACATATCAAAAAATTTATAGGGTCACTAGCTCCACCACAATGAATGGGTATGGTGAGAAGATCAAGTGAATCTATATTATTCTCCTCTACATCCATCCATTGGTCAAACACCCATATATATTCTATAGAATCAAGGAAACACATCAAAACTAATGACATAGATCATAGTTGAAGCAACATATATTGATAAAAGAGGACACATAATCTAGATAGGATCATTTCCATCCTACAATTACATCGTATTATCATAAAATCAGTATAACCTTCTATCAAATCATAGGAAGACTAGGGTATGTGTAGGATTATGATGGGCCAAAAAGTGGTGATATGATGGGTATGTGTAGGGTATGTGGCTGATGAATTTTTTACCCAAAATTGATGAAACAAAAAAAGGTTTTAAAAGGAGATTCTCAGCTTTCCACCAATATAAATTATGCTTTACTTTGAATTTAATAAATAATTATTATTCATTTTCTATTTGAATTACAACTAAAGTCCTGATTGATAGGCTGATTGAAAAACATCTATAATTTTCAAACGGTATCACATTTTTTGAATCCAAAACATGCGTCACATTCTATGTTTTGCATACTATAGGATTAAACAAAGAAAACTGAATTTCATGAAGTTTTGACCAAGTTAAGGTTGTCAGACATATGAGTTTTTATATTTTTTAAAAGTTGTAATAAAAAATTCATAATTAATTATTTACTTAAAAAAAAAATTACAAAAAAATATGTATCACATCGGGACATGAGTCATTTACTTATATTTAAAATCTTATAAAAAAATATTATCATTTTATTGTGGTTAGGGTGGTCAAACAAACACCTACTTCTTATTTTTTCCTTGAAATTTAAGTACTACTACATTGAAATTTCAAAATTTTCTCAAATAGATTTTAAAAAAAAATATACCTAGTAGTTTAGAAACTACATTCAATTCACTACAAATTCTATTCTTACATATTTTTGAAATAATATAGATAACTTTTCAAAAATTTTACGTCAAGTTGCCTAACTCTGATTTTTTTGAATTTTTCGCCACTTAAGGGCCTGCTTTTTCCATGCTGATCCTGCACATACCCACTAGAACAAGGCCAAAGTTGGTAGATGAATGAGCACTACATGGCTATTGTGAAAGACCCTTTCCAACCAAACTTGATTTAAGTTTTTTGACATTTTCATCTACATTGAATTTGGCCTTATAGGCCCACTTCACACCAATTAAATATTTTCCATTAGTGATATTTAAAACATTCCACATATGATTTTTCTCTACAATGTCACTTTTTTCATCCATGGTTCTTATAGCTTAGGAAAATCATAAGTTAGCAAACATTAATCAATAAAATCAAACCCAAAAGTCCCTAAGCATCAATGAAGCACAATCCTATTATGAAAAACTAGAATAATACAACAAAGTTACCTAAGTCCTCTCATAATGGTTGAATCACCTTCATTGTTCTCCTCCATTTTGCTATCAAGATATGCAATGCCCTCATAATTATAATTCTTTATGCACTTATCTAGCCTATGAAAAAGACAACAATATATCAAAGAATCTAATTATCTCAACAACACAATAGCCTATTCAAATTCTAGATGATATCAGATGGTTAAAATGAAAGTGAAAGGAGTCTTTTATAGATGAATGAAAATCGAATGGACAACCAAGATTGAAAAGGAATAATCAACGATGGAGATTGGATGTGACAAGCAGGGATAAGGATGAGACTGGAAGATCAAATGGACAATCGAGATCAAATATGATTAATCAACGGTGGAGATTGGACGTGACAGGCAAGGATAAGGATGAGACTGAAAGAGGAACTAAGAAAATCAATTAGTTTGAAAGGGCAAGTGAATAATTAAACGATGGCAACATCATTTAATTATAGAAGAAAAGGCGAATTGATTTTTTGATTTTTTTAAATAATAATTTAATTCAAAATTAGTGTGAGGGAAAGTCAATTTCAAAAATTAAATAAATATCCTTTATTTAATCATGGACAAAGAAAGATGACTGAATAATTAAATCATTTAGAATTAATTATTTAATCATGGTATGAAGAGTGGCGATAATTAAATAAATTAGATTTATTTAATTATAAGGGACATGAACCTTAGTGATGTAATTAAATAATCTTTAATTATCAGAGGTTGGGGTGAAATGATGGGAAAATTTAATTAAATAATTAAAATTACTTAATTAATAGGAGAATGATGACATTAGAAAATTAGTTTTAGGTGTCTACATTTGCTCCTCTTTGATACAATGTAGTTTATCGCATTGTGTCAAAGAAAAAGATATGCCCCAGTGAAAGGAAGAATGAGAAAGGATGACGAGGAGGTAGTGGTATGCCCCCTCGAGAGGACAAGTGGGTTCAAAGAACATGAGTGTGCTCTCAAAATGGAAGAGAGGACTAGAAGATGAAGGATGAAAAAATAGATAAAGATGATGAAGATGTGGAATAGAAGAAATGTTAGAGTGGAAAAGATAAATGCTAGCTCGAAAAAGATGGATGTTAGCATGGAAGACATGGATGTTGAGATAGTGCTAGTTGAGATAATTTGTAGAAATATTTTGCTATGCCGATATTTTGCATTTAATCATCGTTGGGCGGTAAAATATGACAAATGGACAACAAAAACCATGGTATGGCATAGACCAAAGTGTGCAAGGTCATCCATCTATAAAATAGATAGTCACAGACAAAGAATGTCCTAACTCATACTAAGGGTCATGTTGCCCCAGGATTTTTATCAAGACAAACCATAGACAACAATCAAATAAAACACAAGTCATGTGATATCATCGCTCCTCTAAAACCTTCATGGGACATCCTCAAGGTGGCTAGTAACATGATCAAAGTAAATCCAAAAGATAAGACAAAATAAACCAACAAGGTCAATAGCCAATTAGATTGTTTGCCAATAAGTGTGTGCTAGTGTGTCAAGGGATGAAGTGAGTGATAGGTGAACTGTTTTGACAAGGCATGGTTTCAGGAGAAGCAACACGTCGTATAAGACGTCAGGTTTGGTTTCAATCATGCAACTACCTATATAAGGAAAATGAAAAAGTGTGATAGTGACAAGGTCTAGTTTCAAGAAGGATGCATCCTGTTTAAGACCATTGGTTGTCAATTGATTTCACTAGTTTGATTGATTTGAAAAATGACTGATTTGACTTAGAGACATGTTGGCTTGCTTGTTTGGTTGATTCAAGATTTGTGTTTGAAATGCAGATGATTATGTCATGTCTGCGTTGACAGTGTACGATTTATTTTGATTGACCTAACAAACCCTAAAAGATTGACCTAGGGGGTCTCGGGGGCTCATCGACATATGGCCTTTCCTATGTAGCAATGCGCAAAGACCTCATAGTTCGACATGACCCTTAACTTTGTGTCAATGACAAAGGACCGAATCATGATTTTATTTGAAAACACCTAAAGGAATGACCTAATGCCTTGGGGGCACATCGACAGATGGCCTTACCTACATCTAGTTGTAGAGGCAATGTAGTTTGACAATGACAAAGACTGACATGATTGACTCTCACTCTATTTTTGGAATTTTTTGAAAGTTATCTGAATGTTTTTGGGTTTTGACATGTTTCAATTTATTTTGATTTTGAAGTTTTATAATTTTTTTGGAGTTTTTCAAGACATTTTATGATTTTTATGGATTTTTCCA
The DNA here is from genome assembly GCA_007258455.2 of Sequoia sempervirens. NCBI lineage: Eukaryota > Viridiplantae > Streptophyta > Pinopsida > Cupressales > Cupressaceae > Sequoia > Sequoia sempervirens. The sequence goes on along the minus strand of VDFB02281492.1, from coordinate 1,055,516,799 downwards.
GGACATTTTATGATTTTTAAGGATTTTTGAAATGTTTTAATTTTTTTGTCTTTTTGTGAATATTTTTTTTTTTTTGTGTTTTTTGGGAATATTTGATTTTTTGTTTGTTTTCAAATGTTTTGACCTCCAATGACAAGTATAGAATCCAATGAAGCCATGTGTTAGGAAATTTCCCCAGTTGGGTATAAGACTTAACTAATAGGGATGGGATGGGACAGGGGTTTATTATGGTCAGAAGATGGAGGATAAAGGATGCAAGACGTCAACCGCTTGGGAGTCATAATAAAGATGACAAGGTCGGATGATGGATGTCAAATGGGGGATGATGGAAGGTAAAGGAATCATTATGGATTAAGGTGGAAGACTAGATAGAATAATACTAGATGGAAAAGAAAATACTGTCTACACATGGCACCTATTTTCCAAGTTTTCACCATGGTACTTATCCAAAGTGACACTAACATGGTTTTCACTATTGGATGATTTTTTTCTCTTTACTATTTTCTTGATTTAAATTTATTTTTGGTGTCACCAAGATGCCTGTTTGCCAAGTTTTCATCAAGGGAACGATTTTTTCAAGACTTTTTCTCAATTTTTTGTATTTTTTTAAGACTTTTTCTCATTTTTTTTGTATTTTTTTAGGACTTTTTCTCATTTTTTTGTATTTTTTTAGGACTTTTTTGACAAGAGCTCTCTGAAGCTAGGTATAGAACTTGTTCAAGTCCAAGCTATTGATGGGCTCAGAAAAAGGTTCCCCTTCAGGTGTGGACAACTAATAGGTTCCAAAACCAAAGGATGCTATTATAACATATGGACCCAACCAGTTGGGCTCAAATTTGCTAGGTTTCTCACATTCTGCTTAATTTTTTGGATTCTGCATCAACACTAAGTATCCAATGTCAAAATATTTGACCAAAACCCTTTTGTTGTAACTGTGGCAAAGACAATTCTGGTATGCTTGTAGGAGTCAAGGCCTTTTGTCTACGTTCATCGAGCAACTCTAATTCATGCAGTCAGAATATGGCTATGCGCAAGATCATGATGGGCCAAAAAGTGGCGATATGAAAAAAGTAGCATTTTGCATCCACTAAAAAATGTGAAAATCTCAAGTTGAATTTTTTTTGGGTTGGGTTTCAGTACATTGATCCAAAGCAATGCCCAAGCCAAAGTAGCACAAATCAGATATTCGATCCAAATCGGATATCTGATTTGGATCGGATATCCAATCTGGGTCGGGTATAAATAAACAGTCGCAACCATTTAAAATCATTTCAACCATTTACAACCATCTCAAATCATAGTGAGAGTGACGTGGGGCGTATCCGATTTGAGCTGATATCCGATTTGCAAGGTAATTTTTTGGTTTTTTTTTGTTTTAATCAATTTTTGTATTAGTTTTGTATAATTTTAACTAGTTTTTAATGGATTTTTATTAAAAAATAGAGTTTTTTATGGATTTTTATTAAAAACTAGGGTTTTTTATGAATCTTTATTAAAAACTAGGGTTTTTTACAATAATTTCTTTTATATTGTGTAATTTCAATTAGATTAATTAGTTTTGAACTTCAATTAGGTATTATGGTTGAGAATCAAAATACACAAATGCCAAAATTTCCACCACCTCCGTTCCCATCGATTGAAGAGTTAATTGGTCAAAAATTGGAGCAATTGAGGGGCATTTGTGATGTTTATAAGACAATCCCTTGATTATCCCAGATGACAAACACATTGAAGGAAACAAATAAAAATATAGAAACCCTCTCCACCCAACATAATGCCATTCTTTCATGGCAAGAAACCATGAGGGAATATTAGTCTTGTGGATTGTCTTACGAAGGTATGAAAGATCTCAAAATAACAAAAGCCCAAATGGCATCTTTATTTGTTAACCCTCGCACCAGTCTGCTAGTTAATGTTAATAAACCAAAAGTTTCTATAAAATGGTGCATGAATAAGGACATTGTAGATAAATTTTGGGATCATTGGTGGATGGTTTTTGATAAACCACCCAACAACAATATTGATGTACCATTTTACTTTATTAAAAAATTATATGCTGAGTTTTTGTTAGGGCATCATGTCAATTACTTTGACATTAAACCCTGCCAGGGCATCAGTGGAGGTATGCCCTAGGATAGACTAGGGGAAGTTAGAGTAGTCCAAGGCCCATATGTTCCCCCTCCTCCCCTTCCTCAGCCACCTCCAGTATATCATCCAGATATTATCGAGGATACAACCACATAGACTATTCAGGCTATTCACTCTTTGAGTGATCTTTTGGCTTCCCATACTGCTACAGTAGCTCAGCCATATGCTGGTGATGTTGGCAATGTATCGAGTGTTGTTGCATCATCCTCCTCAGGTCCACATATCTATGTGCCACATACTTGCACTATGTGCCACCAGATATGCTTGTGTCCTCTTGTACAGCCCGTTGGGCATCCCTTGGACACTTTTGATTATGACCTCCATGATGTGGACATTATAGGAGATCAGACGTAGGGGATTGGAGCACACCCTATAGAGTTCTCTCCTATTAGATAGGGGGACATTGGAATAGTTACATAGGTAAGATTTAAGTTGTAAATTCATAACTTGCATTTATTTTTAAATGAATATTAATAAGAGATAGTATCAAGTACTAATATTTATTTACATGGTCTATTTAATAGTTGATGTCTGAGGAGGAGCTTACACAGGTTACTGATAGCACCCTTAGGGCCATTTCATTTGGCCTCGACATGCATGCGGTATATATTTTCGAACTCACTTGTTTATATTTTTTTATTATATACTTGCTTGTCATTTGAATTGTCATTAATGAAATTATATATTAACTTATATGTTTATCTTATTTTCCTCTTGTACAAAACACCTAGTGCAAGCAAGGTGCAACATTGCCTAGACTATGGAGGTGCAATGGTAGATAAGGGAAAGGTAATTAAACTCAAATTTGATTGAATTAAGATTTTTAAGATCTTCTATTGATTATACATACATAGACATAGATTGGTAGTTTCATATGTACTTGTCATTTTTATGTACATGCGGTTATGAGCTACACATCCTTGTTGACAAGTGTCACAATGACTGAAGGAGTAGGTATTGGAACACCTCAAGGAGTAGGTGTTGAAACACCTCAAGGAGGAGGTGTCAAAACACCTGAAGGAGATAAAGAAAAAGAGATTCCTAAAGAGGTATGTGTTTATTTTATTTTGTGTTTGGTAAATATGTTCCTATTATCGACAATTGTATGCTAACTTGTATCAATTTTATGTTTTTGTTCACATATATAGATTGACATATCAAAAGTTGGTTTAATTGGTTCTTTGAGAGGGGCATATTTTAGGACTCCTAACCCTTTGAAGAGATGTATATATGAGGTAATCAAGATTTCAATTTTAGAGTTCAATTATAATGCAATGTATATTGATTTTGATGTTAATTATTTGATTTTAAATTATATAATATAACTAATCTCAATTGTGGTTTGAATTTTTCTTATGCAGCTACCTTCAGAGCCAAAGAGTACTTCAAAGAGGCTCCATTTTGATGATCCACTGGTAGTTTAGGATGAGATAGACATTTTGGCATGTAAATTTTGAATAGATATCGAGGTGGCATATGCCACATTTTGTAAAACTTTGTTTGAGTTGGCGTTGATGCCATTTTTGTATATGGACATACACTTGATTATTAGATAATTTGATATGTAGAAGTTGACAATCGAAATAATTTGTTCCTCATGTGCATGTTTAAACTCTTCAAAAATTTAATCTTGAGCAATGGTTGAATATCAATGTACAATAGCATAAAAAATAATGGTTATATTATATAGTTCACAATAAAAAATAATGAATAATCTAGTTAAATTATATCATATATTGCTTAGTTATATTATGGTTATATTATATAGTTTAAACCATAGCAGCAAAAATTTTTGGGGAAAAAATCGACAAACCAAAAGTATAAGATTTTAAAAAAATCAAATTTAAAAAAAATTGTAAAAAATTGTAGAACAAGAGATAAAAACTTTTTATTTTGAAATTGAAAGGAATTTCCATAGCATAGAGATATAGAGAGAAAATAAAATAAAGAGTTTAACTAATGAATTGTAAAAAAAGGATTTTTGTAGTTTATATTCATATCGCTGATTACATTGCATTGCACATCTTTTAAACTCAAAGCATTACTTCACATTGCATAACTAATAACTAGATGTTGATAGATGAAAAAATTTCAATTACAATATAGTTTTTACAAAGTCAACCTAAGCATTTATGCAATTACTTCACATTGCATAACTAATAACTAGGAGCAGTTGTCAATTGCATTTGCTTGTCATAGCATTCCATGAGACCACATTTATTTTTTCAAACAATTCACTACCTTGTCTATGCTACCACATTTTTCATACATACCAAAGCTTTTTATCAAATAGTTCACTAGCTTGTTGCTATGGCTAAAAGCCTAAAACAAGTGCTTTCAAACAAGCTATGGATGCTTGGAAAAATTCTATCAAAGCATAATAGTAAGCAATAGCATAGACAAGGAAATGAATTGTTTTTAAAAATGCCTCAAAGAAATGAGGTCTCATGGTGATGGAATGCCATGAAAACCAAAAGAAATTTTTATTCTCATGGAATTCCATCACCATGAGACCTCATTTCTTTGAGGCATTTTTTTCAAACAGTTGACTGCCTTGTTGATTGTCATGGCATTCCATCACCATGAAACCTCATTTATTTGAGGCATTTTTTCAAACAATTCATTGCCTTGTCTATGCTACCACATTTTTCATACATGTCTATCAAAGCATTCTATCAAACATTTCATTGTTTTGCTACTATGGCTAAAATCCTAAAACAGGTGCTTTCAAACAAGCTATGGATGCTTGGAAAAAATCTATTAAAGCATAATAGTAAGCAATAGCATAGACAAGGAAATGAACTGTTTAAAAAAAATGCCTCAACGAAATGTGGTCTCATGGTGATAGAATTCCATGACAAGAAAATTTCTATAGATTGTCATGGCATTCCATCACCATGAGACCACATTTTTTTGAAGCATTTTTTCAAATAGTTCATTGCCTTGTATATGCTACTATATTTTTCATACGTCTACCAAAGAATTTTATCAAATAGTTCATTTCCTTGCTACTATGGCTAAAAGCCTAAAACATGCGCTTTCAAACAAGCTATAGATGCTTGGAAAATGGTGCAGGAGCACCTTGGAAATAGAGGACTAGGTGATGGTTAGTGAGTCAAGTTTTGAGTTTTAGTTTTATTGTGTGTTGTTAATAAGGTCTATTAGACCAAAAATATTGTAATAAAGGCCTTATGGGGTCAGTTAGTCATTTACAAGTGAAAGTTGGCAGTTTTTTGAAAAGATGCTAAAAATAGTATTGAAGTTGCTTTGTACAACTTGTCAACTTTGCATGTTAGAGGAGGATTAATGCTCTCCCACTCAAATTATTGCTTGTAACTGATGTAATATGGTGGAAAATATGTTGAAAAGAATTTGAATAATTTGAGGCATGAAGATTGAATGATTTTTAAGTGGATAATAGAAGTTTTCTTTGTTTTTTTGCAAAATTTGTGTGTTTTTCAGAACTTGTCGAGCTCAGTACGGCTCTGTACAGAAGCTTTACGCTAGAAAATCATTGGGATTGGTTAGATATGTGTATTTTCTTTCATTTGATTCTTATTTGGCTTGATTTCATTGGAAATTGAATTAGTTCTAAGTATTTTTTTGTCAGGTGGTCTGAAACCCTCATTTTCAAGGGTTGAGATTAGTAAAAATGTAAAATCTCATCATTCCACCATTGGAATTTTGTGAAAACTGGTGGAATGATGATTTTTGGGATGATTTATCATATTTTTTTGGTTGCATGTCTGAGCAAGTACGTTTCATGGATTTTTGATTGAGTCCTAGCTTGATTTTCTCATGTGTTAAGCTAGGAAATCAAGAGAATAACATGGATCAACAACTTTTTCAAAATATTTTTTCAAATAAATGGTGGATTCCTATGCTTTTCCACCCAAGGAGTCTATTGGTGAAGTTATTTGGAGTCTGTGAGTTAATTTGAGCACACCTGCTTTGTAAAAGTGGCCTATTTAGGCCTAATTACAACTTTGTAGGTTAGATTAGACCAATTTGTTCCAAAGTAACATCATGAACCTTTTTGATATGTTGAAATATGTGTTCAAGAGTGCTCAAAAAATTTCTAGTCCTATCTTTATTCCATCATCTACAATGGAATTGAATGAAAACTAGGTATAGGTGCCCTAGTTGGTGAATAGCTGGAATGGTGCAAAACCCCATTGTTGGGTTTGGAGCCTTCATCAAAGTTTGAAATTGTGTTAATTTGAGTTGTGACCTTTTCCACCCCTATTCTTGCATTAGAAAATATCTATCAAATCATAATAATAAGCAATAGCATAGACAAGGCAATGAACTATTCAAAAAAATGCCTCAAAGAAATGTGGTCTTAATGTGCTTGTCATGGCATTCCATCACCATGAGGCCACATTTCTTTGAGGAATTTTTTCAAACAGTTCACTACCTTGTCTATGGCACCACATTTTTCATACATGTCTACCAAAGCATTTCATCAAACAATTCATTGCCTTGCTGCTATGGCTGAAAGTCTAAAATAGGTGCTTTCGAACAAGCTATTGATGGTTGGAAAAATTCTATCAAAGCATAATAGTAGGCAATAGCATAGAAAAGGAAATGAACTGTTTGAAAAAATGCCTCAAAGAAATGAGGTCTCATGGTGATGGAATTCCATGAAAATCCATAGCAATTCTCCTTTCATGGCATTCATCATGGCATTCCATCACCATGGGACCATATTTCTTTGAGGCATTTTTTTCAAAAGTTTGTTTATACTACCACATTTTTCATACATGTCTACCAAAGTGTTTTATCAAATAGTTCACTGCCTTGCTGCTATGGCTAAAAGCCTATAACAATTGATTTCGAACAAGCTATGGATGCTTGGAAAAAATCTATCACAACATAATAGTAAGCAATAGCATAGACAAGGTAGTGGGGTATGTGTAGGATCATGATGAGCCAAAAAGTGGCAATATGTAACTGATATGATGGCCCATGTGGCTGATGAATTTTTTTTTACCCAAAATTGATGAAATGAAAAGGGTTTTTAAAGGAGACTCTCAACTTTCCACCAATATAAATTATGTTTTACTTTGAATTTAATAAATAATTATTATTCATTTTCTATTTTAATTATGACTAAAGTCCTGATTGATAGGTTGATTGAATAACATCTATAGCTTTCAAACGGTATCACATTTTTTGAATCTGAAACATGCGTCACATTCTATGCTTTGCATACTATAGGATTAAAAAAATAAAATTGAATTTTATAAATTTTTGACCAAGTTAAGGTGGTTAGACATACGAGTTTTTATATTTTTTAAAATTTGTAATAAAAAATTCATAATTAATTATTTACTTGGAAAAAAATTACAAAAAAATATGCATCACATCGGGACATAAGTCTTCTACTTATATCTAAAATCTTATAAAAAAATATTATCATTTTATTGTGGTTAGGGTGGTTAGACATACACCCACTTCTTATTTTTTCCTTGAAATTTAAGTACTACTGCATTGAAATTTCAAATTTTCACCAAATAGATTTTTAAAAAATAAAAATAAAACTAGTAGTTTAGAAACTACATTCAATTTGCTACAGATTCTATTCTTACATATTTTTTAAATAATATAGATAACTTATTCAAATTTTTATGTCAAGTTGCCTAACTCTAATTTTTCTAAATTTTTTGCCACTTAAGGGCCTATTTTTTCCATGATGATCTTGCACATACCCACTGAACTGGTTGAAATATTGCCTCAAAGAAATGCGGTCTCATGGTGATGAAATTGCATGATAATACATAGCAATTTGCTTGCCATGGCATTCGTCATGCCATTCTATCACCATGAGACCACATTTATTTGATGCATTTTTTCAAACAATACATTGCCTTGTCTATGCTACCACATTTTTCGTACATGTCTACCAAAGCATTTTATCAAATAGTTAATTTCCTTGCTGCTATGGCTAAAAGCCTAGAACAAGTACTTTCAAACAAGCTGTGGATGCCTGGAAAAAATCTATCAAAGCATAATAGTAAGCAACAAGCTATTGTATCATGGATTTTTTTGTACAAAAATTAGTGTTGGAGTTTAGTTGGAGGCTGAAAAATACTTGTAAGGGCATAAATAAACCTTGTAAACATGACCTCAGGGTTGGAGAAGTTGAAAATAAGAATTTGCATCTTTGAGGAAGAAGATTTTTATGTTTTTCCAACATCCTGTGCTATTCTTTTGCTTTTGTATAGTCTGTACGACCTTCTTATGATTTTCAAATGTGTGGTATGGTTAGATAATTGAGTTAGCTTTCAAATTCCTTTGGTTTGACCAAATTTTATGGAGATTTGAATAAGTTATGGTAATTATACTATTGGCAGCCTAAAAGTTGTTTTTTCTACAACTTCTTTTCTGCAACTCATACAACCAAATTGACTATTTCAACACATCCAAATGGGTACGTTTAGGTTAGGTATCATCCCCTTTCACACTCAAATAGGCCGAAGCAGTCTAAGCTATGTTCAACTAGTGAAAACCCTTAAGAATCAGAAGTGCAAAAGGGCAACAATCTTTGATGGGCTATTACTCAGAAACCATGATGCCTACAAACTTTTTGTCTGAGGCTATGAGATTGTGTTGGGCCCCTCTTCAATAACCTCTCTCATATTTTTCTATCCTAGAGGTTTTTTCCCATGGTGACGAGTTTTCAGTTGAGGGAAAAGTTGTCAAATGCAAGTAGTGCAAAGTTGCAAAGTGGTGCAACTTTCATTCTGCAACTCGTACGACCAAGTAGAATATTCCAACACATTCGGATGGTACGTTTACACTAGGGATGGTCCTCTTTTGCACCCAAATATGTTGAATCACTTCGAGCTACATTGGATCGATGATTTCCCTTAAGAGTCCAAAGTGCTAAAAGGAAACAATATTTGAAGGGTTATTTATTAGAAATCCTGATTCTTACATACTCTCCATTTGAGGATGTGGGATCGTGTTGGGACCGTCTACAATAACCTCTCTTATTTTTTGCTATCTCGAAGGCATTTTCTCATGGTTACGAGTTTTTTAGTTGAGAAAAAAGTTGTCAAATGAAAATAGTGTAAAGTTGCAAAGTAGTGCAACTTTTATTCTGCAACTCGTACGACCAAACAAACTGTTCCTATACGTCTGAATCTGTACGTTTACACTAAGGATGATTTTTTTTTATACCCAAATACACCGAATCACTCCGAGCTACATTGAACCAATGATTTCCCTTAAGAGTCCAAATTGCTAAAAGACAACAATAATTGAAGGTCTATTTCTCAGAAACTGTGATGCTTATAGATTCTTTGTCTATTGCTATGGGATTGTGTTGGGGCCCTCTACAATAAACTCTCTCAGTTTTTGCTATCTCAGAGGCATTTTCCTGTGGTGATGAGTTTTCGGTTGAGGAAAAAGTTGTCAAATGCAAGCAGTGTAAAGTTGCAAAGTGGTGCAACTTTCATTCTGCAACTCGTACGATCAAATGGACTATTCCAACACGTCTGAATGTGTATGTTTATGCTATGGATGGTCCTATTTTGCACCTAAATACGTCGAATCACTCTGAGCTACATTGGACCGACAATTTCCCTTAAGAGTCCAAAGTGCTAATTGACAACAATCTTTGAAGGGCTATTTCTTGGAAACCGTGATGCTTATAGACTCTCAGTCTAAGGCTATGGGATCGTGTTGGGACCCTATACAATAACATCTCTCAGTTTATGCTATCTTAGAGGTGTTTTCTCGTGGTGACAAGTTTTTAGTTGAGAAAAAAGTTATCAAATGCAAATAGTGTAAAGTTGCAAAGTGGTGCAACTTTCATTATACAACTCATACGACCAAACAGACTGTTCCAACACTTTTGGATGGGTACGTTTATGCTATGGATGGTCCTCTTTTGCACCCAAATACACCGAACCACTCTGAGCTACATTGAACTGGCGATTTCCCTTAAGAGTCCAAAGTGCTAAAAGACAACAATCTTTGAAGGGCTATTTCTCAAAAACCGTGATACTTACAGACTCTTCGTCTAAAGCTATGGGATTGTGTTTGGATCCTCTACAATAACATCTCTCATTTTTTTCTATCTCGGAGGCGTTTTCCCATGGTGGCAAGTTTTCAGTTGAGGAAAAAGTTGTCAAATGCAAACAGTGTAAAGTTGCAAAGTGGTGCAACTTTCATTTTGCAACTCGTACGACTAAACAGACTATTTCAACACATCTGGATGGGTACGTTTACGCTAGAGATGGTCCTCTTTCACACCCAAATACGTTGAATCACTCTGAGCTACATTGGACCAACAATTTCCCTTAAGAGTCCAAAGTGCTAAAAGACAACAATCTTTGAAGGGCTACTTTTTCAGAAACCGTGACACTTATAGACTCTCTTTCTAAGGCTATGGGATCATGTTAGGACCTTCTACAATAACCTCTCTCAGTTTTTTCTATCTCAGAGGTGTTTTCTCATGGTGACAATTTTTTAGTTGAGGAAAAAGTTGTTAAATGCAAGTAGTGTAAAGTTGCAAAGTGGTGTAACTTCCATTCTGCAACTCGTACGACCAAACAAACTATTCCAACATGCCTGGATGGGTACATTTATGCTAGAAATGGTCATCTTTTGCACCCAAATATGCTGAATCACTTCGTGCCACATTAGACTGACGATTTCCCTTAAGAGTCCAAAGTGCTAAAAGACAACAATCTTTGAAGGGCTATTTCTAAAAAAATGTGATGCTTATAAACTATTTTTCTAAGGCTATGAGATTGTGTTGGTACTGTCTACAATAACGTCTCCCTGTTTTTTCTATCTCAAAGGCATTTTCCCGTGGTGATGAGTTTTCAATTGATGAAAAAATTGTCAAATGCAAGTAGTGTAAAGTTGCAAAGTGGTGCAACTTTCATTCTATAACTCGTACAACCAAACAAACTATTCCAACACGTCCAAATGGGTGAATTTACGCTAGGTATGGTCCTCTTTTTCACCCAAATACGTTGAATCACTCCGAGCTACATTGGACCGACGATTTCCCTTAAGAGTCCAAAGTGCTAAAATGAAACAATCTTTGAAGGGTTATTTCTCGGAAACCGTGACGCTTACAAAATCTTCATTTGAGGTTATGGGATCATGTTAGGACCCTTTACAATAACCTTTCTTGGTTTTTGTTATCTTGGGGCGTTTTCCCATGGTGACGAGTTTTCAATTGAGGAGAAAGTTGTCAAATGCAAGCAGTGTAAAGTTGAAAAGTGATGCAACTTTCATTTTGTAACTATACGAACAAACTAACTATTCCAACATGTCTATATGGGTACATTTATGCTACAGATGGTCCTCTTTTGCACCCAAATACGCCAAATCACTCCGAGCTACATTGGACCGACGATTTCCCTTAAGAGTCTAAAGTGCTAAAAGGCCATACCATCTATTGTATGGTCTATAGATTGATGGTATGGCCATGGTAGATGTTATTAGGATTCTATAAGGTGACTGTGTGGGTTTAAATGAGTTGGAAAGGTCTGTAGTTGCCATGCATGGCAAAAATGAGTGAAATTAGGTGAAAAATGGTGGTTACAACATGCTAATGTAAATGAAACATGGGGGCAGGAAGATTTAAGGTTGGATCAAATTTGTGTAGGTCCTAATAGACACGTTTGATGAGTTTATAGGGTGTAGCAAGGTTGGAAACATTGATTTCCTTAAAAACCTTATGAAAGTTGGAAAAAATGAGGGTTTGTTGAAATAGAACTTTAGAAAGAGTATCTCACCAAAGAAATTGTGGTTTTGTAGTTTGGTAGGCTGCTTAATGTTGCCCCATTGAAATTTTAGGTTTGGGAAGTGTTTAAATATGAGTCTCTTTATAAAATGGGCCTATTATAGGGTCTTGGATAGCAAAAGAGTGCTAGTTTGAAGCTTTTTTTTTATCGATACTAGTTTGAAGATTTTATTTCAAAGGAACCTACTGAAGTTTTGAAAGTGTCAAGGGTTGGTTGGTTGAGCTAGTCCTTGGTGTGAAAAGTGAGCAAAAGAGGTCTGCAGACCTACTGAAAAGAGTAACCATTTTTGTGAAGTTGCACCCAAGTTTGGATTTGAGGATCAAATTGGAGTTTGAATCATCTTGAATTTTAATTGTGTTGTTTAAAGCCACTTCGCTCTTCATCAAAAAAATCTTTCCCAATCAAATTGAACATCATGCACACCCAAATTCCTTGTTTCCACTTTGCTAGAAAGCATCCAATCATCCAATCGGTGGAGTAGTGTTGAATTGTTGATTAGACTCTTAAACCCCTAAATGGAGGTTTTCATACCGAGACACTGTAAATATGCTCCCAAAAAATTTATTCTTGATGAAATGACATCAAATCTCTTTCAAAAGAGAGTTAACTCCTTACTCTATAAGATCAAAGACTCAATTACATTGGAAATGACCTTCACATGACCTTTTTACATTTTTTTTTGGAAAAAGTAGCAAGTCACTATAATTTATTATATATAAATAAGAGATATTACAAAACTTGGTTCAAACGAGCATACCGGCAAGAAAGAACCAGGAAGAAAACCTTTGGTTGTAGCTCGATTAAGTACAAAAAGCTCTTACTAAATTGTCCCAATAATAGTAACAAAGCATACACCTGTATGACCATTTCAACCTATGAGTTTCCAAAATATAGACCCCTTTACATTTTAAACATATCCTTTATACAATGCCAGACATTTGACCCATATTTCAAAAAACATCACTGGATATTGATTATGCCCATACATAGTTATGACCTTTTTACATTGTTTCACATTTGAAAATTCAAATTTTACAAATTTTACAAAATTTTCCCATTGGAGGCATTCGGGGCACAATCTTCCACAAGAGTAGCATGTTGATGTTCTAGAGTGACAAGCACCTGTACAAACCATCAAGGCAACAATTAAACTACATACAATAGAAAAGATGCTTAGAATAACCAATCTATATTATTCTAAATGAGCTAATTGATGATGAGATGGTAATGCAAACTATAAAAGACACTTACAATAACAAATCTATATTATTGTAATATGTCGCATACCTCTCCGAAAGGATCAGAGTTGGCCATTGTTGCAAAAAGTCCATGATCAATCGTGCCAGGAATATCACAAAAGTTGTTAAATGAGAAATCTATATTGTCACAATAGAAAAGATGCTTAGACTAACAAATCTATATTATTCTAAACAACCTAAATGATGATGAATTGGTAATGAAAACTATAAAAGATGCTTAGAATAACCAATCTATATTTTTCTAAATGACATAATTGATGATGAGATGGTAATGCAAACTATAAAAGACGCTTACAATAACAAATCTATATTATTGTAATCTATCACATACCTCTCCCAAAGGATCATAGATGGCTATTGTTGTAACAGGTCCATGATCAATCATGCCAAAAATATCGCAAAAGTTGTCAAATGAGAAATCTACATTGTCACAATAGAAAAGATACTTAGACTAAAAAATCTATATTATTCCAAACAACCTGAATGATGATGAATTGGTAATGAAAATATTGACAACAAAGTGAATTACATTGACAGAGTGCATATTACCTTCTTAGCACAGTCAAGTTGCAATCATTAAATGAGAAGAATTCTCATGAAAAAGCATTGCAAGAGTATACAAAATATTAGTATTAAAGACACCTACATTACAAGAGTATACAAAATATCACTATTAAAGACACCTGCATTGCAAGAGTATACAAAATATCAGTATTAAATAAAGAACACTAATGAACTTAAGCATAATGGACCTAAGCATTGTACCTTCCATTCTTGAATATTCTATTCAAGTGTGTCTGAAGGATCATCTCTTTGCTTAAAAGTATCCAATATTGCTTCATGATCAAAATTACTAAGTGTCCATAGTTTTTTTGTCTTTGGTTTGGCATGATGCTTCAACAACTTAACATTTGTTGCTATAACAAGGTGCAAATACATTAGAATGGTTTTGTGTTTCTTGTAGTCTTCAAATGTAGGTATGCCATTCTTTCTAATCAAGTATGTTCACAACCAAGTTCCTGCAACCACAACTGAACTTGTAGGATACACGAAACCATCATCATCTTCCATCGGTTATGTTAGCTTATGCTTTATCCACACACATCAAGCCAACCAATAGTTTGATCTCTCTTCATTCCCCTGCAGTGCAACAATTGCAAAAACATGTCTTGGCTATAGTAGATTTGAAAGATAGCCATAATCAACTGAGCTAAAATTTCCATTGTGTCATTTGCCATGGATATTTTTTGAGATAAAGGAGTTAGATACTATGGAACCCATGTATCCAACCACTCACTTGACTCACATTGATCCCACTCGCACTAAATACAACTCTGAAAAAAATAATCCAACTCTCATGTCCAAATGGTCCATGTGCTTGCATCTGAGCTTCAAAATGAATGCATCTGTGAAGAATATTTGATTGTATGACAATCCAATCTACCTCCCACTGTACCCTCCTCAAACAACCAAAAGAATATTTGCAATATTGAATCAAGTGTCCCTCCTTGTGACATGTTGAACTACACCAATCAACAATAGAACGTGCATCATTGAATTTTTCTCCTAAAATCTTCAATTGCTCCTTAACTAGAGCTCTCTTTGCACATGCACCTACTCCATCATCCTCCCCTTTCCCATGCCCAACTTCAAAAAAAATCCAAATATGAGGTACACCCCTCTCTACATGCATTCTACTCAACCAATAAAACATATGAGCATTCTTGAATTGACCTATACAGTTATTTGACCAAATGAGATGTCGGCCCAGTGCTATATCATGCTCATGCAAGAACTCAATTTTTTTTTTGAAACAATGTTGGACATACTCAGACAAGTGAGATCTATCATCACTCATATAAAAATGATACTCTGATTATATTTTGATCCTCCTCTGTACTATCAGGTGCATGTCTAAATGTTATGTGCACAAATATAGCAATTTGAATGGAATTGTAATACAGAGATTGTACCTCATTTTGTGGTTGCAATGTGTAGTTTTCTGCAAAATTAACCACTGATATAATAGTGCTAATAGAAAAAGAGTCCTTACACATCCTGAATTGTTGATCAAACCACTAAGACCTATGGCTATGCCTTTCATACTTGTAGAAAATATTGTCCTTAAAATATGAAATAAAATCAGCAACACTACATTCTTTTGTAACCAAATCGCATCTAGAACCTTCACCTCCACTTTGCAAAGTATATTTGACTATCTCATATCTCTTTTTCTCAACAAGCTTCTATCCAAATTCATGTCCAAAACCCTCATGAAAATATTGAACAAACTTTGACAAGCCACCACATTGTGAGCACTTCACATTTAAACAATCATTTCTATAGAAAAGGCAACCATCATCTCTTGAACATAAAAATAGATCTAGCAATTCCCTTGATGATTTTGGAAGATGCATTGCACCACACTCCTACAACATTTCATTAGTATGCAAAGTAGAATGGATATAGCATAATAGTTGATGGTACATTGAAAACTCCACCTGGTATTTGCAACAACAAGTATTACAAATTTTAAGAGGCACACAATAAAATGGCTTCAAACCTTCAAAAGTATTTTGTGAGATTTCCATATTTGGATGTGTTTCAATAAATTTTTTGAACAACATTAGTTGGATTGATTCCAAAAAATGTTTAGGATGTGGTGTACAGTCTCGATTGCCAATTCTTAACTTTAAAACATCCTTTGCATTGGGTGATACTCTAGAGTTATCATGCCAAAATTGCTGAATTACCTGCTTTACATTATCAGTTAGCTTCTTATCAACACGTGGAAGCCTCTTGGAAAAATATCATGTATCATTTTGAAGAGGATCATCTATTCTTTCTCTTCTTGCAAGTGGTTTATCCAAATTTTTATGATTTATGTCAAAATCAATACAAGTTCGTCTCATAAAGCGAGCCTTTTTCAATTGATGGCTTACTAGGGCGGTTGTAATGACTCTCCAAGCATCTCTCTTATCTTTTTCCTTGTTTTTTTTTCCAATAGACTTGAGAGTATTAAAAATATTTTTGACAATAATAGAATTGTTTTTGGTCTTCTTGTTCACATGAATCTTAAATTTTCTTAGCAAAGGTCTCATCTTTGCATCTTTAGAAATTGTACAAAAAGTTTGCATTGCTTAGTCAATGCCTCGTCGCTAAAATATTGGTTGAAAATTCTATAGCCCACAACCAAACAGTTCATGTTGACCTCTTGCCTTCAAAATTGTTTATAATTTTCTCATCAATTTCAAGTAACCATTTAGGGGTTCTTGAAGGTCATGAATTTGGAATATGTCTTTCTTCCACAAAATGTTTTTCATTTCTCATGTAATCTGGTGAAACATAATTTAAACTTGGTTCAATATTATGTTCAACATCTTCAATTCCAACATTTTCACCTTGAACATTTTCAATATCAATTTCAATAATTTCATTCCCAATTTCAATATCATGTTCAACGTCTTCAATTCCAACATTTTCACCTTGAATATTTTCAATAGCAATTTCAATAATTTCATTCCCAATTTCAATATCATGTTCAACATCTTCAATTCCAACATTTTCACCTTGAACATTTTCAATATCAATTTGAACATTTTCATTCCCAATTTCAATATTATGTTCAACATTTTCACCTTGAACATATATTCAATTTCATCTTCACTTGAAAGACCAAAGGGCTTAGGTTCACCAATATTTAACATACCTTATCTTCTCTTCCTATGACCCTCTTTATCTCTTTGTCTATATGCTTCATTTTTTCTTTTGTAATCTTTCTCTTATGTTTTTTCTTCCAACGACTTCTACTCCCCATTATACCTCATAAAAGATGCTAAAAAAATGATTGCTTATGACAAATTTGAGTAGAAGATGCTCCAAAAAGTTGATCTTTGTCTCTTCCTGTCTGAAATCATGCTTTTGTCGCCTACAAAGCCTGCAAATAGAATGTAGTGTTCATTAGGATGCCCAAAACGACCCACATGGGGTTTTTCTATGGCCCACAAATCTGACATCTGATAAAATCCGATATCTGATTTGAAAAACATTTTAAAATGTATTGTAATGGTAAAATTTTAGTGTTATAAATCAAATATCCAATTTTTGCACACATAGACCTAAGAGTAATTAGGAGGTGGATGGTGGGAAAGAGAGAGAGACAAAGGGAAAGGGAGAGAGACAGATGGAAAGGGAGAGAGACAAAGAGACAAAGAGAGGGGGAGAGAGAATTAGGAGGGGAAAGGGAGAGACAAAGAGAGAGGGAAAGGGAGAGAGAGAGAGATAGAAAGAGGGGGATAGAGAGAATTAGGAGGGGGAAGGGAGAGGGTAGGAGGGGAAGAAGGGGAGAGGGGGAGAGAGAGAGAGTGTTGAGGGTAGAGGGTTGATAGTTTAAGGTTGAGGGTTGACGATATAGGGTTGAGGGATTAAGGGTTTAGGTTTTACTATTTAAGGGTTTAAGGTTTAAGGGTTAACAGTTTAGGGTAGAGGGAGAGATATAGAGGGAGTGAGTGAGAGAGATAGAGGGAGTGAGTGAGAGAGAGAGAGAGGGAGTGAGTGAGAGAGATAGAGGGAGACTTGAGAGAGAGAGAGGGGGGAGAGAGAGAATTAGGAGGGAAAAGGGAGAGAGGGAAAGGGAGAGAAAAAGAGAGAGAGAGGGAAAGGGAGAGAGAGATAGAAAGAGGGGGATAGAGTAAGAGGGAAGAGGGGAGAGGGGAGAGAGAGAGGGTTGAGGGTAGAGGGTTGATAGTTTAAGGTTGAGGGTAGAAGGTTGATGATATAGGGTTGAGGGATTAGGGTTGAGGGATTAAGGGTTTAAGGTTTACTCTTTAAGGGTTTAAGGTTTAAGGGTTAACAGTTTAGGGTAGAGGGAGAGATATAGAGGGAGTGAGTGAGAGAGATAGAGGAAGTGAGTGTGTGTGAGAGAGAGATAGAGGGAGACTTGAGAGAGAGAGAGAGGAGGGAGTGGGAGAGAGATAAAGGAAGGGAGGGTTAAGGGTAGAGGGGAGATGGGGTGACTTGAGAGAGAGAGACCTGCGAGAGGGAGAGGGGTAGGAGGAAGAGACTTGAGAGAGAGAGAGAGGGTGGGAGAGTGATGAGAGGTATAGGGTTAATGGTAGAGGGTAGAGGGTTTAGGGTTTAAGGGTTAAGGGTTTAGGGTTTAGGGTTAGGGTTACAAAGGGGAGAGAGATAGAGGGAGTCAATGAAATATAGGGAGGGAGGGAGTGGGAGAGAGAGAGGGAGTGGGAGAGAGATAGAGGGTATAGGGTTAATGCTAGAGGGTAGAGGGTTTAAGGGTTAAGGGTTTAAGGTTTAGGGTTAAGGGTAGAGGGAGAGATATAGAGGGAGTGGTGAGTGAGAGAGAGACCTGAGAGAGGGAGAGGGGGTAGGATGGAGAGACTTGAGAGAGAGAGAGTATAGGGTAAAGGGTTTAAGGGTTAAGGATTTAGGGTTTAGGGTTAAGGGTAGAGGGGAGAGAGATAGAGGGAGTCAGTGAAAGATAGGGATGGAGGGAGTGGGAGAGGGATAGAGGGTAGAGGGTTAAGGGTAGAGGGGAGAGAGATAGAGGGAGTGAGTGAGAGAGAGATGAGAGAGACCTGAGGAGAGGGAGAGAGAGGGTGGGGGAGAGGAGATAGAGGTTCAATGAAGAGGGAGGGAGGGAGTGGGAGAGGATAGAGGGTAGATGGTTAAGGGTCGATGGAAGAGAGATAAAAGGAGTGATTGAGTGATAGAATTGAGAGAGAGAGGGAGTTGGAGAGAGATAGAGGGTATAGGGTTGATGGTAGAGGGTAGAGGGTTATAAGGGTTTATCATTAAGGGTAGAGGGGAGGGAGATAGAGGAAGTGAGTGAGAGAGAGACCACGAGAGAGAGAGGGTTAAGGGTGAGAGTAGAGGTTTAGGGTTTGTAGGGGTAGAGGAGAGGGTAGGTTAGGAGGGTGGGGGAGGGAGAGAGAGAGAGAGAGAGAGAGAGAGAGAGAGAGAGAGAGAGAGAGAGAGAGAGAGAGAGAGAGAGAGAGAGAGAGAGAGAGAGAGAGGGGGTTAAGGGGTAGAGGGTAGAGGGTTTAAGGGCTGGGCAAGTTAGAGGAGAGAGATGAGGGAGTGACTAAGAGAGAGAGACCTAAGAGAGGGAGAGGGGGTAGGAGGGAGATACTTGAGAGAGAGAGAGAGGGAGTGGGAGAGAGATAGAGGGTATAGGGTTAATGGTAGAGGGTTTAAGAGTTAAGTTTTTAAGGGTTAAGCATTTAAGGTTTATGGTTAAGGGTAGAGGGAGAGATATAGAGGGAGTGAGTGTGAGAGAGATAGAGACCTGAGAGAGGGATAAGGGGTAGGAGGGAGAGACTTGAGAGAGAGAGTAGAGGGTAGAGGGTTTAAGGGTTATGTTGGCATGTCGTTACTGATCATTCTATGTTGTACACTTTTCATGTATCCTTGTCAGGAACTGGGGATGGGCCAGGCCCTAGGAAGGGGTTCAGGGGTGGAAACCCCTTAGAATTTTTTTTTTCCATTTTTTTTCATGTCGTCACCGAAAAAGGAAAAAAAAATTGACTTTATAAAACCCTAATTTTGGAAGCTTCTAAAAAGCTTGTTATAAGCAGTTTGAATGGGGGTTGCAGTAGGGAATTATTAGTGAGATTGTAATATGTTTTACATTGGATAATAAAATCATTGGATGGTTGTGGTTTTGTGGATGTAGCCTGGATTGGGTGAACCACATTAAATTCTCTATGTTTTCTTATTTTTTCTATAATTTTCTGTGTGTTTTATTTCTCTATTTTATTGATCAAATCTATATTTAACTGTTAGATATTTGATTTCTAACCCTAACAAGTGGTATCAGAGTGGGTTTTTTTTAGTTATCCTCTACAAGAAGGTCTCATAGTTGAGTGGGAGTCTCACAGTTAAGTGGGAGAAATGACGGATGATGGTAAATTGAAGGTAGATAAATTCAATGGGAAGAACTATTAGTTATGGAAGATGTAGATGGAGGATTATCTCTATCAAAAGGATTTATGGAGGCTGTTGGAAGGAATGGCCAATAAACCTAGAATAATGAGTGATGAGGAATGGAATCTTCTGGATAGAAAGGCACTGAGAGCCATTCATTTATTCCTAGCACAATTAGTGGCATTCAATATTACAACAACAAAGACAACTCAAGAGTTGATGGAAACCTTGGAAAAGTTATATGAAAAGCCTTTCACTTCGAATAAGGTATTTCTTATGAAGTGTTGTTTTAACATGAAAATGGTAGAAGGTGGGTTAGTTTTCGATCATTTAAATGAGTTTAATATGGTTACCAGTCAATTAACTTCTGTAAATGTAAACTTTGATGAAGAAGTTAGGGCTCTTTTTATTTTGTGTTCTTTTCTAGAAAGTTGGAATAGCTTGGTAATGGTTGTTAGCAATTTTGTTTCTAGTTCGAATACATTGAAATTTGATGATGTTGTTGGTGTTATTTTGAGCGAGAAAATTCATAGGAAAAGCTCAGGTGGAACATCCACATTAGGTAGTGTTTTGAATGTAGAAAGCAAGGGTAGAGCAAAGGGGAGGAAATAATTTTTGAAGTCGTGGGAAGTCATGAGGAAAATCAAAGGACAAAAGGTCCCAATCTAGAGACAAAAGGGACTGTTGGTACTCTGGTAAGCCGGGTCATTTAAAGAAAGATTACTGGTCTTAGAAAAATAAAGGAGACAAAAAAGAAGGCAATAAAGAGGAAAATGTGGTAAGTAATAAATTTGATGAGGATGCTTTGATTCTTTCCCTTGATAATGTTGATGATTCTTGGGTGTTAGATTCAGGGGCTTCATTTCATGCTACGACCCATAGAAGTTATTTTCTTGATTATGTCCAAGGGGATTTTGGGTTGGTTTATTTGGGAGATAATGAACCCTGTTAGATTGTTAGAAAGAGAAGAATCTAGATTAAGTTGCAGAATGGGAATAATTGGCTACTACATGAGGTAAGGCACATTCCAAAGTTGAAAAAAAAAAAAATTTCAACAGGGCAACTAGATGATGAGGGTTTTGTTGTTACATTTAGTGATAAAAATTGGAAGGTTACAAAAGGTTTCTTTGTGGTAGAAAAATGTGTGAAAGTAGGAACCTTATATCTTTGTACGGGTTCCTTCTACTTTAGCTATTGCAAATAAAACTCAATGTTTAAGAACAATTGTTATAGTTCAACAAGAAAAAAATTAAACAGTTGCTATGGATTCTGAATCAGCACTGTGGCATAATAGACTTGGTCATATGAGTGCAAAAGGTATGAAAGTACTTCATTCAAAGAATGTTTTACTAGGACTGAAATGTGTTAATATGTATTTATGTGAAAGTTGTGTGTATGGAAAACAAAAGAGAGTTAGTTTTCTCAAGGATGGGAAGCAAAAGAAAGATAAGAAATTGGAGCTTGTGCATATGGATGTATGGGGACTAGCTCAAGTATCTTCTCTTGGTGGCTCTTGGTACTATGTCACTTTTATTGATGATGCAACAAGGAAGGTATGGATTTATTTTCTTAGGTAGAAATCTGATGTATTTGAAACTTTTAAGAAATGGAGAAGCTTGGTTGAGAATGAGACAAGTAAAAAGTTAAAATGTATCAGATCTGATAATGGTGGTGAGTATTGTAGCAAAGAGTTTGAGGACTATTGTTCCTCTAATGGTATTCATAGGCAGAAAATGGCTTCAAGTACTCCACAGGAAAATAGAGTGGTTGAGCACATGAACAAAATAATAATGGAGCATGCATGGACTATGAGATTGCATGCTGGACTGCCTTTAAAAATGTGGGCAAAGGCTGTAAACACTGCTATTTATTTAATCAATAGAAGTCCCTCTAATCCTTTGGGTTGTGGTATTCCAAAGGAAGCATGGACGGTTAAGAAGGTGAGTTTATTTTTTCTCAAGACCTTCAGTTGTGAAGCATTTGTACATGTAGATTCTGAAAATAGAACCAAGCTTGATACAAAATAAAATAAATGTATATTTGTTGGATATTTCATTGATGAATTTGGTTATAGGCTTTGAGATTTTAAAAATCAAAAAATTGTGAGAAGTAGGGATGTCATATTCAATGTGAAAGTGTTGGACAAAGATAAGTTGCAATAGCATGAAAATAAAGAAAATGATTATGTAGTGCTAGATGATACACCAAATAGCAATGTTCCAATGGTTCCTCATGCTCCACAACAGCAACAACAACACATACCACAAACTCCAATGAATGTTAGATGATCTTGAAGGATAAGTAGACCTCTAGAAATATTTTCTCCCTCTTTGTATTCTATTTTATTAACTGATGTTGGTGAACCAAAATGCAATGATGAAGCTATGTAGGTGGATACCAAGGCTTAGTGGGAGCATGGAATGGAAGAAGAAATGGACTCCTTGTTGAAAAATAAGACTTGGGAATTATGCAAGTTGTCTACAGGTAAAAAGGGTTTACCAAACAAATGGGTTTATACGCTGAAAGGGGAGGATGGAGGTAAGAAAAAATTTAAAGCCAGATTAGTTGTAAAGGGATTTGCACAAAAAAATGGTATTGATTTTGATGAAATCTTTTCTCCAGTTGTTAAAATGACTTCTATTCGTACTGTTTTAAGTATTGTGGCTACTAAAGATTTGCATTTAGAATAACTTGATGTTAAAACAACCTTTCTCCATGGTAATTTGGAAGAGGAAATATATATGGAACAACCACAAGGTTTTGAGGTCAAAGGTAAGGAGAAACTTGTGTGAAGATTGAAGAAAAGTCTATATGGCTTGAAGCAAGCACCTCGGCAATGGTATATTGAATTTGATAGTTTTATGGCTGAGCAAGGATACAATCGGTGTAATTTAGACCATTGTGTTTATTTTAAGAGGTTAGATGATGATAGCTACATTATCTTATGTTTATATGTTGATGATATGCTTGTAGCGGGGTTTAACATGGATCACATAAGGGAGTTAAAACAACAATTAGAAAATTCATTTGCTATGAAGGATTTGGGGATAGCAAAGAAAATCCTTGGTATGAAGATTACAAGAGATAGGAAAAATAGAAAATTAATTTTATCTCAAGCTGATTATGTTGAGAAGGTGTTGGAGATATTTCATATGGAAAATACAAAAATTTTCAGCACACCTTTGCCCATTCATGTTAAATTGATGAAGGATATGTGTCCAAAGAAACAAGAGAAAGAAAAAATGTCCAAGGTACCATATGCTTCAGTTGTAGGTAGTTTAATGTATGCCATGGTATGCACAAGACTAGATATTGCACATGATGTAGGAGTTGTTAGCAGGTATATGAGTCATCCTAACGTTGAGCATTGGAATGCGGTAAAATGGATTCTTAGGTACTTGAGAGGTACATACAATAAATGTTTATGTTTTGGGGGCTCTAATACTAATTTAAAAGGCTATGTTGACTTAGATTTGGTAGGGGATGCATATACCAGGTGAAGTACCACAAGTTATGTATTTACAGTTGGTGGGACAACAGTGAGTTGGATTTCTCGGTTGCAAAAGGTGGTTGCTTTATTGAGCACAGAGGTAGAGTATGTTGCTACAATCGAGGTGGAAAAGGAGATGATATGGTTGCAAATTTTCATGGAAGAGTTGGGAAAACAATAGGCTGAAAATTAATTGTTTACGGATAGCCATAGTGCTATACATCTTGCAAAGAATTATGCCTTGCATTCTAAAACAAAACACATATAGTTGAGATATCATTTCATTCGGTCGGTGTTGGATGATGGATAGGTCAAGCTGGAAAAGATACATATAGATGCCAATCCTGTGGATATGTTTACAAAGGCAGTGACAAAGGAAAAGTTGAGCTCCTCTTCAATTTCAGTTGGCCTTCAAGGTTGAATTCAAGTACAAGGTAGTAGGGTCCAAGGTTCTTATTTCCAGTGGGAGTTGTATGATCAGCGGTGTTGTCTAGGATTAGTCTCCAAGTGGGAGATTGTTGGTATGTGGCGATTGATCATGCTATAATGTCATCGAAAAATGGAAAAAAAAAATTGACTTTGTAAAACCCTAATTCTAGAAGCTTCTATAAAGCTTGTTATAAGTGGTTTGAATGGGGGTTGTAGTAGGGAATTATTAGCGAGATTGTATTATGTTTTACATTGAATAATAAAATAATTGGATGGCTACGGTTTTGTGGATGTAGCCCGGATTGGGTGAACCACGTTAAATTCTCTATGTTGTCTTGTTTTTGCTATAATTTTCTATGTGTTTTATTTCTTTGTTTTATTGATCAAATCTGCATTTAACTATTAGATATTTTCTTTCTAACCCTAACAGGTCTAGGGTTAAGGGTTACAGAGGGGAGAGAGATAGAGGGGGTTAGTGAAAAAGAGGGGGGGGGGAGTGGGAGAGAGATAGAGGGTAGAGGGTTAAGGGTAGAGGGGAGAGAGATAGAAGGAGTGATTGAGCGAGAGACTTGAGAGAGAGAGGAGTGTGAGAGAGATAGAGGGTATAGGGTTGATGGTAGAGGGTAGAGGGTTATAATGGTTTAGGGTTTAAGGGTTAAGGGTTAAGGGTTTAGGGTTAAGGGTAGAGGGAGAGAGATAGAGGGAGTGAGTGAGAGAGAGAGACCCCGAGAGAGGGAGAGGGGTGGAGGAGAGAGAGAGAGGGAGAGGGTAGAGGGTTTAAGGGTTAAGGTAGAGGGAAAGAGATAAAGGAGTGACTGAGAGAGAGACTGAGAGAGGGAGAGGGGTAGGATGGAGAGACTTGAGAGAGGAAAGGGAGAGAGATAGAGGGTATATAGGGTTAATGGTAGAGGGTAGAGGATTTAAGGGTTAAGGGTTAAGGGTTAAGGGTAGAGGGAGAAACATAGAAGGGGAGTGAGTAGGAGAGGAGAGAGAGAGAGGGTAGAGGGTAAGGGAGGGTTAAGGGAGGGTTAAGGGTAGAGGGGAGAGAGGAGGGAGTGACTTGAGAGAGAGAGACCTAAGAGAGGGAGAGGGGAGGAAGGAGAGACTTGAGAGAGAGAGGGAGTGGGAGATAGATAGAGGGTATATAGGGTTAATGGTAGAGGGTAGAGGTTTAAGGGTTTAGGGTTAAGGGTAGAGAGATATAGAGGAGTGAGTGAGAGAGACCTAAGAGAGGAAGAGAGGGTAGAGAGAGAGAGGGTAGAGGGTTAAGGGCAGAGGGTAGAGGGTTTAAGGGCTTAGGGTTTAAGGGTTAAGGGTAGAGGGAAAGAGATAGAGGGAGGACTCGAGAGAGAGACCTAGGAGAGGGAGAGGGGGTAGAAGGGAGAGACTTGAGAGAGAGAGAGGGAGTGGGAGAGAGATAAAGGGTATATAGCCTGGTTAATGGTCAAGGGTAGATGGTTTAAGGGTTTAGGGTTTAAGGGTTAAGGGTTAAGGGTTTAGGGTTAAGGGTAGAGGGAGAGATATAGAGGGCGTGATTGAGAGATAGGAGTGATTGAGTGAGAGACTTGGGAGAGAGAGAGAGAGGGAGAGGGGCAAAAATATAATATTTAAATATTTTATATATTAGTAATATATATATATATATTTATTTATTTATACATTAACTAAAATATAGAAATAATATTTAAATATTATACAAATAATATAATATATTATATATTAAATACATAATTCCATAAGAGATTATCATAAATTGTATATTATATATTAAATTACAAACTATATTGTATATTCTAAACTAGATATATTAAAATAAACTATAAACTATTTAGTGCATTTTTTAAATCATATATTATAAATTGTATAACATTTTTTAAAATCATATATAAAATAAATTGAATATCTGATTTGAATTGGATATCTAATATTTATGACACAAACCTTACTGCCTAGCTGTTAGCCTCGAGCTTGCTTTGGAATTTGGCTAGGACATGCCAATCCTAAGAAGTCAACACAAAAAATGTGTTTAACAACTTACCTTGCTTTTTTAGACTTCGCCCATGTGGCTGGCAATTTTTTTCTACCCAAAATTGATGAAACGAAAAGGGTTTGTAAAGGAGATTCTTAGCTTTCTACCAATATAAATTATGCTTTACTTTGAATTTTATTAATAATTATTATTCATTTTCTATTAGAATTACAACTAAAGTCCTGATTGATAGATTTATTGAAAAACATCTATAGCTTTCAAATGGTACCACATTTTTTGAATCCAAAACATGCATCACATTCTATGCTTCACATACTATAGGATTAAAAAAAATGAATGTCATGAAGTTTTGACCAAGTTAAGGTGGTTAGACATACAGGTTTTATATTTTTTAAAAGTTGTAATAAAAAATTCATAATTAATTATTTACTTGGAAAAAAATTACAAAAAAATATGCATCACATCAGAACATGATTCCTCTACTTATATCTAAAATCTTATAAAAAATAATTATCATTTTATTGTGGTTAGGGTGGTCGATATACACCTACTTCTTATTTTTCCCTAAAATTTGAGTACTATGCATTGAAATTTCAAAATTTCACCAAATAGATTTTTAAATTTTTTTTAAACCTAGTAGTTTAGAAACTACATTCAATTTTCCACAGATTCTATTCTTACATATTTTTGAAATAATATAGATAACTTTTTCAAATTTTTATGTCAAGTTGCCTAACTCTGATTTTTTTGAATTTTCATTGCCACTTAAGGGACTATTTTTTCCATGATGATCCTGCACATACCCATATACAATAATCCTCATCACCAACGATCCCTTTCATGGAGACCCGTAGGGAGGGGACCTCAACCTTTATAGGAAGGATATCCTTTGTACCAAAGACCGGGGCGAATGGAGTGGAACTAGTGGGTGTGCGAATGCTTGTGCGATATGCCCATAGGGCGGGGTTAAGCTGAATGTGCCAGTCATGACCAATGTCATTGATAGTATTTTTAAGAATTTTGATTATGGTCTTATTGGACACCTCAGCTTGGTTGTTACCTTGTGGGTAATAGGGCATGGAAAAGTGGTGTTGGATGTGGAACTTCTCACATAACTCATGGACATCCTAATTTTTGAAGGGATGATCGTTGTTAGTGATGATGAATTATGGGACACCATATTGACATATGATGTAATTTAGCATGAACTTGGTGATTTGTTTACCAGTTATGTATGTCAAGGGAATGGCTTCAATCCATTTCGTGAAATATTCAGTTGCAGTGAAAATGAATTTGTGGCCATTAGATGAGGTGGGATGTATTTTTCCTACAAGGTCGAGTCTCCATTGGGTGAAGGGCCATGACAAAGTGATTAGATGTAGCTCCCATGCAGGTGTGTGGATGAGGTTGCTATGTATCTAGCACTATCGACATTTCTTCACAAAGTGATAGGCATCTTGCTCCATTATAGGCTAGTAATATCCCAGTCGCATGATCTTTTTGGCTAGAGTCAACCCACTAGAATAGGCTCTATATATACCTTCGTGTACTTCTAGTAAGGCAGTTTGTGCTTCATTAGAGTTGAGACATTTGAGTAAGGTATTATCTAGGCCATGTTTATATAGGGTATCACCAATGATGGCATAGCGGGCAACTTTATGAAGGAAGGACTTGCATTGGTTACTGGATAGGTCAGATGGTAATGTTTGGGAATGTAGATAGTCATGAATGTTCTGATATCATGGGGAATTAGGACCAACAAGTTCACACACCATTTCAGATTCTTGGACATCAAAGGCAGGTACCAATGACTATTTGACTAAGAACTCATTATGCGACATATTGTTGGGAATTTCCAAAAGAGATCCAATGGTGGCCATGTCATTAGCTGTTTTATTCTGAATTCGCGGGATCTAGAAAAAGGTAATATCTACAAAACAAGGCTTAAAATTGTCAACCATTCTTTTTTATGGGGTTAGTTTCTCTTCTTTAGTGTCATAGTCATCATTGAATTTCCGGATGACCAATTGGGAATCACTAAAGACTTGTAGACTTGTAATTTTCAATTTTATAGCCATGTGCAATCTTGTGAGTAAGGCCTCATATTCTACAATGTTGTTTGTACATAGAAAGGCTATTGTGAAGGATTTAGGAATAGTATCACCTTGAGGGGTGACGAATAGTAGTCCTACACTTGATCCATGACTAGTGTATGAGCCATCAAAGTATAATGTCCATGTTGTGCCAATGTCTAGTAAAAATATTGATTCATCTGGGAAATCAAAAATCAAAGGGTGGTTAGCTTTTGTGGGTGCATCAACAAGTTGATCTGTGATAACCTGTCCTTTTATTGTGTTTCATTCCACATATTGTATGTCATATTCACTGAGTATCATGACCCACTTAGCTAACCATCCTATCAATACTACCTTGTTGAGTAGGTATTTGAGAGGGTCTATCTTAGCCACTAGTCTTATTTGATGATTTAGCATGTAATGTCTTATTTTTTGAGCTATAAAAACCATGACGAGACAGACACGTTCAATATGACTATAGTTGAGTTCATACCCAACCAATGTGTGACTAATGTAATAGATCATCTGTTCTTTCTCATCATGAACATTTTGTGCAAGTAATGCCCCCAGTGTGGAAGTGGTAGCTGATATGCAAAGGATTAGGGGCTTACCATCTATTAGTGGCATCAAAACATGAGGCGTCAAGAGATACTCTTTAATCTGTTGAAAGGCTTCCTTACACTTGTTTTCCCATATAAAAGGAACTCCCTTGTGTAAAAAATACTAAAAAGGTTGACACTTACCGACAAGTTGTGCAATGAAACATCCAATGGACTGAAGTCAGCCTTGCAATGTTTTGAGCTGACTGATTTATGTTGGGGGAGGCATATCTAATATAGCTTTTACTTTTGTCGGGTCCACTTCAATGCCTCTAAAGGAAACTATGTATCCTAAGAGCTTTCCCCATGTCACACCAAAGACACATTTCTTAGGAACTAGACGAACTTTATATTCTTTGAGCCTTTTGAAATTTTTTTCAAGGACTCTCAAATGATCACCATGTGTCAAGGATTTCGCTAAAACGTCATCAACATAGTCTTCCATCAAAGTGTGTATGAGATCATGAAATATGGTGGTCATATCTCTCTAATATGTTGTGCTTGCATTTTTAAGTCCAAAGGGCATGAAATTCCAATAGTATGTACCCCATGGGAAAGTGAACACCATCTTATGCTAATCTTTAGGGGCGATACAGATCTGATTATACCCCGAGAAGCCATCTATGAGGGATAACATCTCATAGTCTGCTATTAGATCTACTATGATGTCTATATTAGGAATTGTGAAGTCATCCTTTGAACATGCTTTGTTTAAGTGACAGAAATTGGTGCAGATATGTATTTTTCCATTCAATTTATTCACTAGTACAAGGTTTGAATCCAATCTATATAGTTAATAGGTCTTATGAAACCAACATCCAACAATTTCTTGAGTTCAACTTTGACTAGTAGAGCTATCTAAGGATGCATCTTTCTAAGCTTTTGTTTAATAGGCTTTGGATTTGGGAGCAATGGTAAATGATGTAGGACCAATGTGGGGTCCAACCCAAGCATATCAACATAAGAACATGCAAAATTGATTTGACGTTCTCCTAAGAAGTCTTAAAATTCTAGTTTTTCTTCTTCTGTTAGGGATGTTGCAAAGAGAACAATCTTAGGGTTCTCTATTGTACCTATAGTGACTTGCATTACTTCTTCAATCATCATCGAGGATCTCTCTTGATTAACAAGAAGAAAGTACAACCCTCCATCCTTAGGTGCCTCAAAGAGGTTTTTTCCCTTAGATACGTCCTTTATTTTTACTTTTTTCCTAGTCAGAAGGTGCCTTACGGTTTTCACCTAAAGACCTTTCATTTTTCATTTTACTTTTGTCATTTTTGTGACTAGAGGGTGGGACAGTCTCACCAAAATATGCCACAATGTCAAGATCTATAGTGAAACTAGCCTTATGGTCCCCATAGGGTATGCCTTCTTGTATCTCATGAATTCAGTGATGGCTTCATCATTTTCAAATATGTCCAAGGTGGGTGGATCTTGTTGGTCCCAATTGACTAATTATGGGTAGACGAGGGGAATGCCATCATTGGTGTTACTGAAGGATGGAGAAGCAGTGGATAGGGTAAAGATGAATGTATTATCGTGGTCCCAAAAGGATTCTATCCATGCTCTTTCCTTTTTGGTCATTGGTGGGTTAGGTTTGTGAAAGGAATGGACACATATATTAATATCCATGAGGTTGGTAAAGGATGGGCGGGGTATGTCATATTCATGAAAGACATAGTCGAGCTCATAGTCACTGGTGGTACAAGAATCCCACTCATATTCATTAGAGTCGGTGTTGCTATAATAAATTTCAGTAGGATTTTCAGATGTCTCAACGTCTTCCAAAGCACCTACATCCTTATTTGAAAGCACCATAGAACTTGAAGCACCAATCCTAGTTGGTACAAAAACTATCCCTAAATTATTTGGTTGCTTAAGAGGCATCAAGGGTTCTCTCATTCCATTTTTATGTATGACAAGTCCACTGATTCCATCATAAACATTTTGTTTCATGAGTTGAAAGCCTTTACCATATTGTTCTGTCGGTAGTGGCTACAAATCTTCTTCATCTTTGTAGATCTAATTTGAAATATCATCAATGTCTTCTTTATTTAACTCTCCCTAGTTTATGAGGGTGGTGGTGGGAGGAACTTTAATAACAACTTTAGGTTCAATCTTATAGACCGGCTTGCCATAGGATTGTTGAGACTATGGTAACTTAGTGATGCAATAGGAAGTGTTCATCTGATACTCCCGACACCCCTTGTCTTGGATCTAAATCTTGGGATTAGTGAATGGAATGGCAGATGTGGAGGATTTTGTTAGAGTGGATGGGCCAAGGTAATTAGATGGAGTGGATGTTGTAGCTTCACAATTTATAGGCACTTGGTGTTTAGGGACCCCCCTCAAGTTGGTACAATATTGAAAGGGGTTAGGATCACCAATGATTGTGATTTCGATGCCATTATAAGGAAAATTCATACATTGATGGCATGTGGATGGAACAACTTTTATGGTGTGAATCCATGGTTGGTCGAGGATTAGGTTGTATGGTAGTTCAAGATCCAGGACTTGGAATGTGGTATCTAGTACTGGCGGTCCAAATTTGATAGGTAGTATGATAACACCCTCAAAAGAACATTCCTTGTCATCATAGGCTTTGATGGAAATGCTCTTGTATCCACACATGCTTCAGAGAGGCCCAATGCCTTCACCAGTTTTAAAGTACAAATATTCAATCCAACTCCACCATCTACTAGGACTCATCTAACCTTGTTTTTGTGGATGAAGACCTCAAGGTGTAATGGGTCATTATGGATTGACTTGGATTTAGAGTAATCTTTGTTAGAAAAGGAAACATGGTGGGAGTTGGCCAAATAGCCAACCATGGTTTTGAATTGGTTGACATATAGGTCGGTAGGGATAGAGATTTCTTTCAGAGCCTTGTCGAGGATAGCTTTGTGTTCAGGTGATATGCAAAAAAACTCAAGGATAGAAATATGTGTGGTTGTCTTGCCCAATTGGTCAATAATATTGTATTGGGATTTGGATTGTGGCTACTTTGGAGGAGGACATGATATGCTAATCTTTTCCCTGCGGTTAGTAATGACACATTCAGGGTACTTCTTGATGGTGATTGTGTTAATATGATTGTTAGCAGCTTGGAGATGGTTAATAATTTTGTACTCAAAAGAGGCCTTGGTATAATTGGCACGGTTTTCTGTCCTTTGACCTGAACTGGAAGGTTTTTCAGAACCATGGTCTTGCAACGGATTCTTGAAAATCATATGATATTTATTAGAAGTATGTTGTTGTCCCTCAATGTCTATGGTACTATTTTTTATTAGGTCTTGAATCATGTTCTTCAAATGACGACATGATGAGGTCTTATGCCCTTTGATGCAGTGGTAATCATAAAAGGAATTGTCATCCCACCAAGAGGGTTTGAATTGTACTAGGTCATATGGTTTGGGCTCTTGGAGCTGTATGGAATTTGATTTTACCAATTTCTTCAGATGGTTTCAATTGGTTTGAGTAAAGGAGTGTATTGTCTCCGTGGGTATTGTCGTGGTTGTCTTGGGGGTCCCCGTTCTTGATTATTTTGAACCACATTAGCTGCTTGGTTGGGTACATATGATGTGTTATTGTTCATGTTGGATGTTGTGAAAGTTAATGTAGGACCTATCCTATTCACAACTTTGGCATTTACGACTCCATCGTTTGTCACAGGGTAAAAGTACAAACCTATGTCACACTTTATAAAGGAATCAATCAACATGAGAAAAAGTTCTCAACTTCAACCACATAAAAGTGGTATTTATGTTTTGAATTTCAAAATGATGTAAACTAATAAAATGTAGAGCTTTTGTTGAAGTTTATTCCTGTAATTTTTCAAAAAAAATTTAATTTTTTTTTGATATATTTTTATCAATTTAAAAGCAGATTTCATTATGCTGAAAATTTCAAGAAAAAGTGACGTTCAATTGACGTCAAGAAACATACAGAAAAAAATTCATTTTCTCCTGATTTTTTTTCCCAGATAGCTAACTTCAATATCTAGGGAATGAAAAAGAAAAAGAAATTTTGATGTATATTTTTCTCATAATAACATTTTAAAGTCAAAATAACCCGAACTTGATAGTTTTCAGTTGACATCAACTATTGTTTTTTTTTTTCATTTTCAATAAAAAAAAATACCCTTTTGAAGAGGATTCTCTCCTCTAGGGCATCATAGATTTTGCAATTTTTTTATGATGATTTACCATTTTTTAATTAATTTCAACTGAGCCTCTTTTTGACTTTGGACAACCTAGCAATATTTTCAAATATTTATATACTAAAATTAATCTATATATATATATATATATTTGGATTCAACATTGTGAGCTCTACAAAAGGGTATTTTTATTTTTTATTTAAAAAAAAAATTGATTCAAGAAATATTCAGTAGAAGTTGATTTTTTTTAGAAATTTGATAAAATGGTGACTTTGCTACCATGTCACCTGCCATGTGGATGGATTTGGCTGAATTGGATTCGAAAGAATCCAAATCGGTCGAATAATGTTCGGCCAAACCCTATCCGACCGAATATTGTTCAATCGGATAGTATTCAGCCGAAACACTGATTTATTCAAATTTGTTTTTTTCATTTTTTCCATTTTCATTGAATTTCTTTCTTTTTTCATCAATTGTGTATTGAAACATAAAATGGTCGATTTTTTGATTTTTTGAATATTTTTTTAGATTTTTCCTATTTTTCGTCTAGTTTTTATTGAAATAACTATTTAAGTCAGCTTTTACTAGTTTTTTTTTGGCTTTTTCCATTTTTTTATCCACTTTTAATGAAGTAACTATTTCTATTATGATTTACTTTTTGCTCTTAAATCACTATTTAATACTAAACAACAAGATACTTTTCTAATCATTTGCATTTGTCACATGGCTGAATAGGAAAATCAAGCATCTAATACATAAGATTTGGTAATTTTTTTTAATTTATTTTTTATTTTGATGTTTATATGTTTGTTGCTAGATTATTTTATGTTCATGCTTATATTTTCATTGTGTTTTACTATGAATATTTGTACCTAATTCTTGGACTAACAAGTGGTGCAACTGCTGACTATCGAAGACTAATATTGAAAAACTACTAATCTGTGGTTTTGCAGGACATTTGGCCAAAGATTTTTTATTTTTGAAACCAATTATCTTTTAGCTTAGAACACATTTCAATTGGTGCATTAAAATGAACAATTGTCTTCTGCCATATAAATTTAACTAGGGGATGAATGAACACTATTTTTTATGCTTGAGATGGTAGGGAGTATGCTCTCACCCTATGGGAACTTGGTGATTAGAAACCAAACCCATCATCTTTGTATGTTTTTAATCCTTTAGAGGGCCCGCCTTGGTGGGAAAAAGTACTCACCCCAAGGGAATGACCCAACCAATAACAGGCTAAAGCCAAGCTACTTCCAGCCGGTATATAAAATGGGTGCTATAGGAAAGTTCAAGAACCATGAGCGTGGATGTGTTATGCTGACAAGTGAATCCCCATAAACCCTATAGAGCATAACCTCTACAGGTTGGGAATCCTCCTTATTGGAGCTAATCTTTCCACATGTATAACCACTAGAACAGATGCCCTTGCTAGACACCTCTTGTTTGTAGTTTCCAAAATCCTTTTCTATTTGCTGGTGCAACAATGGTCATTGCCAAGGCATCCACATTCTTGCAATTCTTAGTAGAGGTGAAGAGTCCGTCATGGGAGATTCATGAGGGCTTGAAGCTTGGTTGACCTAATAAGTGAGTGTCATGGAGGGGAGCCATTATGTCCAAGCTTCTAAGTCACCCGCTAAGAATAAGTGCGATTGGGGAAACCCACGTGGAATCCAGTGAATATAGTCCTTGCCAACCTTACGATTTGTGTTTGTATTGTTAAAATCAAAATTTTTTTCTACTATTTCTTATGTGTGTGTTAAAAAATAGACCTGTAACAAACATCACACCTAATAATTTGCAACACCTTAAACCTTGCAAAACCACAAAACGTCAAACAACAGAAACATCCAAAATGAACCTGTCACTTATATTTCTTGGGGCTATCAATCCTTCAGTTCTGATCTTTCAATCCTTGCATTCCACCTAGTCCTTGCATATCCTCCACCCTTGCATATCCACTATTCCTCAAACAAACCTTTAGCTTGCACTTAGACTACTCTTCTTAGGTCTTGAAATCAAACCATTGGCTATCTATCACCTACATCACTTGAGGTTCATCATCCTTAAGTTAGGGAATATACCATTATCCTTGAGTAGGGCAATCATTTTGGAGTCCATCATCTCCTACATACCCTCTCTTGATCATTGGTCCTTGTGTCTATCCATCATAATACAAGTAAAGCCTTTACATCATAACCAACTTTGGACCTAGAGTTGCCTTTGAGCTCTTGCATTCTTAGCTTGTCATATCATACTGTACCATTTTTGTATCCCATCTTAGAATCATATCCTTTTATTGCTTCCTAGTCTTAGGTCTCATACATTATCTTACCTTAGATTGAAGATCAAAACAATCACATATGACCCCTAGAACAAGAGATTTTTTTTTTTCAAGAATGGAACCCTTGGGGAAAAGACTTTGATGGGAAGATCACATTAGTGTTGCAACTAGTGAAACAAATGAAATTGAGGATGAAGAAATAACCCAATCCACTATAAACAAAGCTCTTAATGATAATATATTCACTAAACTTCTTACAGAGGTGGTCAAACGTAATCCACAACAATACTTCTAGTTAAAGAAGAACATACAAAAGCTACCATGGATCAAATTTATATCCCGAATGATCAAGAAGAGCCGAGCACGATGAATGATAAGGCCATAATATCCTATCAACTAGGATCATCCACTTTTATCAAATCAGGCTTTCTCACAGAGGAGAAGATTCTAGACAACAGTTTCCACATACATAATGATGGGTTTACATCTTGTTTTCATTGTAAAAAATAGTCATACCTCCATGATATTAGGGGACACTTTATCTAATACAAACATCAAAAATTTTGAATGCACATTATTTTTGTATGTAGGTGAATTCAAACCTGAGCAATTTGTGATGGGGAATAAAAAGACAAGAAAAAGGCTATATGATTGAAAAAGAGATATTAGAAATGTGGATGAAATCGAATCTTCCGAAGAAGAACCCATGGAAATTGATGATGACCAAGGAGTACAGATACCAGGACAAACTGAAGGTGGTCATATAAATATTTTCCTTGGTATGGAAAATCTTATAGAGATGGATGATGAATCCCTTTTTAATAGTATTTCATCTAAAGATATGTTACTTGAAAGCATAGTAAAATTACAATGCAAAAGAATATAGGATGAATATTTTGAAGAAAAGTCTATAGTTGGAAGAGCACAGTTATTTGCAAAATTATTTAGGAGGAAAGAAATGGCCCCTATTTTGGAGTTGTTAGGGGTTGATAATAAGAGAAAGTCATCGGGATCAGTAAAGAAAACAAAAGTTGAAAACCTGCAAGAAGCATTGAATTCTATTGAAAGCAAGAGTCGAGTTGTTGATTTAAGTGTTGCATGTAGAGCATTGATGATGGTAATTTCTAGTAAGAAATTATCACATAGAAGACAAGTTAAAGTAGTTTCTGAATTATTCAATGTTTCTAAGAGAACTGTTCAAAGATATATCAAAAAGAGAAATAGATTGGATGGAAAACTTGAGAATAATTGGGTAAATATTTGCAAGGTTCCCCAAAAAGATAAAGTATCAGAAGATGTAAAGGAATAGATGATTGAATATTGGACCAACCACTCTCATGTTTCTTCCAATAGAATGGAAACTATAAAAATAAAAGGTCCAGATGGTAAAAAAAAATTCACATCCGAAATTTTTTATAGATACAACTCAAAGTGAGTTTTTTGAAGCATTCAAACAAGAATTTTTAGATGTGTAGATTTGTCATAGGATGTTTGAGAGACTATGACCAAGTTTTGTATGTATAAATAAGATATGTGAGACTTTTTGTTGTCAAAATCATGTTGAATTTGATCTACACCTTCGGACATATAGAAAAGCTTTGGCAGTAATCAATCCAACAATAGTCATCCCTGGAAGTACAACACAATTTGTGAAGTCTCTTCTATGCGAGAAATTAGAAGATTCAAATGAATTGAAAGTGTAGTGTATAAAAAATATATGTAATGAATGTGGAAATTTGAAGAATATTTTACAGGTTGACAATATTGATCATTCAATACAAGTTATGTGGAAGAGATTTGAATATGAGAAATACTCAAAAAAGTTAGGAGTTGAGACCAAAAAAATTATTCTCAAAGAGAGTGAGTTGTCTTACAATGAGTTTATGAACAAATTTTGCAATATCATATATCCACATATTCAACATTGTCATGGTGCTAGATGGCAAGCTAAGCAATTTCCTGACTCAAATAATTGCTTTCCAGCGGGTTGCATTCTCGCTATTGTTGACTTCTCTAAGAACTATACATTTAGTCCTCAAAGTGAGATCCAAAGCCAATATTATCATTCAGAGCAAGTTGCAATATTTGTACAAGTTTTTTATAGGCATGCCGAAGAACATCTGGATGGTCTACAAAGTAAAAAAGATGAACGAATTATCACCAAATAGGTTCACTTTTATATTAGTGATGATATAGGTCATGATAGAAGCTATGTAGCCCATTGTTTTGCAATGTTTTTTGAAGACCTGAGATGATGTCAAATAGATGCTTCAAAACACTGGATATGGTTTGATGGATGTGCTGGTAAGTGTTGACTTATTTTTTTTTGAAATTATATGTTTATTTGTTTACTTAACTTGTTCAAACTTAATTAGTTGTACACAGTTTATTTTTACTATCTTGGTTTTAAATGAAATTGGTTGTAATGTCACAAGAAAATTTAAGTCTGCAAAAGCTTTTAATTGGTTAAGCCAACAACATATTAGACGCGCCATAAATTTTTTGTGGAATTTCTATGAGAGTGGACATGGAAAAGGAGAGCATGATGGAGTTGGAGCATGTGTGAAGCGTGCACTTCGCCAACACTAACTTGAAGGTAACACCATATGGATTTTTAGAAAATATCTAATTATGTTTTTTGAGATCCATCTTTTCCTTTCAACTACAAAACCTCTTAACTTGACATTTCGGTAACATGAACTTGTAGGTAATGCCATAAGGAATGCACATGAAATTGTTGAATGGTGCAAAATTCATTTTGTTTCCCATGACTCAATATACAACACATGATATTTTTGGGAAGTTAAAGGTACATAAATGAATTTGTTTTATGAATTTCAATGTGTACATGAATTGAATTTTAAATTTTATACACTTTTTAATTGGATACATTTGAAATTTACAGATATTGATCGATCAAATCTTACTAATTATCAAACAATTAGTGGTATTAGAAGTTTGCATCAAATCATGACAGTAGGACATAGTAGGCCTCCAATAATTCAAGTGAGAAAAATCATGTTTTTGTGTTGATTGCATTGATAACAATGCAAATACTCTACAATGTCAGAATATTAGAGATGGGTATGTTTCACAATGGGAAATAAAATAATTAGTGGACACATCGAACCCTTTTGAAGATAATAACATTGTAAATATCTACGATCCTCTGTATTCAGCTGATTACAAACGTGTATCAGATTTAGTTGTTATAGGTAAATTTTAAATTTTGAAATTGAATTTTAGTTCTTACAATTGATAATTTTTATTCTACCTAAGTTGAACATGGTTTACTACATGGTGTGTACAAGAGATCTTTTTGCTATTCTTGTAGATCCTGACAATGTAGAAGGTGTAGATTACTATCTACTAAGATGTACACAACCAAAATGCAAATTGTCAAAATCAATGACAGATGGTGATGGACAAGAGTATCCTACTAGATCAGTGGTTGTTGAAGGCACATACTATCAAAAAACAAAGATAGATACCAATGGCATTACATTTACTGATTATATGCCAGGCCAAAAGGTTTTACATTATAGTCATTTAGTTATAGCAACAAGATTGAATCTTGAAACTTTACCAAAAAGAGGGCGTGCCAAACAAAGGTGGAGGTTGCCTATTGAAGACCATGAAAATATTTTAGAGATAATAAAGGATAGAGAGGATCCATATTATATGTACCAAGAACTTTAAGATATTTTTGTACATATATATTTTCTATCACAATACATACATGTAACATTTGGGGATGAGGTCCCCCATTTGTGACCTCACCAGTTCATAGCTCCGGGTCAAAAGTGTTTACTCAAATAAAAATAAAATATTTGGACCTAAAATTGATTTTTTTTAAAAATTTATGTTGAATTCAAATAATTTCAATCAATAGTAGCCCATGAAGCTTTCTTTTTGTGATCTTATTTTCCTATAAAGCTTTCTTAAAACATATATTAAAGAGTCCGTTTTATTTCTCCCGCATTCTTACATCATATAGCCTTCAAGTTTTAGGAGACATTTCATGATAGTCTATAGATTTTAATTATGG
The DNA here is from genome assembly GCA_007258455.2 of Sequoia sempervirens. NCBI lineage: Eukaryota > Viridiplantae > Streptophyta > Pinopsida > Cupressales > Cupressaceae > Sequoia > Sequoia sempervirens. Next base: position 1,055,477,603 of record VDFB02281492.1, on the reverse strand, counting down.
TTGTACTTCTAGAATCCAATATTTTGGTGCTATAAAGATTTAACTAAATCTATGTATATGTAGGACATAAAATGGTGGTGATTATCTGGGAGCTTACATCTTTTCTATCATAATATGTTGTATTTTAATCCTACATTTTTTTTTAAATTTTAGGCATTTTGCGGTTAGCTTAGGATGGTAAGATTTAACAAATGTTAAGTACATACATAGTTTCTAAAGTTCATGTACTACTTTTTTATGGATGATTTGGGGAAATAGATGTCACCAAAGATATGCAGATAGGGTAGAGGTTCATCTAAATAGAGAATTCAAGATTATAAAAAGTTCTAAAAAGGGATATACACTTTGAGAATATTATAGAGCTTGAAAAGTAAAATAGAAGAATCATAGAAGATAGTCATGAGAAGGTGTTGGAAAAAGTATTAAAGAAGAACAATAATTTATTCTTGATTTTGAATAGTTAAGTGAAAAATTTCATAAAATAAAGTTCTACTTTCTAGGATATTATGAACAAGCATTTTGTAGCTTCCATAGGGTTAAATATAATTATATTCAGTCATGTACAAGAGTCTTAAACACAAAATATGATTTTTTAGATAATGACATAATCAAGCTTCAAGGTGACGATCATAATGAGAGAATTTTGGATGTGCCTACAAATAGTCAATTAGAAGTTTATATGTAAACCCTTTTTCTGAATCATACAAATAATATTGAAAATGAAGATATATCACATGAACATGTTCTTGTGGGAGTTGTTGAAACAAATGCTTCATCTTTGTCAAGTATCACTTGCAATTTCTTATATTTTCTAATGAAAAGATTACATAAAAATACACATCACTTATTTAATTTCTTATAGATGCAAAAAAAAAATAATAAAAAAATTACTCATTAATTATATTAAATTTCAACACATTATGCATATTCCAAAACTTTATTGAAAATTTCTATTAAATTACAATCCAAATATGTTTGCACAAAATTATTCAAATTATTCAAATTAACTCTAAAATCCATTTTGCTATGAGAATTTAACTTTATTTTGCTTATGAAACACACAATCTCACCTATATATTTATTCTTCAATGTTTTTGATCCTTTCTCACCTAGATGTGATCTAATCTTTGATGTCAAAACATTGGCATATCAACTAATTCATTTATATGATCAAAAGTCATGGCAAATTTAGATTAAGTAGTACCATGAACGTGCAACACATCAGATAGTGTCTTCATTGTGCCATCACTAAAAAATAGTGTCTTAATTGTGGAAAATAACTTTTTTGAATGTGAAAGGAGTACAAAATTTTAATTAGAGGTTAGGGATTTTTGAGACAAAAGGAAACACAAAGTCATTTTCGAAACACTTGTTCATTTTCCCTATTTCTCTCTTCCCTCTCCTCCATGGTGTGAGCTATTATTTTGCAAAATTATTGTTTACAAATTTCTTGTGGATTAGGATATTTAGGTTGGATCTAAAAGAGGGTTGCCAAAGGATTGTGTGCATTACATTCAAGAAGGATAATCTTTGTTGTTGAGGGTTTTGATTTGTGAATGTATTATTCTATTTTGATTTATACAAACATGCTTAGATAGTTTTCATATTAAATTTCATCCTTCACCTAAGGAGATTTTATGTCTTTCCATTTGTAGTATGCTAAGTTTGAATCAAGATCTATATTTTTACTTGTGAAATTTATATTTGTAAGTTTTTAGATTTGGAAAATTACATTTTATGCTAGATCTATGGATTTTTTTTGCTAAATCATTACCATTTGAAAAGAGTAATCTCCTAATTTGAGTTCTCAAAAGGGTATATTCCATTTTAGTTTTTTATTTATTTTTAACATTGAAAAATTTCCAAAATTCATTAATGATGTTTTTGGGAAGTTTGTATGGTTGTTTTTTTAAATATCAAAATTGAGTTGTAAACCATATTAAAACTTTTTGTTGTTTATGATGAAAATTATCCTTATGGAAATGCATTTATCTATCTTTTGGATATGAGTGTCTTTGTTTTTTACCTCAATTTATGTGTCACAATATTTTAATCACTTTGGACCTTTTGGTGTTAGGATTTAACTCTAGAGTTAGGAGTAGAGTGAACTTTTATTTCCATTCAAATTTCAATGGTAAACTAGAGGAGCTTGAGAATGGATAAAATATAAAAATATAATTTAAAATGAGATCAAATAAACATAAACATAATTAAGACTCAAGACATTATCATGATATATTCACATGTTTATATCCAATGTGTACATAAATATATTCATATGATTACTGGTTGTCCTTTCCATTCTAATTGTATGTTATTGATTTTTATTTTCATTTTCACTATTTGATTATTGGTGTTTATCACCATTTCAAATGTTTTAATTAGTAGTTATCATTATTTACTTTGTATGTTATTAGCAATTATCACCATTTACTTTGTGTGTTATTAGTGGCCAACACCAAATGTTACTATTGGATTCCATTATTCAATATTATTTTTTCAATGTGTATTCTATTGGATGCCTCATGTATGATATGAAATTAGTATGTTTGATTATTCAACCACTTTGTTTTGTGTGAGTGTTGTTGGACTACCTAATCAATATGCTCCTAGTACAAAGGGGTGGGCCTTATGGTCACACATTATTGGGTGATGTTGATCATTATTAGGTCCATATGGATTCTTTGATATGTTCATTGGAGGGTGTAGAATTATCTTGTTTTATCTTGTTAGTTGTATATTTATATTTCTATTTTCTTGGAAAATTTGTAAAGATGGATCTTGTAATCCTTGATTAGCTTCAATAATTTCTATTTCCATAATAAGATGAACCATAATGTGAAAACATAATGTAAAATGTATATATATTATAAAATATAAAAAGATGAACCATAATGTGAAACCATAATGTAAAATGTATATACTATAAAACATAATAAGATGAACCATAATTTCAAATGCATATAATGTGAAGATCATCATCTAAGAACCATAATGTGACAAATCACAATATAAAATGTATAAGAAATAATGTATCTACATGTAAAATAAATCAAAGTGGAGGATGCCTAATATGACTATGGATTGATCTCTCTCCTAATCCCTGTCTGGATCCATGGCCCGATGCCTCTCTCGATCCTTATCTCAATCCATGTCCTGATCTGTCTCCCTACACAAAAAGTACATTAGTTAATTTAATGTACACATGTGTAAATGTAAAGTCATCTTAAAGTTATGTACTTTCACTATTTAAATGTATCAAGTACTTTAAATATTATAAATGTGTACCTCAAATGTGCCATGCATAGGATCGTCTACATGCTCCAAATCTCCAAAGGGTGACAAACCCTCGTTTTGCTACAAATTTAAAAATACAAGATTTCAATGAAGAGTGAGAACTACTTTAAAGTCAATTTTATTTTTTATATATGTATGTGAATTTTTAGAACTTAAAATATATCTGATTATTTGAAAGTAGCTACATCTCACCCTTGAGCACTCTACCAATGTCACTAATGTCACGATAATGCATAGTCAAATCAGGGACACCTGTATCAGGTAGAGGACTAGTGCCAAAGAGAAGTGAGCTATATGTGCCATGTACATCGTGTGCAGTAACCTCAAGGATTGTAGGCTGGTCTAGAATATTAATTAATGTACATCTTGTGAAGCCACCTCACCTTGACCTGACTGTCTACCAAAATGTCGTCTAATATGAGCTGTTGCACCATCTAAAGGAATCCCATACTCATCACTGATAAATTGGTATGATGATAGTAAATCAATAATGGAAACCGAAGCAACATTACATAAAATGGCTTCACTCATATAGGCCACATCTGATGATGATGGTAGCTCTGCTCGAATGTAGGGATCATAATTGGAAGATGTAGCCTTAGTGGGAGGAAGGATAATCCGTAAATGTAATAAGTATCTTCTTACACAATTAGATGACATTTGATCCACCTGAGTAGAAATCATGACAATATTGTTAAAAAGGTTGGTTCAGGTAGGTGTTGCTGCTACACCTCCTACTACTACTAGTTCCAAATGTTTTGAAAGAACCAAACGGTTTGGACCAACTAATGCCCTCTTGTTGATGGGCGGTGGCAAATCTGCACGTCTAAATTGAGGTTTGTCAGTAAACCCCCCTTTTCCCTATCTAGCATGTGAAGGAATAGATGTGTGGTCCACTGCTAACCCTAAATAAAACTCAACATATAGTTGTCTGCAAAAATAAAGTGGAAACTCATGATTATGAGGCCATCTATGATGGGATGCCAACCATCTGGGATATATAAATGGAGCAACAAGGTCATCTGTGCATCTCATAACAACATATCCTCTAACTTTCTTTTGTCCCATATAATGAGGGAATATGTTGTGCACATTATGTATTGAAACTCTACTAGTAATAGAATCAATTTTCTCTGTGCAAATAACATTGCTGGTAAGGGACCTATAAAACTCCTCAACGCTGACCTCATCATAAGGATTGTATGATCGAATCGTCTGAATCATATGATGGATCTCCTGTTGAATGCCAACTAATCTATCTCTATTAGGGAGACTAGGGGAGTTAAATATTGTTTGCTCCAAACATCTCAAAGCATTCTCTAATCTCCTAATGCTATCATTATATAAAGTAGACCTAGCCTCAGCTTGCTACTGAGACTGAGTGGAATGATGTGATCCCTGATCATCTGCCATATCTATATAAATACAAAGATCTACAAATTTAATTGAAACAAAAAAATTACAAATATGTACTTATTTTATTTCTCTAATTTAGTAAAATATGAAATAACCATTTTTCTAGTAAGATGCTCCATAGGAAATTATAAAAAATAGGAAATATGAGCAATGAGTGGCTTGAACATCATGAAGTAAAAATAAGAACAATTTTAAGTTCATTCAACTATTTATGAAAAAGAGGGAGAAAGGAGAAAGTAGGATTATAAAACTTTTCCTATAAAAGAAGTGGTACTAAAATATCCTAATGAAACATTCACATGTAAAAGTAACATGTAAGAATATAAATACATAAATCTTGAATGCTTTAAGAATTATGGACATGAGGATTAAATTTTTCTAACTTCGAGTAAGAAATTTAAAGTTTTAAACAAAGAATCTCACGTATTATCATTTAAAATTGCATGGTATCTCTAAATTCCAAATAACAATCATACAAGTGTGTATAATATAGGATAAGAGTGTTTGATAAAAGAGTGTATGATTAAGTATAATGAATCTATATAAGTAGGGATAAGGAGATAATCATGCATAACTTACATTTAAAGAGACATATTGTATTTAGGTCTTAAGTGTTTATCCTTTTGTCACTACACACATCTAGGCCTTTTTGGATGCCTCACTAAGTGAATGTATAATACCATTCTTGGTGATTCCACTGTACATTCAATACAATAAATGATCTTGTCAAATACAAAATAATATTAAATAACAATAAATCATCAATCAAATACTTTATTGAAATAATCTTGGAAGGCTACTAATTGGAGTTATGTGAATCGATAAGTGAAACTAGTTATAGTAGAAATTTTGGTGCCTACAATGTATTTTAGGATATGACTTAAAAAAATCTATAATTTCATTTAAATGCATGATTTTATAAATATATTTAGGTGGTGCATTTAAATGAAACTATAGTCATACTTTCTTACATTAAGTTGTAAGTCATATCCTAAAATACATTGTGCTAGGCACCAAAATTTCTACTATAACTAGTTTCACTTATCCATTCAAATTTAACTCCAATTAATAAGGGTAGTAATTGTAGTTATGTGAAAGGATAAGTGAAACTAGTTATATATAGTAGAAATTTTGGTGCCTACAATGTATTTTAAGATATGAATTACAACTGGATATAATTTCATTTAAATGCATGATTATATGAATATATTTAAGTGGTGTGCATTTAAATGAAATTATAGTCATACTCTTACATTAAGTTGTAAGTCATATCCTAAAATACTTTGCGCTAGGCACCAAAATTCTAGTATAACTAGTTTCACTTATCCATTCACATAAACTTCAATTACTACCTTCCAAGATTATTTCAATAAAGTATTTGAAAATTGATCAATTATTGTATTGAATTTACACCATCACCAAGCATGACCTATTAAACATTCACTTAGTGTGATGCATCCAAAAAGGCCATTATAACCCTTCCAAATTATTTCAATAAATTGTTATTTAATATTCTTCTATATTTGATTGGCATTTTGCATGTTCAATGAATTGACTACGTTCGAAGGCTGATATGTCAAAGAGTGAGTCTACAAATACATTTTGAACCCAAGTTTTTCTACATTCAATACATTACATGATCAATCAAATACAAAAGAATATTAAATAATAGTTTATTAAAATAATTTGGAAGGGTAATAATTGGCCCTTTTTGACATTCTCAATGATGGTATACATTGAATACAATAAATGATCAATCAAATACTTTATTGAAATAATCTTGAAAGGGTGTATTAATTGGAGTTATGTGAATAGATAAGTGAAACTAGTTATAGTAGAAATTTTTCTACATAGCACAATGTATTTGAGGATATGGCTTACAACTTAATGTAAGACTACAAATATAATTTCATTTAAATGCACCACTTAAATATACTCATAAAATCATGCATTTAAATGAAATTATATCTATAGAACTGTAAGTTATATCCTAAAATACATCAAGTAGGCACCAAAATTTCTACTATAACTAGTTTCATTTATCCATTCACATAAACTCTGACTACTACCCTTCCAAGATTATTTCATTAAAGTATTTGATTCATCAATTATTGTATTGAATGTACACCATCACCAAGCATGACCTATTAAACATTCTCTTAGTGTGAGGCATCCAAAAAGGCCAATTATTACCCTTCCAAATTATTTCAATAAATTTTTATTCAATATTCTTCTATATTTGATTGGAATTTTGCATGTTCAAGTGAATTGACTATGTTCGAAGGTTGATAGGGCAAAGAGTGAGTTTACAAATTTACATTTTGAACCCAAGTTTTCCACAATAAATGATTAATCAAATAAAAAAGTACATTAAATAACAGTTTATTAAAATAATTTGGAAGGGCAATAATTAGCCTTTTTCAATGATGGTATACATTGAATACAATAAATGATTATACTTTATTGAAATAATCTTGGAAGGGTATTAATTGCAGTTATGTGAATAGATAAGTGAAACTAGTTATAAAGAAATTTTATGTATGACTAGTTTCACTTATCCATTTAAGTAACTCCACTTTAATAAATCCAATTACTACCCTTAAAGTAATTGGAGTTATGTGAATGGATAAATGAAATTAGTTACATTTTTTAGAAACCAAAATTTTGCAGTTATGTGAAAGGATAAGTAAAACTAGTTATATAGGAGAAATTTTGGCACCTACAATGTATTTTAAGATATGAATTACAATTGGATATAATTTCATTTAAATGCATGATTTTATGAATATATTTAAGTGGTGTGTATTTAAATGAAATTATAGTCATACTCTTACATTAAGTTGTAAGTCATATCCTAAAATACTTTGCGCTAGGCACCAAAATTCTAGTATAACTAGTTTCACTTATCCATTCACATAAGCTCCAATTAAGTATACCCTTCCAAGAGTATTTCAATAAAGTATTTGAAAATTGATCAATTATTGTATTGAATTTACACCGTCACCAAGCATGACCTATTAAAAATTCACTTAGTGTGAGGCATCCAAAAAGGCCATTATAACCCTTCCAAATTATTTCAATAAATTGTTCTTTAATATTCTTCTATATTTGATTGAAATTTTGCATGTTCAATGAATTGAATACATTTGAAGGATGATATGTCAAAGAGTGAGTCTACAAATACATTTTGAACCCAAGTTTTTCTACATTCAATACATTACATGATCAATCAAATACAAAAGAATATTTATAATAGTTTATTAAAATAATTTGGAAGGGTAATAATTGGCCCTTTTCGACATTCTCAATGATGGTATGCATTGAATACAATAAATGATCAATCAAATACTTTATTGAAATAATCTTGAAAGGGTGTATTAATTGGAGTTATGTGAATAGATAAGTGAAACTAGTTATAGTAGAAATTTTTCTACATAGCACAAAGTATTTTAGGATATGGCTTACAACTTAATGTAAGACTATGAATATAATTTCATTTAAATGCATCGCTTAAATATATTCATAAAATCATGCATTTAAATGAAATTATATCTAGTTGTAAGTTATATCCTAAAATACATCAAGTAGGCACCAAAATTTCTACTATAACTAGTTTCATTTATCCATTCACATAAACTCCAACTACTGTCCTTCCAAGATTATTTCATTAAAGTATTTGATTCTCAATTATTGTATTGAATGTACACCATCACCAAGCATGACCTATTAAACATTCTCTTAGTGCGAGGAATCCAGAAAGGCCAATTATTACCCTTCCAAATTATTTCAATAAATTGTTATTCAATATTCTTCTATATTTGATTGGAATTTTGCATGTTCAAGTGAATTGACTACGTTCGAAGGTTGATAGGTCAAAGAGTGAGTTTACAAATTTACATTTTGAACCCAAGTTTTCCACAATAAATGATCAATCAAATAAAAAAGTACATTAAATAACAATTTATTAAAATAATTTGGAAGGGCAATAATTGGCCTTTTCGATGATGGTATACATTGAATACAATAAATGATTATACTTTATTGAAATAATCTTGGAAGGGTATCAATTGGAGTTATGTGAATAGATAAGTGAAACTAGTTATAAAGAAATTTTATGTATGACTAGTTTCACTTATCCATTTAAGTAACTCCACTTTAATAACTCCAATTACTACCCTTAAAGTAAGTGGAGTTATGTGAATGGATAAATGAAATTAGTTACATTGTTATAGACACCAAAATTTTTCACTTATCCATTTAAGTAACTCCACTTTAATAACTCCAATTACTACCCTTAAAGTAATTGGAGTTATGTGAATGTCCATAAATGAAATTAGTTACATTGTTTTAAATGCCAAAATTTCTACTATAACTGACTTCACTTTTTGCAACAAGGGTTGGTGTAGGCGAGCTTTCATTTTTCATCAATGTTTACTAACTCTTTTGCTTAATCTAAGTCTATCATAGATTTTGAGTAGCATAGATTATATCCAGTTTAGTTTGTGTACAAAAAGGGTTTCATTTTTAAATCTAATATCTCATTGATTTTTCTATTTTTTAAAAATATGAAATTGGTTCATATTGTATCTTTCTACTTTTATTGATATGGTCAACAAGAGAGCATTAGTTGGTCCAAACGTTTTGAAAAACCCACTTCTTGCCCACTTCTTGCTGCTACTGCTTCCAAATGTTTTGTAAAAACCAAAAGGTTTGGACCAACTAATGCCCTCTTATAGACCATGCCATATTTCTTTGTTATTTCATAAGCTACTCTATATTATCAAGCCACTCCTGAACAAGGATTAAATACAAAATTAGTCTTTATCCATGATATCCTCCAATAGGTGGGTTTTAGTAAGAGGTGTTTCTCTAAAAAGAGAAATTATGAAGCACATGTTGGAATCCTCTATAACACGGATTAAATACAAAATCTAAGTCTTTATCCATGATATCCTCCACTAGTTGGGTTTTAGTAAGAGGTGTTTCTCTAAAAAAGAGAAATTATGAAGCACATGTTGGAATCCTCTATAACAAGGATTAAATACAAAATCTAAGTCTTTATCCATGATATCCTCCACTAGTTGGGTTTTAGTAAGAGGTGTTTCTCTAAAAAACAGAAATTATCAAGCACATGTTGGAATCCTCTATTGTGATTGAACTTTTAAAAAGTAAATCCTCATATGCACCCAATAAATTGTTAAGTTCCTTGTCATTAGTAAAGGTTTTGATGGTAGTTATATTTAGTATGTCCTTGTAGATTAGATTAGGATGTATCAAATCTAGATTTATGTCATGGCTAACCACATAAGTTGATTGGATTTTTTTGTACTTCTTTTGTGATCTTATGTTTTTTGGGAGAAGAATCTACAATCTCAATGTCCTAGTTTGTATTTTTTGATAGGTTAGATAATATTCCTCAAGAAATGGTGTGTGATGTAGTGTAAGATTAAGGCTGGTGCTTTCAATGAGGTGCGTTATTTTTGTATTTAAGTTTTCCTCTATTTGGAAATTTCAATTACAATTTTCCTCACACAACTCTGATTTTTAGTGTAAAAAGGAAACTGATCTGATGTTAAATTTAGCACGAGGCTACCTAATGTGTAAGGAGATAATAAGAAACAGGGCATATTATGTAACCAATATAATAAATGACTTTTCATTTTATTAAAAGTATAATGCATGGATTTTGATAGGGCATATTAGGTAACAAATATAATAACCTAATTGACTTTTCATTTCTACATGTATTATACTTTTAATATAAAACAAGTAACCTAATTTCTAGTGTTGTCCTGTGTCATTTGGCCTTATTTCTTATGCCATGTATTATACTATTAATAAAATGAAAAGTATATTGGTTACCTAATATCACATAATAACCAATTTAATAACCTACATGTATTATACTTTTAATATAATACAAGTAACTAATTTATGTTGTTGTCCTGTGTCATTTGGCCTTATTTCTTATGCCATGTATTTTTTCTAAACTTTTAATATCTAAGACATCAAATCAAGTGCTGCATAACAGCTTAGGGAGTCCACACAATGAATGCAATTTAATAACAGACCAGCATTTGACAAAAAAATGTTCTATCCCAAGGCATGAATTCTCGAAGGGAAGAACAAGAGTAGAATGTTGTGTTCAAAACCTGAAGACAAAAGTTGTTTGTTCATGACAATTAATGTTTTCTATGAAATCCAGATACAGCTTTGATGTTGAACAGAGGTGCTTTTGAGTTTATTAAGTTATTAACTGGATATGACAGCCTGCATTACAAATTTTTTTAGCACTATGCTGAATGCAGTATTACTATAGGCTTAACTACTCTTAGTGATAATGTTAATGAAACTATTCCTCGAGGTTGAGAGATGCCATTATTAGTCCTCCTTTTTCAAATAACTGTGAATTATGTTAATAATTTAAATGAGAGATACAAGAGTAGACATGATTTCAATTCTCCCATCCCTTCCCCCTCCTCAATTTGCAACCACTTGGAAGAGTTTCCATTTAAACAAACACACCTTTCCAAGCTTAACTTTTGAATTAGAAGATAAACCATAAATGAAACACACTTTATTGTGGATCTAATTTTTTGTCAAATGACATCTATTGTAGGGAGAGATGCATGCACTAACTTTGATGGTATACCTCTATCTCATCATATATTCATCCTCAATGATGAATATAAATCCTTGTATTTACAAGATTTGTGTGCATTAATGAAAAAATTGGAGCAAAATTAACCCAATGCATATATGTTCTTGTTTTCACATTCTTCTATTTAAACTTATTGCCATTGTGGTGGTTGGTGATTGCTTTATAAATTGTCAGGGAAATAAATTACTTTATGAGGCATACGTTTCAACTGACAACCGTCACTGCCTAGCCTGGTTTTACTTTATCTTCTTTTTTTACACTAAGCTGGTCCATCAAGGAACTACCACATGAAGGTTCAGATTAATAGTCCAGCTCAACCCTGGATGGATGAAGGTTGGGCTTTATTTACAGCCCATTGCTACCAGGAGACACAGGCATACTCCACCTCCCAACAAGTGTAGTATATGATACACAACTTTAGTATAAGAATTTTATGTCTAATGGTTGGCAAGGTCGTAGTGCTCACAGAGGGAGAAGAGAGAAATTTTTCTGTTGTGGTTATCTCCATTCATTTTGCTAATGTGATATGCAACTTCAAACTCTGCAACCTCCATCCGAATTAAGCCCTTATATATTTTTATATAGGCATCCTTCTTTTCTTTTTCGTTATCCAACTTTAATATATAAACTGAATATATGTGTATACAGTAGCAGTCATTATAGGTCCTTTATTAAAACTGAGATATATATAAAGTTTTCCCCAAAAAAAAGTATAATACATGCTCGATTACTTGTTTTGAGTTTGCAGCTTTATGCTGGTTGTATTTTTTCTAAACTTAAATCACCCTTTATTATTTCAAGAAAAAAGGAAAAGTATGAATAAAGGGAAGTGTTTGGTGTGTAAAACAATGTAACTAATTTCATTTTACATTCCAACAGTTGCGAATCAGTGAATATTTTGACAAAAAACAAATCCTTAACTCATAGATGCACCAAAAGCAACCATCGAACAAAAGTAAATTCAATTAAACTGATTGCTTATCATGCAGATTGCTTATAATTCTGTGACTTACAAGTTTGTTTTTTTTATCTTTCTATAAATAAACCCTCAAAATCACATTGTAAAACCTTCGATAAACATTATAATACAGAATTCACAAAACACCATGTGCATTCCAATCAACATTTAGAAGAATACTGCCAAAACTCAAAAATCCCTAAAATAAAATCCTAGATCTTAGGGCCACACAAAAAGAGCATCATACAACTAATGATGACTTGTAGAAAATGATAAACAACCAAAACACAACAAATGATTACTAAAATCATCCAATACAAATGAAAAAAACCTGGCTTGAACTCCTTTTTGTAGGCGAGTTGTTCGGGCAAGCACTCTCCGATCGCAACCACTTCGGAAAAACGTGCAAAATGCCCATTCATTCTTCTTTTTTCTTTCTTTTATATTTGAGACCTTTGGGCGGAAGTGTTCGACCAAGTTAGTTTTGGCTGAAACACACTTAGTCGACAAGGCCACATAGGCACCATGTCGTCGCCTTATGGTTTCGGCTGAATCCCTTCTGACCGAAACTGGTACGATAGAAATAGTATGGTTGGCCCAAAGTGTGACACATATTTGTACTTTTACCCCACATTCTTGTTACAAGACCAAAACTTGTTTCTATCATTTTTCATTCCTTAGGAATTTTGTGTTTTGGTGTAAGTTTTAATTTCCCCTTTAGCAATAAGGGTTTTCTCAAGGATTTCCCCTTTCTCAATGAGATCGGCGAATGTGGAACAATAATGGGCTCCAACGCATACTTTAAGTTTGTGTTTAGGTTTTGCATGAACATGATAATTTTCCATTTTTCAAGAATTTCAATAGGACAATGGCTAGCTAAACTTCTCCATCTTTGGAAGACTGTTATAAAAGCTTCACCTTCTTCTTGTTTAGTTTGACATAAGGTAGCAATAGTGATGTCATTTTTGATATTGAAGGCAAAGTGGGTGATAAAATTGTCAGCTAGCTCATCAAAGGTTCAAATACCCATAGGTAGGTGGGAAAACCAGTCTAAAGCAGGTCCTGTGTGACTTCTAGGAAATAGTCGCATTAAGTATGTTTTTTCCGAAGAAATGTCAATCAAGGTCATATGAAATTCCCTCTCATGCTCAATGGGGTTTCCTCAAGTCCTTTATATTTAGGTAGAGTTGGCATGACATAATTGGGAGGAAGAGGAGGCATGTATAATGTCCTATCAAATGGGTAAGGACACAACTCTTCGATAGAGTAAGTCTTCTTGTTTTTCAATGTCATGGTTTCTACTTTCTTTTGCAAGGCCAACATTTGATTGGCTAGGACATCGTATGGTGTGAGGGTTGTGCCTACGACATTTACAATTGCATTTTGGTAAGGTCCTAAACTTGTGTTTTGCGATCCAAAGTTTGTGTGGGATGGTATGTTGGTGTTGATATGGGGCATGGATGTTTGAGTTGTGTTTGGAATTTGGATTTGTGGTGTGAATGTTTGAGTTGGAATCAAAACTTGTATTTGAGGGATGTATGTGGTATGAGTTGGAATGTATGAAGTGTTAGCATTGGATTGCATTGGGAGAGGATTGGAAATGTTTGGGCCTTGTGTGTATTGACTATTGACTTGGAAGGACCCCTATGTATTTACTTGTTGGGGAATCTTTATGCTAGGACCTGGTGGTACATTGGTATTTGTGTTGGTTCTTTGAAAATAAAATCTAGATCATTTATTTGTGCCCAAAAAATTTGATAACATGGTGTTTAAGGCCCTAGATGTTCCAAATGGAGTTGATGATGTAGTGTTTGTGGCATTTGATGTTCCAAATGAATTTGAAGATATTTTGACTGTGTTAAATGGATTAGGTGTGGAACCAAGAGGTTGTGACATGGATTGTGTTAGGGACTATTTCATTGTTTGTGTTGTGGATTGTGTCCTTGATTGTATTATTGATTGTGTTCCAAATAAGGGTGTGGAAATCAAGGTGGAAGTTTGAATTGGAACCCCTTGTGGCATAAAAGCATTTGTTTGTGGGGTCTTGGAACCACTAGGTGTAGACATGCTATGTCCCTGGTTTTGTTGGTTTGAGGTGGGTGCTGCTTGCAGTGTGTTTACATCAAATTCCTGAGGTAGTTTAGCACCACTATGTAAAAGTTTGGCCAAGAACCTTTGGGGGTCTAATAGCACTATCTCATCTACGAGTGATGCAAACTTTGGGTCTTTGGTAGCTGCATCAACTTCCTCTATAACTACTTGTCCATGTGGGTCTCTTATGAGAAATTTTTCAAAAGGATTGTTGGATGTCTTGGGTAGTTCACTAGAAGAGGCTCCAAAGTTTAAGTTGCTCATGTGGTTATAAAGGTCATCGTCATCATGAAAAAGATCCATTGCTCGACATTTCTCTTACAATCTAGTTTTAACCATATAAGGCTTGCTCAAGATGAAGGTGAAAAGTATGCAACTAAGACTTATGTTTTTGGTATTTTTTTGAAATAGGGTATGCCTAAATGAAATGCAACTATTTTTTTGGATTTTTGAATATATAGGGATGTCTAATAATGATGCCTAGATTAAGAGTCAAGGTGATGATAGTCTATGACTAAGTTATGCAAAGCGTGGAATGAAGAGATGGAGTAGTACGACCTAGTATGAAGGCTAAAACCTAAGATATGGTTGCTAATCAAACTAAGATATGTATAGTAACTAATCTGATTATCAATGACCTTGGATATAGTAAAGACTAATAGGATATGTTGACAAGGTGGTCTCAAACTGGACTGATGAGCTGAGGAACCAACCTAAATGACGAGGACTAGTATAAATGTTGTTTGAAAGATAAGGTCAAGAGATTGCATATTTGAGGCTATGGTCTAGTCTATGTTTTGTGAGTTTCCAAATCAATAGATTTATGCAAGTTAAAAGGATGACCTAAGGTTTAATCTATGGGGAATGTTTAATGCAAAAGATGAGGTGATGAATGAATGAATGAGCAAGTCCTTGGTCTAGATAAATTTAAACATCAAGCTTGTTTCAGATGTGTTGACCTAGTTTGGTTGAATGTCATAAGTTTCAAGTGGTGTTTGTTTGAGATTTGTTTAAATACACACACATAAAACACTTGGAAGACAAAGTGGTTGTTCACTGATATATCACAAATAAAGAAAAACACAACATAGATAGATAGGTTTGTATACTTGGTATAGCTCACCAAAATACCCTAGATTAGTGTGGAACACCTCCCCTTCTCGAGAGTGGATAGCTTATAAGTTTGGTGGCACAAGCTCCCCCTTATAGTGCACTCACTTCTTGGGCTCACCAACTTCGAATACTTGGGTAGTCACTTCTTGGGAATTTGCTATCTCTACTCAAGGGAGTCAGTAGTGAGTAATCTTCAGGTATGACACTGTACCCTGCACTATACCAAGCAACAGTTGAAAGGAAAGACTTCTAAAAACAAGAGGGTTTTAGTGAATACTTGGGGACATGGAACCTCATGAGCATCCAACAAGCCACTTAAGGATTTAATCACTCTACTAGGGGATCTTATACCTTTAAAAGAAAAGGTAGGTACCTTGTTTCGAATACCACTACATGGCTAAGGCCTACATACCATGAGGACTTGATAGTTTAGTCTTATCCATTTATATATTGGCCTGAGTGAAAAATTGGTTGGAGTCATTCCCTCTTTCTAGGCAGACCCCTCTAAGGGATTAACACAGAAAAAGATGGGTCTGGCTTTCTGATCACTAAGTTTGCACAAGGTGAGAGCATAATGCCTACCATCTTTACAAGCACAACAAATAGTGGTTTATTAACCCCTAGTTAAGTCTATGTGAAAGAAGACAGTTGTTCATTTTAAACACCAATTGAAATGTGATCTAATCTAAAAAACAATCAATTTTTTTTAAAAAATCAAGTCTTTAGAGAATGTCCTGCACAAATGTCATTAGTAGTTTTGATTTTTGGTCTTCGACAAGCAGGAGTTTATGTTTTTTGTTTCTCCATTCTCTGCCATGTGAACCTACAAAAGAGACCAACTTAACTAAATTAGCCTTAAAGTTAAAATGAAACTAAAACATAAAAAGACATTAATCTAAAAGTTAATAAGAAACATTAATTAAAATCTAAACTAATCTAATTAACTAATCTAAATTTAATCTAAATAAAGTTAAATCAAAACTAAGTTAAAACGAAAATTAAATCCTAAATTAAGTTAAATCTAAAATCTAAATCTAAAAAAAAAATAAAAAAAAATATTTAAGACTAAATTAAATTAGAAAATTCTAAATTTAAATTAACTTTAACTAACAAAATCAACTTCTATCGAAACTAAAATAACTAACAAAGATCCACTGACCAAAATAACTCTAAACTAACAAAATCTAGATTAATAATCCTGAAAACCCAACAATATGGAAACGAGTATCACAAAGACATTAGATGTAAGGAATCAATCGCCAAGCAAACTCAAAGTCGCGTCAGAAAAATCCCTTGAATGCTGCTCTGCCATGATTTATCAAAGTATGCAGTATGTGCAAATTTTTCTTATTCAAAGCAAAAGATCAGAATTAAAATGCTGTTTGAAATAAATATATTATATTGCACTTCAAAATGAACCCCCTGTGTTTTATGTGGAGCGGTCGACAACCACCTATCCTTGGGCCGATCTTCTAGAATGGTATTTGTGTGACAGATAATTGTCGTGGTTTGTATCATTTACTCTCACCGTTTACCAAGCAACTCTATAGGCCTGCGCTAAAATAAGAGCCTTAGAATAGGTTAAAGGAATTCAGATTAAAGCCAAAAACTCAAAGAACTTTATCAAAATTGAATATCAAATAAGAGCTTTATAAAAACTCAAAACACTTTATTAAAACTCAAAACGCATATAAGAGCTTTGCATGGTTGCAGATCTCTGGCAGTAATACCATGTAACAAATTCAAATAACCACAGATCTGTATATTTGGTTATGGTCGTAGTTAATGGTGATGATGGTGCTCAATAATCGGGCATAAAAGCCTTGAATGGTTGTAGATCTCTGGCAGTAATGCCATGTAACAAATTCAAACAACCACAGATCTATATATTGCGGCTTCTTCTCCACTTGAAATTTAGTGAACTGCCTCCTGTCTTTGCGGTGGGCTTGATTTAATGGATGAAACAACCGATCTAGATGATTTTTTTTAAAAAAAAGTAACCTTTGGAAAACGCCTATAAAAAAGGTCCACGAGCTTCTAAATAAGTCATAGACGGACAAAATAAGAACTTAGAAAATGAAATGAACATTTTAAAAATGAAACAACCGATCCCAGGCAACACAAGTATTAGATCAAGCAGATTTTTACCAGAAAGCAACCAAACAGAAGATATATATGGGCATTTCAAGAAATCAATCAACTAGAGAATATATATATCGATAGATGATTCACAAAAATCATGCCAATGCAAAGGGGAGATATCATGCAATGAGTCGTTAGCTATAAACAATATTCCTGCAAATAGTATTCACGATCAGTAGACAACATTCATAAAGACTTGACGGTTGCAAACAACATTCGTCCACGCCAGGTTCACCATCAATAGCTTAGGAAAATCAGAAGTTAGCAAACATTAATCAATAGAATCAAACCCAAAAGTTCCTAAGCATCAATAAAGCACAATCCTATTATGAAAAATTAGAATAATGTACAACAAAGTTACCTAAGTCCTAAGTCCTCACATCATGGTTGAATCACCTACATTGTTCTCCTCCATTTTTCTATCAAGATATGCAATACCCTCCAAATTATAATTCTTTATGCACTTATCTAGCCTATGACAAAGACAACAAAATATCGAAGAATCTAATTATCTCAACAGCATGATAGCCTATTCAAATTCTAGATGATATCAGATGGTTAAAATGAAAGTGACAGGAGTCTTTTATAGATGAATGAAAATCAAATGGACAACCGAGATTGAAAAGGACTAATCGACAGTGGAGATTGGACGTGACGAGTAGGGATAAGGAGAGACTAGAAGATCAAATGGACAACCGAGATCAAATAGGATTAATCGACGGTGGAGATTGGACGTAACTGTAGGGATAAGGACAAGACTGAAAGAGGAACTAAGAAAATCAATTAGTTTGAAAGGGCAAGTGAATAATTAAGCAATAACAACATCATTTAATTATAAAAGAAAAAGTGAACTAATTTTTTGAATTAAATAACAATTTAATTCAAAATTAGTGAGAGGGAAAGCCAATTTCAAAAAATAAATAAATATCCTTTATTTAATCGTGGACAAAGAAAGATGAGTGAATAATTAAATAATTTAGAATTAATTATTTAATCATGGTATGTAGAGTGGCGATAATTAAATAAATTAGATTTATTTAATTATAAGAGACATGAACCTTAGTGACGTAATTAAATAATATTTAATTAATCAAAGGATGGGGTGAAATGATGGGAAGATTTAATTAAATAATTAAAATTACTTAATTAATAGGAGAATGATGACATTAGAAAAATAATTTTAGGTGTCTATAGTTCTCAACTAGCTTTCTTTCTCAAGTTCTAGGCTTAATCCATTTTCATCTTCAAGAAATTCTACATTTCAATTTATTATGCCTTGTTTTGAAACTATATCATATAATTTATATGTTTTTATTTCTCATTGTATCCCACAAAATAATATTTCTCTTTTATGATCTAAATTATTTTTATTTTCATTAGGAACATTGGCATATATAATACACCCAAATACTTTCAAATGAGAAACACTATGTTCCATGATTCTTGTTGTATTTTATCTTTTACACTGTTTTAGGGAAATGATTCAAAATATACACCACACAAGCTATAACCTCCCAAAAAATAATTCAATAAATATTTTATTTTCATCATACTTCTTGCCATCTTTGTGGTTGTCCTATTTTTCCCTTCAATAGGACCGTTATATTTTGGTGTATACCTTCCAGTGAGTTATTTATTATTTTCATATATTTCGAAAAAAAAAATATATATTCAACACATATTCACCACCTCTATAATTTCTCAATGCTTCTATGAAGTGTCCATTTTTTTTTAACCAAAACTTAAACAATTAAAACATCCCAAAATCTAATTTCTATTTCAAGGCAACAATTTTTTTTCTAATAAATAATTAATTAAGGTAATGAAATACCTTCTATTTGTAATTAAATGAGCTTGTATTGGTCCACACAAGTTTAAATGCATAATTTCAAGTTGAGCCATTGCTCTATATGACTTACCAATAGGAAATACTTTTCTATGTTGTTTTCCAAGAATGCCACCCTCACAAGATTCATTAGGCTACTTTATTAGGGTTGTGTATTTCACCATATTTTATTTTACATGATAAATTTATCCCACTAAAATTTATATGTCAAAATATCAAGCGAAAACAATGATTGATCCTTTGTAGTGTCCTTAAAGACAACATTATATTTTTTTTATATCTTTAATAAATTTATCTATTACTTATAGTGATACTTTTGCAATCACTTTGTTTCTTTTCTTTTTATCTAAAATCACACAAACTGCATTTTAAAAATGAACTCTACAACCCTTTTATACTAACTACCCAACACTATTTAGGTTTCATTTAAGACTTGGAACATAATACATAGTTGGAATGTGCTTCTACTCTCCCTATTTTTCCCTAATGCTTATCGTTCCATTACCTATGACAACTACTTTGTTATTGTTCCCTAGTTTAACTTCACATTGAATTGATTCATCAAATTTAAAAGACAAACCCGCTTTGGTCACATAATTACTAGAATAATAATCAAATTACCAATTACACAAGTAAAGAAGTCATTCATAGATTTGGAAAAAGTTAAAATACTAATATAAAAAAAAATCTAAAACAAACACAAGAAAATATGTTAAAAAAAAGGATTTTTAGTATGAAAATGCTAGAAATATAGGAAAATTTATTTTCTATTTCTTATCATCTATTGTGTTATAGGTATGTATACATAATATGTGCAATATGTATACTATCTCTTCAAATTTTTAATCTTTATTTCCACTCTAAGTTTTTAACTTGACTTAACTATACGACTTGACATTTACTTTTGAATTGTACTCTAAGCTTTTTACTTGACATGCTCCAACTTTCTAACTTGACTTGATTAGATAACATGACATGTACTTTTGATTGTGCTTCAAACTTTTAAGTTGATTTGACACGACTTATACTTTTTACATGACTTATAAAGAAAATTTAGAAGTCATGCTACATTTCTAAGAAATTGTTATCCCCTTCCCTAAATATATATGTGCCAAAGTGCCTTATTTTCTTCTCAATGTCTATCATTATTATGTGTGCCCTTCCATCTTCAAGGTCAAGCTTTATTCTACTATGAATTCATATGATTTCTTATGCAATGTGTTTCTAATAAAAAACATATCTCATCTTAAATTAATATTCACGCCCCACTGAAATATCTAGATAACTTATCATCATCATCATCATCTTCTTCTAATAACTCTTCTATTAAAACCTTCATGGACGTCAACTATAATAAATTTTAGAGAACTCTGCTAGAGTGTAGCTTGATGCCAAGAAATTTCCCTTGACTTCAGTAAAACTGTGATCTCAACATAAGATATTCTGCTTAGCCATTCTAATGTAGTGGCTTTACATATAATCTCACCAGAAGATGTAATGCTCGTCCCAGCAGGCATCTCGAAAAGAGATAAAAACCGACACGAATACAAAAATAAGGTAGAGATAGAGGCTCTATTATTATTATTGTTCGGTTAAGCTTGAATGCAAACACACAGAAACAAGTGTAGCCTAAAGACAGGTTTAATGGCACGTTATTAGACTCCTTCACTGCATAGTAATGTCGCATGCACATGAAATCTCTGACAGGTTTGTGCACTGCGCGAATTAGTTCATGGCGCACCTTGCGCCTCGACTCACCAGGAAAAACAAGATGTGATAGTGCATGCATATTATAGTGTAGTGCCTGAGTAAGAACGATAATGACTTCAATCCAAAGTATACGCTCTTCACTAGACGGTTGAAACAACTTTGTTAAAGAAAATCCCCCTTGTCCCGCGCAGTACCTTTAAAGTCTAGAGGATTAGACACAAGAGACAGGATTAGACAAGTCTGTGGGAGACACCTCCTCGCGCGTGCTTCGTAGAGACTATTACACAACCTAGTGCATCGTGCAATGTCCTCTGTGCGCAATAACATTACCCCAACTCTGGAGGAGAGATGCAACTCACGTCTTATGCGTTACTGCCAACTTACACGGATCTTTTCATTTTGTGGAAGATGACAAGTGTTGAAAAATAAACTCCTATTGTGGGCAAAAAATGAAACACATTACAGCGGAAGTGTATCAAGGGAAGGAGACAGACACATAAGGAGACAAAAATATTTTCAATATTCTATTTCACTCAGAAAAAAATTACATTCAAAAAACTGTTTACATATAAAAATATTCAGAGCAAAAGCTCTATACACGTATACTACAGAAGTTGTGCGTTTTCTAGCGCACTGACGCTTCTGTGCTGCTGCTCCGTGTGGGATAGCTTCCGGCGCACGGGCACAAGGCTTACTGACTTCTGCTGCGGCAGATACTCTTGAACGTCACTGTTCAGATGCTCTTGAACATTCCTTCTTCTGCTATGTTTTGCTGAACATTCCCTCTTTCTGTCTCACCCAGAAAACCTCTGTCTGCTTACTTGCACAGAATATACATTCAATGCAACTTTTGGCTTTTCAGCCAATACACAAAAAAACTGCCGCTCAAAATTTGAACTCACCTACCAATAATAAATTACTGCCAGAAAACAATTACTGGACAGCAAGAATGTCAGGCACGACAGGGGGGAAAAAGATCTGAGTTGATTTCATCTGATAGTGCATTTAATGCATCTGTCCATTGGCTGCTCAATATTAATATTTCCAACACTCCCCCTTAATCTTGAGTCTTTCTGCTTTTCATCATTATTTGGAAACTTCCGGCGCAATACTTCCGGACCAACTTCCGGAGCAAAGTTTCTGGCGCAAAAGTTCCTGCTCTTCAACACTCTGCGAAACTTCCGACGCATCGCCATAAAAGTTCCGGAGCACCAGTGAAAAGTTTCCGGCGCAAACTTGTTTGCCTTTGTTCTGCATTCTGGAACTGTCTGCTGAAGTTCTGGTGCACCTGCGCTTCTCTGTGTTTTCCAGAAACGAAGTTCTGGCATATTCTTGCACACCCAGTCTATATCTTAGGCGCTCAAAAGGTTCTTTTGACAAAGCCTTTGTAAAAATATCTGAGAGCTGCTGCTCTGACCTGCAAAATGCCATTTTAATTTCATTATTCTCAACCAATTCTCTGATAAAATGATACCTGATTTCAATATGTTTGCTTCTTCCATGAAACGCATGATTTTTGGTCAAGGCTATTGATGAAACATTGTCACAGAAAATTACTGTTCCATCCTCTTGTTCTTCTCTCAAATCTGCTAAGATCCTTCTTAGCCACACAGCTTGGCATGCTGCTGCATTCGCTGCTATGTATTTTGCTTCGGCTGTGGATAAGGCAACAATCGGTTGTTTCTTGGAAGCCCATGAAACTGCTCCTGAACCCAAGTGAAAAACATACCCGGATGTGCTCTTTCTATCATCCACATTTCCTGCCCAATCACTGTCAGTGTACCCAACTAGCTGAAACTCATTAGAGGTGGTATACATTATGCCATAGTTTTTTGTGCCATTGACATACCTGAGAATCCTTTTACCTGCTTGCCAATGTGTGTCCTTAGGTTGCTCCATGAACCTATAAATTAGGTTTACCGCATACATTAAATCTAGTCTCGTAGCTGTCAAGTACATGAGGCTTCCAACCATGCTCTTATAGAGGGTTGGGTTAACATTATTGCTGTTGTCCTCTTTACTCAACTCCAGACCTGTAGTTGTTGGGGTTGGGGCTGCTTTGCTGTCCAACATCCTAAATCTTTTCAAGATTTGTTTGGCATAACTTGATTGTGAAATAAAGATGCCATTATCCAATTGTTGGACCTCTATGCCTAGAAAATATCTTAAGAGTCTTAAATCTGTCATTTCAAACTCTCTTTTCATGGCGTCTTTAAAATTAGCAATGAAGAAATCATCATCCCCAGTAAATACTAAATCATCTACATACAAGACAATAATTAAAACATTACCATTTGCTGCCTTGATGTAAAGAGTGGGCTCACCATCGCTTTTGCTAAAGCCATTGCTCATCAAGTATGAGTCAATCCTACTATACCATGTCCGTGGAGCTTGTTTCAGCCCATAAAGAGCTTTCTTCAGTCTATATACCTTGTGTTATTTACCTAGAATTTCATATCCAAAGGGCTGCTCCACATATACCTCTTCTTTTAAGATTCCATTGAGGAAGGCGGACTTCACATCCATTTGATAAACCTTCCACATGTGCTGGGCTGCAATTGCAATGACTACCCGCATGGTCTCCATCCTTGCAACAGGGGAAAAAGTCTCATCATAATCTCTCCCAAACTGCTGTTTGTATCCCTTGGCAACTAATTTTGCCTTATGCCTTTCTATTCTTCCTTCGGCATTACATTTGGTCTTGTAGACCCATTTGACACCAATAACTGATTTCCCTTTAGGTAAATTAGTGAGTTCCCATGTCTTGTTTCTTTCTATTGCATCTATCTCCTCATCCATGGCCTCACACCATTTCTATTCTTTCACAGCCTCCTCAAAATAAATAGGATCACTATGAGAAAATAATGCAAAATTTACACTCATTAAAAACTTCATCATACCTTTCACCTTGGTAGATCTCCCTTAGACTCATAGTCTTTCTTGGCACTAGGGAGGCAAGAGTGGAGTCTGAATTTCCGGAGCTGTTTGACTACTGGCCTGATGAAGAAGTCTGTTGCTGTAGGTTTCCGGAGCAACTTTCCTGTTGAAAGTTTCCAGAGCATCTTCCTTGTTGGAAGTTTCCAGAGCTCCTTCTCTACTGAGAATTTTCGGAGCTACTGCTGCTGTTTTCTGAACTGTCAGCTTCCTGTAGGTTTCCAGCGCATCTGCGCTCTAAAGCTTCTTCATCCTTAAGGGGTATGGAGACAAAAATATCAGTATTGCTGTCAACTTTTCCATCCCACGACTCATTTTTTAGGAACTCCACGTCCCTACTGATGATTACCTTCTTGGTGACCGGATTATATAGCCGATAGGCTTTTGACTCTGTACAGTAGCCCAAGAAAATACACTTTTCACCCTTGTCATCCAATTTCTGCCTATTTTCTTTAGGCATGTGTGCATAGGCTACACACCCAAACACTCTCAAATGCTCAACTGACCACTTTTGTTTTGTCCATGCCTCTTGAGGGATTTTATCATGGACTGCCTTCGTTGGACTTCTATTTATCAGATAAATAGTTGTTACTACAGCCTCTCCCCAATATTCGATAGGGAGTCCCTTTGCTTTCATCATGCTCCTTGCCATCTCCACAATGGTCCTGTTTTTCCTTTCAGCCACTCCATTTTGCTGCGGAGTATAACTGGCTGTGAGCTCCTTCTTGATGCCATTTTTCTTGCAGAAATTTACAAATTGATTGGAGGTATACTCTCCTCCACGATCTGACCTTAGGACCTTAATAAAGTGTCCACTCTCCTTTTTAGCCTGGGCCTTAAATAATAAAAACTTGTCAAATGCTTCAGACTTATGCTGCAAAAAATAGACCCATGTCCTACGGCTGCAATCATCTATAAAGGTCATAAAAAATCTTCTTTTGCCAAAAGACAGATTTTGCATAGGGCCTACCAAGTCAGTATGCACCAACTCCAACGGTGCTCTAGCCCTTCTAGAGTTGCCTGAATTAAAAGGCTGCCTATGTTGCTTGCCCAAAATGCAAGCTTCACATCTAACATTAGGCTCTACGATTTTTGGCAAACCATCTATCATATTTTTCTTCGACAAAAGACTCAAACCAGAGTAACCTAAGTGTCCATACCTGAGGTGCCATAGCTTGGAGATATCTTGAATGGCTGCTTTGAAGGCTGATTGCTGTAGGCCTTTATACTGTGCTGAGATTTGCATCTTGAGAGGAAACATTTGGTTTTGTGTCATTTGAACCGCTGCCATAACTCTTTTGCTTCCATCTTTATCATAGATGATGCATTCCCCTTTCTCCATCAACACTCTATACTCGTTTTGGACCATCTGTCCAATGCTCAAGAGGTTATGTTTCAATCCTGGGGCATAGAAGACATCATATATTTGTCTTTCATCACCATGCTTGGTTTGTAGGCATACCATGCCTTTGCCCATGACTGGAACCATCTCATTGTTCCCCATTTTTATTTCAGACTTCACACTGCTATCAATGGAGGAAAACAAGTCTTTGTTACCACTCATGTGGTTGCTGTAGCCGCTGTCCAATTACCAAACTTCAGCGCTGCTTTGTTCTGCAAGGTTACATGCAATGAACAGTTGTGACTATCTTTCATTTCCAGCCACATTTGAGTCAGCAACATGTGCATTCTGACTCCCTTGGTCATGTTTTTGCCTGCAATCACTTGCATAGTGACCATACCTTTGACAGTTGTAGCACTGCACATTTCTTTTATCCTTTTTTTGATAAGAACTGCTGTTCTTTTTTCCTCCTTGGGAGCTGGTCGCCCCCTCATGACTGCTTGCTCGGGCTGAGCTTTCATCACCATCATTTCCACGTCTAGAGTTTCCTCTACCACGTTTGGAGCCTTTTCTACCTCTCCCCCTTCCTCTTGCATTCGACTAAGCATTAAAAGCTTGCTCTTGGGAGGAGGTTGCAGACCTATTTAGGCGCTGCTCATGGGTTTGCAGAGAACCCATCAGCTCATCAACTGACAAAGTTGTGAGATCTTTTGCCTCTTCAATGGCAATCACCACCGGATCAAACTTTGTGGGAAGGCTTCTCAATATCTTCTCCATAATCTTCTGTTCTTCCAAAGTTTCACCACTTATCCTCAACTGGTTAATCAAAGTGGTTGCCCTTGTGTGAAAATCTATAATGGACTCGCTGTCCTTCATCTGCATGGTCTCAAACTCTCTCTGTTGCAGTTGGAGTTTGACTGATCTGACTTTCTCAGATCCTTTGCAGGTGGTTTGAAGTGTTTCCCACACTTCTTTTGCATAAGTAGTTGCTGCTATTCGGGGAAAGATAGCCTTTGTCAAGGCTGCCTCAATCAGACTGAGGGCTTTTGCATCATTCTTCCGTGTCTCCTTCAACTGGTTCTTTTGAGCATTGCTCAATGCTGTAAATGCAATTGGGTCAGTCACATCTGTGAACCCATTTGCAACTAACTCCCATAAATCATTAGCTATGAAAATAGTCTTCATTTTCTTTGCCTAGACGTCATAGTTTCTACCATCGAAAACAGGTGACTGCTGCCAGCTTCTATTTTCTCCTCCAGACATTTTGCTAAAATGGGGAAACTACGAAAAAACCCAGATTAAGATCTAAAGTTGTAAAAACTAACTGCCCAATACACCTAGGGCTCTGATACCATGTTGAAAAATAAACTCCTATCGTGGGCAAAGAATGAAACACATTACAGCGGAAGTGTATCAAGGGAAGGAGACAGACACACAAGGAGACAAAAATATTTTCAATATTCTATTTCACTCAGAAAAATATTACATTCAAAAAATTGTTTACATATAAAAATATTCAGAGCAAAAGCTCTGTACACGTATACTACAGAAGCTGTGTGTTTTCCAGTGCACTGACGTTTCTGCGCTGCTGCTCCTTGTGGGATAGCTTCCGGCGCATGGGCGCAAGGCTTACTGACTTCTGCTGCGGCAGATACTCCTGAACATTCCTTCTTCTGCTATGTTCTGCTGAACATTCCCTCTTTCTGTCTCACCTAGAAAACCTCTGTCTGCTTACTTGCACAGAATATACATTCAATGCAACTTTTGGCTTTTCAGCCAATACACAAAAAAACTGCCACTCAAAATTTGAACTCACCTACCAATAATAAATTACTGCCAGAAAGCAATTACTGGATAGCAAGAATGTCAGGCACGGCAGGGGGGAAAAAGATCTGAGTTGATTTCATCTGACAGTGCATTTAATGCATCTGTCCGTTGGCTACTCAAGATTAATATTTCCAACAAGTATGTCCTCTGAGAATCACGTGTAAGGATGGAAGCAACAAGGCTTGTTATAGTTTGAGTCGGGAAGCAACTGGTACAACCTTGCACTTGAGGCTCTTCGATGTGCCCCACACGTTTGGTGTAGCACAAGTGCATGGTGAAGGGAGACTCTCTTTCGAACACAACTTTATACAGACAATAAAATTTAGGAATAACGAACGTATAATTTTTTATGCTTTCATCAAATCATTTACATATATCTAATCTGATCACAAGATCTTTATTACAAAATTTTTGACTCTAAATACATGTAGAAAATCAGACATGCTAGTTTACAAAGGACAATAATGATCATTGAAACCCCAACCTCCATTCTGTGCTGAAAAAGCAGGAAATTCATCTATTTTCCCATCCAAAATGAACCCCTTTCCATTTGTAACCACTTCACTTTCCAATGAACTATCACTTCCATTTTTGGTATCAAACTATTCAGTTGCCCTTTTTTTTGTGCCTAATAATTTTTTTAAAGTTTTAGTCCAATTTTTGGAAGCCATAACTTTTGACATAGGCCTCTGATTGACAAACTATTTACACCAGTGGAAAGATCTCGATGAACGGAAAGTTCGACAAAAGTCCTTTTAGGGGACTTTGTATTTTCAACCATTTTTCGAATCCATTTGAAACCTCTAGGTGCTTCAAAATTGAGTTTGAATATTTTTAAAGGGATTTTGAAGACAAAAACAGTAATATCTCACAAATGACAAATGGTAATGAAGTCATTTCTTCACCATTGGTTTCATTTCACCATTTTAGAGCTCTATCTAAGATTTTGTGTCCATACATGCATAAATGCCAACTTATTAAAAATGGTAACCTAGCATTTTAGCCCATCAAACTTACTAAAAATAGTAACCTTGCCATTTTTAGCGCTTATTAAAAATTTATTCACCAAACCTAACAAAAAATAAACAATTTTAATTTTTAGAGATGCAAGATTGGTCTTACACTCTAGATGCTCATGCATTTGTGCAAGTATTTCTTGAGTTGTCTCAATGATTATATTGATTATCTCAAGTATTAGAATTTCTTATGGAGCAATTATTATCATTGTGTTTGTGTTTTAACACTATTTAAAAATGAGGAATTATAGTCCAGAGATTTGTAACCTAGTATCCTTTATATAGTTTTCTTATACCCCAAAGGATACAATGGGAAAAAGAGTAAGTGTGCTAAGAATTTGTATCTAGCAATAATTCATATATCACTTTGAACAAAGACAACATTCATCCAAAACACATCTAAATGTTAAACCCTTACAACTCCATATATTTATATAATAGTTACAATAGCAAGCTTTAGTCTCTACTTTGTGTTATAGTCTCTTCCTATCTATTTTCTTCTCTTAATTTAATATCATTTCCATACATATATTAATTCTTTTTCTCTTATAGAGACATGACCTTTATAGGGCATTCCTTACTCTATCTTCCTTGCCAACTTGAGGTTCTGCAAGTCCTTTGTGATAGGTTGTGGTAGCTTCTATTCCCTACCCTATATCTTGCTAATATAATCCCCCTTTCAAGATTATGTCTTGTCCTCAAGGCATGGTACTCAATTCCCTAGAAGGATGTGTTTGTATATTAATTTGAGTTGCACCAATGTATTCCATTACTTCATTTCTTGTTGGAGTACCTTAATTTTTCCTTGGGTATATATTTGTGGCTTCTGCTTTCACAAAATTGGTGGCTATCTCAATCCATTGTGCTACATTCTTGCATTTTTCTAGGAATCCACTCAAGTGTTCTTGCTTGATGTTGATGATCTTACTTAGTTGCTTAACTTGTATTTTGATATGTTCCCTTTGTTCCTAGGTTTGTTGTAGTTGGGTGTGTATATTTTCTTGTTTTTCTCTAATGGCTCCATCCATGTTCTTGAGGGGGTTGTATGAAGATGCAACTTGTACTATCTAGGCCTCCAACTACGTGATTTTATCCTTTAGGTTCTTTGTGAGGTTAGGCCATTGAAGAAAAAATTGGTATAGTATAATTTCCTCTACAATGCTTCCCTCAATGTTCTTGATTTGCCCCTCCTATTGGGAATGCATTGTTGTATATTTCTTTGTCGCCTCATTTAATTTTTCTTTAGGATCTTCTATTGTGCTTCCTATTTTATTTTGGCCTTCTATGATTGTAAATCGGACAACATACCATCTACCAATTATTTTAGCTACTATAGTAGAAGAAGGGAAGTGTCCCTTTATATGTGCAATATTAAATTTTGCAATCACTACACCACCTCTTTAAATTATTCTGCATAATTATCCATATGTTGTTGGAGTATTTCTTCCCTTACATAAGCATGAAATATATCTCCAAAATGAAGCTTTTGAAATGGGGTGATATTGACCTAGTTTACTTGGGATCCTACTACTAGAAATTGGAGTAGTTGTGGTGTGGGTACTGGCTACAATTGTTTTTTTTGGCCAAAAAGTATTTGATGGATTGAATCGAAGAGATAAATGTGGATGATTCTTCAGTTTTCTCTTCTTGTCCCCCATCCTATCCACCACTTGGTTGACCACTTGTGGAAGGAGGTGTTACCTACTTCTCTGCATTTTCTTCTTCCAAGATGGAAGATTCCAAAATTTTTCTGGTGAGCTATGTTGTTTCTTTTTGCAACATATCTATTACTATTTTCTCACCCTCCATTAGAGCATCAACCCTTTGTTTTGTGTGGAGATCTCTAACTTGGGAAGCTTGTTCTAGCCACTCCTTTCATTCCATAGGTCAAACCCTACCTCCTTGATGAATTTCTCCCTTATCTCATCTTCTTCTTTTAGGGATTTATCCCTCTTTTCTTGGAGTGCAGTAACTATTGGCTCTGAAAAAATCCTTGATTACTTCATCTCAGATTTTGCTAAACTTCTTTATATATTGTACTAGGATTTGTATTATCCTATATTTTTTATTTGTATTTGAATCTTCATAAATTGTGAGAACTTGCAAAAGTATGCCATGATAGATGATAGCATTTGTAGTCACCATAACATTAATTGGTGGTTGTAGTTGCTCTGATACCTTTGGTTATTGCATTTGTACTATATGTTCCTTCTTTTTCTTTTGTAGAAGCTTATGTACCTCTTCCACC
The DNA here is from genome assembly GCA_007258455.2 of Sequoia sempervirens. Taxonomy (NCBI): domain Eukaryota; kingdom Viridiplantae; phylum Streptophyta; class Pinopsida; order Cupressales; family Cupressaceae; genus Sequoia; species Sequoia sempervirens. Next base: position 1,055,447,002 of record VDFB02281492.1, on the reverse strand, counting down.
TCTTCTTCTTTCTCTTCTCCAAATTTTTGGATTATCTTCCATTTTACTAGTTGTTTGGACCTTAATCTATGAGTCCTTTTCTCCACACTCATCCATATCAGAATTTTCAATATTTCTTGTACATCCGATGTCATTAGTATTTGTGATGAGGTTGTGGGTCCTTCAGATTGCATGCTTGTGGCTCCATGCAACTTTCTGAATCTTCATGTAGTTGGTGTTCAAGCTTCTGGGGCTAGTGCCAAAGAAGATGGTTGTGTTGTTCCCTTTGGTGGAATGCCCCATTATTTTTAAAATTGTTCTTTGTTCAAGTTTCAAATTTCTCCTCAACATTTTTCTTGTGGATTTGGTCCACAATCTCCTTATATATCCCAAATCATTTTGTATTTGGGTCTTTGGTCCTATTGAGAATGTTTCTAGCATAAGCATCTACTTCCCTCTATGGAATTTCATAGGGTAGCTTAGGGATCTATGTTGTCCATGACTCCTCCATCTTCATATACATGTAATCCATATCTACCAAAAAATGTAACAATATTTATATATTATTTTATTGACTTGTATGGTACATTCATTCCCTTGCTTTAAGTTGTTGCTAGAAGCTTTTAAAGAAACCTCAATATGCAGAAGTATATGTCTTTCTATCCAAAAAATGGCAAGTGTACATATTTATCTGATTTGCTACCAGAATGTTTCCTTGCCACACCTTGCCTTTGAAATTTGGGAGTTTGTACAAAGAGCAGAAGACTAGGAAAATGAGTAGTGTGCCATATAGAAAATTATACTAAGAGGTTTTGATTTTTTGTCAGTTTTCTATTAGTTGGTACCTCATCACCTTGCATAGACCAAAATACTTCCCTTCTATGACCATCTAGTATGCAGTGTGAATGGTTGTGGGTGTTATTGGGAGTCCATCCTCTTGCCATAGTAAATCTTTTATGCAATCCACATCAAGTTGCATACCATACTACAAGGTTTGCAATTTCTTAGACACTCAAGCTTCACCTCTTTGGTTTTTCCCTTGTAAGCATGGTCACTATGTCATTCTTAACTTCCTTATTTGTTGGGATCTCTCCAACCATGCTTAACCTTGTTACCACATGGATTTACTCTTTTGTTATGTGGTATGGTTTTTCAAGGTAGATGAACTCATCATGTACTCTACTCATGACTAACCTCACCCAATCATTCTCATTACAGAATTCTAGGTAATCCTTCCATACATCAAGATGCTTTTTTCCTATCTCTTAATACTATGGTTGGTATGAAGTTTAGTTTGGGGAGAGTAGGGATTTCCTAAGCTCTTTGAATTTTTTACATGGTCAATCTCTACCATTTTCTCATGGATGTATTTCCCCACATAGATTTGTGTAGACCATATCTATGGGGATTCTTGAGAATGCCCCATGTTTATTGACCTCCATTTCTTTGAATAAATACTTCTTATATTTCAATCATGGCTTATTAGTGACGTTAACTAAACTTGGGAAAGCCATTATTCTCAGTTGTATGTATGAGTAGAAGAGATCTAATAGTGCATCTTTATTTAGATAATTTGAGTGTAAGTGAGTGGAGTGGGTGTAGGAGTGTTTAAATACATTTTAAAGTAGTGGGTGGTATTTATGTATTTCTCTTGTTAGGTTTTGTAGGCTTTTCTATCTATTTGACACCTTGAATTACTAAGCGTTTAATTTTATTGTTTATTGATCTATAACCCATATTTTACATAATATACAATATGTGATTTTTTATCTTAATGATTTTCATCTCTCTAGTTGGTTGTAATATTTAAGTCTTGTGTCATTGACATATCTTGTCATGTGGTTGTTGTCTAACTTTATTAATCATACCACTCCTAATTCTAAAATATCATGTATATAGTATTATCCTAACCACCTCACCTTCAACTTGCCTTACATTTTGAATTTGCAATTGTATAGCAGGATTAGGTTCCCTATTTGAAAAATCTTAGTGTGGAGGTTTTTTTCATACAAAGACAAGATGTATTGTTTTATCTACTTCTTAGTTGTATAAAGCTATGAGCATATTCTCATCCACTTTTTCCAATTCTTCTACCTTTTGTTTTAGGGACTCATCCTCATCCAACTGCAACATGATTATGGTACATAGGTTGGGATTCATAAAGTTCATGGTAACTATAACATAAATTTAATATACTAATTGGAATGGTGTAAACATGTTGGTCCATTTATAGGATGTGTGGTAGGCCCAGAGTACCACATGTGTCTTTTTATCCCAATCTAACTTATTTCCATCGTATAGCTTTACTTGCTCAATTTACTTGGGGATGATATGGTGAGCTGTTATTATGTGTAATCATGAAATTTTATGGGAGCTCTGCAATTAATTTATTGGAAAAGTGTTTTCCTTGGTCACTTAGTATACATAGTGGGTAGCAATACCTAGTGATTATATTCTCATATAAAAATCTTGTGATAGTCTTTGCGACACAATCCTTAGTACATTTTTCCTCTACCCACTTTGTTAATTATTCTACTCTTGTTATTATGAATCTTCTCTTGAGGTTTTATCAAGTGGATATATTAGTTCTATAAATTCTATTGCCCATTTTTCAAATAGAATTTGTTCTTATACTATTTTCACGGGTATCTCATCTCTTACAGCGGGTTTCCCCACCCTTTAGAAAATGTTACAACTCTTTGTATATAATATTTATCTCTGTGTAAGGTTGGAAACCAAAGTCTATATACTTGAACTCTCTTGGCTATTGTTTCACCACAATTGTGTCCTCTTTCTATTCTTTCACGTGCTTCTCTCAAAATGGATTATATTTCATGTTCGTAAATAACTTTCCTTATAATTATGTCTCATCCTATGTGATGTAATTCTCCTTATATTAATGTATAAGGTAGGAAATTTTGCACTAGATATTTTTTATCCTACAGTGAGAGATGTGTAGGAAAGTCTCCTTTAGACAAGAGTATAGCAATTCCATGTAGCTCTTCTAGTACCATATTTATTTTAAATAGGTGTGTTCCAAGTAGATATTTTGGATGGTATTTTATTTCTTCCCTTTTTTTTATTATTAATAAGTAATCAGGTCTTTGATTGTGCTTTCCTAATTTTACCATTAGACACAAGAGACAAGATTAGACAAGTCTACAGATTAGACACAAGAGACAGGATTAGACAAGTCTGTGGGAGACACCTCGTACGTGTAATGTCCTCTGTGGGCAATAAAATTATCCCAACTCTGGAGGAGAGATGCAATTCACATCTTATGGGCTACTTCCAACTTACACGGATCTTTTCATTTTGTGGAAGATGACGAGTATGTCCTCCCTCTGAGAATCACTTGTAAGGATGGAAGCAACAAGGTTTGTTATAGTCTGAGTCGGGAAGCAACAAGGTTTGTTATAGTTTGAGTCAAGAAGCAACTGGTACAACCTTCTGCTTGAGGCTCTTCGATGTGCCCTACACATTTGGTGCAACACAAGTGCATGGTGAAGGGAGACTCTCTCTTGAACACAACCTTACATAGACAATAAAATTCAGGAACAACAAACATGTAAATTTATTATGCTTTCATGAAATCATTTACATACATCTAATCAAATGCAATTAATTATCTAGTCACAAGACCATTATTACAAAAATTTGGACTGCAAATTATACATACAGAAAATTAGACATGCAAGTTTACAAATGAAATTATGACCATTGAAACCCCAACCTCTATTCTGTGTTGAAAAAGAAGGAAATTTATCTATTTTCCCATCCAAAATGAATCCATTTCTATTTGTAACCGCTTTATATGATTTTTCCACTTGCAAACAAAAGTTATCACTTCAATTTTTGGTATCAAACATATTCAATTGCCCCATTTTATGTGCCTAATAAAGTTCTTAAGTTCTAGTCCAATTTTTTGAGCCATAACTTTTGAATCAAGCATCGGATTGACAAACCATTTACATTATTGGAAAGATCTCAATGAGTAGAAAGTTCAAAAAAAGTCATTTTAGGAGATTTTTTATTTTCAATCATTTTCCGAACCCATCTAAAACCTTTAGGTGCCTCAAAATTGACTTTGAGTATTTTTAAAGGGATTTTGAAGACAAAAACATTAATATCTCACATATGGCAAATAGTATTGAAGTGATTTCTTTATATTTTTGGGATGTAAGATTTTTCTTACATCCTAGATGCACCTAGGCATTAGTAAGAGTATTTTTGAGTTTCATCGATAATTTTATCGATTGTGTTTGTGCTTCAATATTATTTATAATTTCTTATGGAGAAATTCTAGTATCATTAGGTTTGTGCTTTAACACTATTTGGAAATGGAGAATGACAATCTAGAGATTTTTACCCTAGTATTCCTTATGTATTCTATTTATACCCTAGAGGATATAGTGAGAGAAAAGAGTAAGCGTGGTAAGAATCTATATTTAACATTTCATATATCACTTTAAACAAAGACAACAGTCATTCAAAACACATCCATACATCAAACCCTCATAACTCCATATATTTATATATTCATATAATAATTACAATAGCAAGTCTTAGTGTCTCCTCTGTATTATAGTCTTGTCCTATCTATTTTCTTCTCTCTTACTCTGATATTTTTTCCATACATATATTAATTCTTTGTTTCTTATAGAGACACGACCCTTATAGAAAACCCCTTATTCTATCTTCCTTGTTAGCCTGAGGTTCTACAAGTCTTTTGTGGTAGGTTGTAGTAGCTTCTATTCCCTACCCTATATGCTACTAAAATCATCACCCCTTTCAAAATTATGTCATGTCTTCAAGACATTGTACTTAGTTCCCTACCAATGCAATTTATCCCATTGCTTCTTTCTTGCTAGAGTACCTTAATTTGTCCTTGGGTGTTTATATTCATGGATTCTACCTTCACAAGATTGGTGGGTATCTGAATCTATTGTGTTGCATTCTTGGCTTCTCCTAAAACTCCACTCCAGTGTATTAGTTTGATGTTGATGGTCTCACTTAGCTACTTGAATTGCATTTTTATTTGTTCCCTTTGTTCCTGGGTCTGTTGTATAGCTGGGTGTGCGTATATATTATTTGTGTTTTGATGGCTTCATCCATGTATTTGAAGGGGTTCTATGAAGATGCAAATTGTACTATATGGGCCTCCAACTATGTGATTTGATCCTTTAGGTTCTTTGTGAGGTTATGTCATCAAATAAAATATTGGTTAGTATATTTGCTTCTGCAATGCTTCCCTCAATGCTCTTCATTTGCACCTGCATTTGGGAATGTGGTGATGTACATTTATTTTTGGCCTCATCTTCTTTTTTCTTTTGGATCTTTTGTTGTGCTTCCTACTTTATTTTGGCATTTTGTGAATCTTCTAAATCAGATCGCAGACCATCTACCAACTATTTTAGCTGCTATGGTAGAAGGGAAGTGTCTCTTTGTATGTGTAGTATTGAATTTTGTAATATCAACATTGCCTCTTCTAATTATTCCACACTATCCACATTTTGTTGGAGTATTTCTTCCCTTGTGCTAACATGAAAGATATCCCCAAGATGAAGCTTTTGAAGTGGGGAGATATTAGCCAGGTTTACTTGGGATCCTGCTACTAGTAATTGGATTAGTTATGGTGTGGGCACTAGTTGTAGTTGTTTTTGTTGGACTAGGAAATATTTGATGGATTGAATTGAAGAGATAGATGAGTATGCTTCTTCGGTTTTCTCTTCTTCTCCCCCATCCTCTCCACCACTTGTTTGACCACTTTTGGAAGGAGGTGTTGCCTACTTTTGTAACAACTTCATTTTTCTACCCATTGATTTTCACCATGTTTTAACCCACATGTGAAGAACACATGCTTGAAAAATATAGTAATACTTTTTTCTTTTATAATTCAATAATAAGATGCACATTTGGATTCACCCATTCCATATGTTCATTAAATTTCATTAATAAAAGATGTATATTCAAAATTAAACCCATTTAAAATTTTCTTGCATTTTTATAAAGTACATTACATAATTCCAAGTAATGATTATTGATTACATAAATCCCATGTAATGATAACATTTTTCCAATTTACAATTTCTCAATAAGAATAGAGACACATGTTTACATACATAGCTTCCATGAGATTAATAAAATAGAGATACAAATGGTATAGATGTCCCTACCTGGGAATACATCCTCAAATCCCAACCACCAATTGTATGAGGGAGAGCATCACTCAAGAATTTTTCCATCAACCACGAACTTACTGCAGTCCCCCACACACCTACCTAACTGGTAAGATGTCCCTACCCTTTGACGAAGATATTGGTTTGGTAACCTCATAATCTTGGCCTTCCTAAGCATAGTGTTGTGCCCTACATATCTAGAGCTACCATATAGTAGCTACAACCTACATGTATGACTTCTCTGCCTAGAATGCAATCATGGATCATAGTGAACTGACAATGTAAATAGTGGCTACTTACACTACTTTGGCCAAATAATTCAACACCCAATACTTCCAGTGCAAGTCATCCATCCACAAACTCTTTAACTATATTTGGTTTTGATCATAAACATAACATACATTCACTCTAAGGTGATGATATAATAAATGTCCAACAAGGTTACTTCCTTTCCATTGGATTATCCTAACCCAAGGAATAAACAAGCTAACCATACATGCACACATAATAAGTGACCTACTAGGTTAATCCCTTTCCCATGGATTATCTAACCCTAGGATTAACCTAATTAACCATCCTAGGTAATCATAATGTGATAACATTAGATGACTCCATTTCAAAAAGTATGATCTTATCAATAAAATGCCTCATTCAAAAGTATAATCTCATCAATAAATGCCTCCATTCAAGAGTAAAATATCATCAATAAATGACTCAATCAAAGATATAATCATCAATCAAATGATCAATCAAATCATATAGGTTAATTCCAACCTATTTTCTTCATTAAATAATCAAGTAAACAACCCAACCAAATAGGTTATTCCCAACCTAGGGTTTCAATCAAAAGTGATGTAATGATCAAGTGACCATAATTTTTTTATAAAACCTCTTTTTCAATATACCTCAAATCTTCACATGTTTACAATGTTTACTACATTTGTATATAAATTGCAGGACATTAGCCTGAGAGGATTTTTTTCTTCTACACTTACAAGTCCTCTTCTCTATACAAATTTGGGTTGCTAGAATGTAAGTCCTCTTCTAAAATTTTGTAAATAGGAATAGAATCCCAACCAAGTATATGATTATAGCATAATCAAAAATACATTTCTCAACCCTACTGTTGACTATTGATATAACAATCAAGTATACACCCTAACCTTGGAGAAAGTACTATCTTCATACTTCAAGGAGATATGAAGGTATGTGCAAGATCATGATGGGCCAAAAAGTGGCAATATGATGGGTATGTGGTTGACGACTATTTTTTTTACCCAAAATTGATGAAATGAAAAGGGTTTTTAAAGGATATTCTCAGCTTTACACTGATATAAATTATGCTTTAATTTGAATTTAAGAAGTAATTATTATTCATTTTCTATTCAAATTACGACTAAAGTCTTGATTGATAGGTTGATTGAAAAAAATCTATAACTTTCAAATGGTATCACATTTTTGAATCAAAACATGTGTCACATTCTATGCTTCACATACTATAGGATTAAAAAGAAAATTGATTTTGAAGTTTTGACCAAGTTAAGGTGGTCGGACATACAATTTTTATATTTTTAAAATTTGTAATAAAAATTCATAATAAAATTATTTACTTGGAAAAATTTACAAAGGATATGCATCACATCGGGCATGAGTCCTCTACTTATATCTAAAATATTATAAAAAATATTATCATTTTATTTTAGGGTGGTCTTGACACCTACTTCTTATTTTTCCTAAAATTTAAGTACCATTGCATTGAAATTTCAAATTTTCACCAAATAGATTTTTTTTAAAAAATATACCTAGTATTTTAGAAACTACATTCAATTTGCTACAGATTCTATTCTTACACATTTTTGAAATAATATAGATAACTTATTCAAATTTTTACATCAAGTTGCCTAACTTTGATTTTTCTAAATTTTTTGCCACTTAAGGGCCTGTTTTTTCCATGATGATCCTACACATACTCATGAGTAGACAATCAAGTATAGAATATCAACATGGTTTGCATGACAACACAACCTATCCATGATTACATGTCTATTATAACATCATTCATGTTGCATTACTAACCTATTTATCCACAAAGGTTTACCTAGCATCATAAGCTAACAAATCAAGATAATATCATATTCCATATTTCACTCTTCACACAACATCCACATAGTCTTAACGAACCAAGTATATTTTTAATAGCATTAAAACCACACATGATTCAACATAATAAAAATGTATTCCCAAATAAGAGGGTTTCACTAATTCAAGACTCAATCAAGTATCACATAAGATTATTCCATACTAGGTAATAACTAAGTGAACCAAATGGAAAATGGGTGCTTTATGGCCTAGGTCATAGAACACCACTATTCTCCCCTTATCATTCAAGAATGTCCTAGGACCCCAAATTGGAATGATTATCACCCCCAAAGGTGAGTCAATTCTCAACAAGGAAGATCTAGGAGGGGTTTCTTTTAGGCTTTGAAGGGTTCACCACCAAGCAAAAGCTTGGAAAAGACAACTTAACATTCAACTCACAAAACCTAGTAATGCAAGCTAAATAATGAGTGCAAATAATGACATTAAGCAACAAAAAGTTATGATGTGTGTACCTGGGAAGTCTACAAATGTGATGACGATTCCAAAAATGCAAAAATGTTGTCAAAATATGCTAGGGAGGACTAAGATGCCCTTACTGGCTTATCATTCCCGTTGCTATTTTTCGGGACATATGCAGAATCTTCGGATGCTAGAACAAGATCCGAAAGAATCTCTGCAAAATTATAGTTGGAGGACAAAGATTCCCTTGCTACCATCTTAGTCTTGATTTGAATTTATGAAATATTCGAGTGTGATCCTAAGGCTTGATGTCTACACTTCTTTCTTCTCTGATCTCAGGCTCTGAAACTTCTAGATCTATCCTGTAGGCGAGTTCCCATGAAGATGAAAACTTTGCAATGCAACTTTTCAACTTTGCAACTTTTCACTTCAAGTGATCTTCAAGTCTTCAACCTAAATCTACAAACACAAACATGCAAGAGAAGAAAATCTTGTTGATTGTTTGTAAATGGGGGTTTGCCTTGGTCAAACCCCTTGTTGGTAATTAAACCTTGGAATGAAATAGAATAAAGGAGGGAAATGATGAATGAACAAAGTGCTATGTCACAACTCACCAAACCCTTGTTATGAAATTTGTAAACTTGTTTGAAGTGGCTAGCTTGAATGTAGCTCTTGAATCAAACGAATGCTTGATAGATCTTGACTTGAATTGCTTGCTTGAATCAAAATCCTACATCACAAATGTTATCTCAAAAACACACATGATGTAAGAATCTCTTTAATATAATGCTTGAATCTTGATGATGAGTCCAAATGCTTAATGGATTGCTCTTGAATGCTCCTATAAGCTCAATTATGCTATAAGGATGAGTAACTGAATGCTTGGATGAAAAATGAGTGGAAGAACCTTGTATTTATACTTATCCATGCTTAATATCCCAAAATTACACCACAACAAGCCGACATATGAATTAATTAATTAAAGGAGGCTAAATCTCGCTAAGATTTGAAATTAAATCCTGAAAATAACCTAAGGGGGACTAAGATGCCCTAAGTGGCGTCTTAGTCCCAAGGCATGAAACTCGAGGTACAAACTCCAAAAAGGGGCCCATTTAAAGTGCCTTTGAAATCAGGGTCCCAATACTTTTGGGGGACAAAGACGCCCTAGGTGGCGTCTTAGTCCCAACCCAAAAATTAGGGACACAAAACTGGAATAATAAAATGATCATTTATCCATTGAATTTTGTTGGGATTATCCATAAAAAGATGTAATTTATTAGGCTTGTGGATGCAAAATAGGAGCAATTGAAACACAAATAAGGACAAATAAAGCTAGGCAGGCCCAAAAAAGTGTGAAAATGCAAGGGTATGCATTTTCCTACACTACATTTAGGCCCCACTTTAGTGAGAGGATGAACTTGCTTCAAACTCACACTAAAGTAGCCAACCATGCAATCAAGAGGGGTTAAAATGTATAAATGTTAGTAAGATAGGAGATAAGAACCAAGAGGGTGGCCAAGCCCCCAAGATCAAGATCCTATGGAAGACTAACATAGGCATAAAGGAAAACACTTGCAGATGATATATGAAGCTATAACCAGATTGCAAACATGCACCATCAAAGATAGAAAAAGGAAAAAGGAAAAAGAAAATAAAAATGCAACGGATCAGGCTTCGACTGGCCATCCAACGTGTTGTGGATAGGGTCTAGGCTATTTGTCCAAAAGAGGTTTACAAGTGGAACACAATGTCCACTATGCAAACAAAACGCATGCTCACAAGGGCTAGTGACTTGCTAGTTGTCCACTAGGTGAGCCCCAAGTGGTCCATATCAAAGTCATACCCCCATGACTATGATAAGGACAAAAATAAAAATCCATGCTCACAAGGGATAGTGAAGCTAGTTTTTCACTAGGTGAGCTCAAGGGAACCATATCAAAGCCATACCTCCATGGATTTAATAAGGTACAAAAATGCATGCTCACAAGGGCTAGTGAAGCTAGTTGTTCACTAGGTGAGCCCCAGGGGACCATATCAAAGCCATACCTCCATGAATTTAATAAGGTACAAAAATTAAAAAATGCAACAAGAAAGATGGATGTTCAAAGGGATTTTGATTAGTTCGTGCAAGGTCTCATCTTAGGGAACATTGTGCCTAATTTCTCCAAGAGAGGACAAGTGAAAGAAATATCACACTCTTGGATGAAATCAAACCCAATGACACCACCAAGAAAAGAACACATCACAAGAAGAAAGAAAATCACACAATGAAACATGAGTGTCGATGTATTCCCCCACTTTAAAGTGGTTGCTAACACCATTGCTATGAGCAATTGCTTTGAAGTAGAAGAAGACATGTGAGCTTACTCATAAAGCCCTATGCCAAGTCATATGTTTCCAATAAGCTCCATCATGCAATAGGATGGAATGGTTTCCCCCAAAAATACAATGCTAAAGATAACTCAATACGTCACATGCGAGCCAACTTAAGGCATGTTGTCCACATCCCAAGCTTTCTCTTACATATACATGGAAGGTAGTCAACTAGCCAAAAGAGACAATGACAACTGACATATGAGGAGAAGTATACCTAGCCCCTTGCCCCCACTTAGTGTAGGATAAGGGTGAGCTGAAATGATTGATGAGATACATGCTAGAGTGAAAATCAGTATGAATTGGAGGAATTAGGTGCCCCCACATAAGGAAGAGCACCAAACTCCTTAAGATGTTGGATTTTACTACTCTAAGCCTTACATTCATTAATAGCATGATCATGAACTCTATGATATGCACAAAATGAACTCTTGTAGTAATTTTTTTCATGTTATTGGAGGGAGAGATATTAAATGATCTTGAAGGAGTCTCGATAAGATACCCTCTTTATCAATGGCATAAAATGGTTCTTTATTTTATGACAAAGATATCTCTTGCTTAGTATAGGATGTTCTACTTACACAAGACTCTTTAGATTGTGAGATTTTGTACTCTTCTTTAAAGGAAGATGTAAAATCTAACAAATTTAAATCATTAGTGTTTTGCGTGATGACATTAATGTTAACCGATGACTTTTTTGTTTTGTTCAAATGATAACAATCAATACCACTAGTGTCTATCAATTCAAGATGCACTATTGTTAAAGTTGGCTAAGAGGAATCTTTTGTGAGAGTGTTGATGTTAAGTGAATGCTTGTTTATTTCTATCAAAGGACAATATCCAAGACCACTAGTCTTTTCTTGTGTTTGAGGCTCTATAGGGACATGGATACTTTGTTCTCTAGCACCACATCCTTTTCCACTATAACCATGTTGTTTCATCATTTCGTAACCTTTTACATAAAGTTTATTCACCTCTTTTGGATTCGGTGGTTGTTGATAGTCTATCTCATTAAAATTTTTTGTATAATTTGCTTCTTCTTCTAAAGTGGTTTAGGTGGATGCTTTCGAAGGGCTTCCAAATTTTGTGTTGACATTACCTCTTTTTCTTTTCCCTTGTCTGAATCTTTGTTTATGATCTTGTATCCTCCCGTGAATGTTAGTTTGAAACTCAATGATCCCAAATCATCTAGCAATATCACTTTGGAGGGTTTAGGACATCTATCTTTTTTTTTTTTCTTGCATGGGTTCTACTTTTGTAGTTGGTGTCAATGTTTTCAAAGGATTATCTTTACCTTTCTCAATGTTCAAACAACTGTATGGTTCAGGATCGGCTTTGATTGTATAAAATTTGTTTTTGTGAGCATATTTCATGGTACGATGAAGGGTAGAGGGCACAACATGCATCTCATGAATCCATGGTCTTCCTAAAAGAAGATTGTATGAGAGATCATCAAGCATAGCATGTATTGGGGTTTGTAATGTAACTTTGTCAACTTTAATAGGTAATGTGATAACTCCAAGTGGTCGTTTTCCCACGTTATCAAAGCCAATAATAGATAAAGAGGAAAGTTGTATTTTTGATTTATCAACACCAAGCTTATTCAAAAGGTTTTCGCTATGCACTTTTAAGGCTAAGCCATTGTCAACAAGGGTTTTATTTATCCCTATATTATTGTATTGAGCTATGATCATGAAAGCATCATTTTATTTTTGCACTTCCAAAGGAGGGAGCTAACTATGGTGGAAAATAATAGATGAATTTATTCCTTGAATCATTGCTGCTATGTCATTTGAGTTTGCACTAGAGGGGACCACAACTTGTTGCAAGGTTGTTTGAAGCATAATGTGATAATTAGGTGAATTTTGAATTAGGTCCCATAGGGATATGTTTGTAGGAGTATTCTTAAGTTGTTCAACAAGATCATACTCCTTCCCACTCTAGGAAGTTAAACAAGGAGCACTAGGAAAAATGGGATTAGGAAAAGGGAGGGATGTTGAAGTTGTTTTTCTTGGTCATAGATTGTTTCTAGTGTTATATGTATGAGCAATAGTATTGTAACTCAGTTGCTACGAAACATTGTTCTTGGGTGGTTCGAGTATAAGGATGGGTTTATTTTGAACTTGTGGTTTTTGAGACGGTGGATAAATGATAAGTTTAGGCTTGAAATAGTACTCCAATGGGTATCTAATGTGCATAACCTTAGAAGACTTATCCTTCTTTTTATGATCTCTTAGTGAAGGGGAGTCTAATGTCACTTCCTCATATTCATCTAAGGAATTTCTATTGTCAATGTTCTCATTTTCTTCCATCATTATATCTTCCCTAGTAGGAGAGTTTTTAGAACTACAAACCATATGTTCTTGACATTCAAGGATTGGTTGTTCCAAATGAATTCATCGCAAGTAGGGGAATGATTAATGGTTGAATTGTCTTGCTTATCAATGATGTCATTATCATGTTTAAGAATGTTTTCCTCATAACTTTCATCAATTAAAGTATCCTCTTCACAACTAGGAGAGATACTAGGAGAAGAAAAATTGTAATTATCATGATTATCCATAATTTCATTCCTTTGTCCTATAATTTCTTCCAAAATAGGATAGGTAGGGGAAGGATCATAAAGAGGGTTGTCATAAATCTTAATGTTTTGATCATCCAACACCAACATATCTTCACTTACACTTTCATCATCTAGAACATTATCACAAGATGTGAAGATGTTGGGAGATGAATGTAGACTAGTTGAAGTTTCAATGGTCTCTTGCTGTGTTATGTGGTCGTCATGATTACCTATGGTTGTTTCTTTTTGTTCATCAATGTCTTGCCTAATAAGAGAGGTAGAAGGAGAGAAACAACTAGGATTCACAAAACTCTCATTGATTGGTTCTTCTAACACCAAAATATCTTCTTCGCCAATAGGAGAGACATTAGGAGAAGAATGAATATGATCTTTAGGATTCTCCAAGGTCTCTTTCACTAAAACACTCTCATAGGGAGGGGATATGAACTTTTCATTAGCGTTCCTAGAAAGGTAAGGTACTAACATTGTTTGAGAAAAAAATGAAAAGAACTTTTAGCCATCTCATGCAATGCTTAATAATGTAAACAATGTGTATCCAAAGATGCAAAACACTTTTATCCAATGTATGCAAAACTTAAAGAATGCAAACAATGTATATCCAAAAATGAAAAACACTTTTATCAAACTTATGCAAATTTTTATGAATGTAAATATTGTATATGGAAAAGTGAAAAGTACTTTTATCCATATTGTGAAAAGTTTTAGAAATGTGAGCATTTTCAGATCTAATGATTTGCTAGTAATTGGAATGATTTCAAAAATGAGTGTCCTAAATTGATGTTCTTGACCTAGATGCATAAAATAGATGTTCCCGAATCTTTCCAGACTTATAGTATATGTTACAAGGAGGCTTAGGAAGTGCATAGAGAAGTAGATTTAAACCCGAAAAACTACAACTTAAATATCCATAGGGGCTAAGATGCCAGCAAGGGCGTCTTGGTCCTATTGATGAAATTTTGAAGTTCTAGAAATTGGAACTGAATGCAATCAACCTTGATAGGATTTTGAAGTAGAAACCTATAGAGGGACTAAGATGCTAGTAAGGGAACTTGAGTCCTAGTAATGGTTTTTTTTCAAAAAAATAGACAAATCGGGATTGATAATAGTGTCCCAGGTTTCCTATCTAGGGACCTGATGTTTAGAAATAGAAAAGTGTGAAAATGAATGCAAGAAAAAGTGACTAATGACAAGCAATTGGATGCAAAGTTGAATGCAATAAAAATGTTCCTAAATGCAATTAGGATGATTGACAATGCAATTTTTAGTTTTTCAGTGAGATAAGATGATGCAAAAAAGAAAAAATGCAACCTATATGCACTTTCACTAATGAAAATGTAAGAAACCCTAGATGCACTTTCACTGATGCAAGATGCAACACAATAATGAATGCATCCTAGATATAGGACTCTAGTGAACTCTAAATTAGAAAATGAATGCTCTAAAATGAAGTCAGGATCACCAAAATGAACCAAAGGGAAAATGGGTGCTTTATGGCCTAGGTCATAGAACACCACTATTCTCCCCTTGTCATTCAATAATGTCCTAGGATCCCAAATTGGATTGACTATCAATCTCAAAGGTGAGTCAATTCTCAACAAGGAAGACCTAGGAGGGGGTTCTTTTAGGCTTTGAAGGGTTCACCACCAAGCAAAAGCTTGGAAAAGAAAACTTAACATTCAACTCACATAACCTAGTAATACAAGTTAAATAATGAGTGCAAATGATGAAATTAAGCAACAAAAAATTATGATATGTGTACCTGGGAAGTCTGAAAATATGATGAGGATTCTAGAAATGCAAAAACATTGTCAAAATATGCTAGGGAGGAGTAAGGCACCCTTACTTTCTTATTAGTCCCACTGCTATTTTTTGAGGAAGATGCAAAATCTTTGGAAGCCGAAACAGGATCCGAAAGAATCTCTACAAAATTAGACTTGGAGGACTAAAATGCCCTTGCTATCGTCTTATTCTCAATCTGAATTTCTGAAATCTTTGATTGTGATCCTAAGGCTTGATGTCTACACTTCCTTCTTCTCTGATCTCAGGCTCTGAAACTTCTAAATCTAGCCTATAAGTGAGTTCCCGTGAAGATGACAACTTTGCAATGCAACTTTGCAACTTTTCAACTTTGCACTTCAAATAATCTTCAAGTCTTCAATCGAAATCTACAAACACAAACATGCAAGAGAGGAAAAACTTGTTAATTTTTAGTAAATGGGGGTTTTCCTTGGTCAAACCCCTTGTTGGTAATTAAACCTTGGAATGAAATGGAATAAAGGAGGGAAATGATGAATGAAAAAAGTGCTATGTTGCAACTCACCAAACCCTTGTTATGAAATCTGCAAACTTGTGTGAAGTGGCTAGTGTGAATGTAGTTCTTAAATAAAAGGAATTCTTGATAGATCTTGACTTGAATTGCTTGCTTGAATCAAAATCATACATCACAAATGTTAGCTCAAAAACAAACATGATGCAAGAATATCTTTGATATGATGCTTGAATCTTAATGATGGATCCAAATTCTTGATGAATTTCTCTTGAATGCTCTTGTGAACTCAATTATGCTATAAGGATGAATAATTGAATGCTTGGATGAAAAATGAGTGGAAGAACCTTGTATTTATACTTATCCATGTTTAATATCTTGAAATTACACCACAAAAAGTGGACATATGAATTCATTAATTAAAGGAGGCTAAATCTCACCAAGATTTGAAATGAACTCCCAAAAATAACCTAAGGGGGACTAAGACGCCCTAGATGGCATCTTAGTCCCGAGGCATGAAACTTGGGGCACATACTCCAAAAAAGGGTGCATTTAAGGTTCCATTGAAATCAAGGTCCCAAGACCTTTGGAGGACAAAGACGCCCTAGGTGGCATCTTAGTTCCAACCCAAAAATCGGGGGCACACAATAAGAATCATTAAATTATCATTTATCCATTGATGTTTGTCTTAGCCATAAAAAAATGTAATTCATTCGACTTGTGGATGCAAAATAGGACCAATTAAGTCACAAATAAGGATAAATAAAGCAAGGTGGGCCCAAACAAGTGTTAAAATGCAAGGGTATACATTTTCCTACACTATATTTATCCCCCACTTTGGTGAGAGGATGAACTTGCTTCAAACTCACATTAAAGTAGCCAACCACACAATCAAGAGGGATTCAAATGTATGAATTCTAGTAAGATAGGATGACAATAACCAAGAGGGTGGCCAAGACCCCAGGATCAAGATCCTATGGAAAACCAACGTAGGCACAAAGGAAAACACTTGCAGATGATATATGAAGCTATAACCAGATTGCAAACATGTTCCATCAAAGATAGAAAAAGGAAAAAGGAAAAAAAAAATGCAATGAATGAAGCTTTGACTGGCCATCCAATGCATTGTGGACTGGGTCTAGGCTATTTTTCCAAAAGAGGTTTACAAGTGGAATGCTTTGTCCACTATGCAAAAAAAACACATGCTCTCAAGGGCTAGTGAAGCTAGTTGTCCACTACGTGATCCCCAAGAGGTCCATATCAACATCATACCCCCATGACTATGATCAAGACAAAAAGAAAAATTCATATTCACAAGGGCTAGTGAAGCTAGTTGTTCACTAGGTGAGCCCAAGGGAACCATATCAAATCCATACCTCCATGACTTTAATAAGGTACAAAAATGCATGCTCACAAGGGCTAGTGAAGCTAGTTGTTCACTAGTTGAGCCCCAGGGGACCATATCAAAGCCATACCTCCATGAATTTAAAAAGGTATAAAAATAAAAAAAATGCAACAAGAAAGAGGGATGTTTGAAGGTATTTTGCTTAGTTCATGCAAGGTCTCATCTTAGGGAACATTATTCCTAATGTCTCCAAGAGAGGAAAATCAAAGAAATATCACACTCTCAAAGGAAATAAAACCCAATGACACCACCAAGAAAATAATGCATCACAATAAGAAAGAAAATCGCACAATGAAACATGAGTGTCGATGTATGCCCCCACTTTAAAGTGGTTGCTAACACCATTGCTATGAGAAATTTCTTTGAAGTAGAAGAAGACATGAGAGCTTACTCGAAAAGTCCTATGCCAAGTCATATGTTTCCAATAAGCTACGTCATGCAGTAGGATGGAATGGTTTCACCCAAAAATACAATGCTAAGGATAACTCAATGTGTCACATGTGAGCCAACTTAAGGCATGTCGTCCACATCCCAAGCTTGCTCTTACATATACATGGAAGGTTTTCAACTAGCTAGAAGAGACAATGGCAAGCGACATACGAGGAGATGGCTACCCAACCCCTTGCCCCCACTTAGTGCAAGACAAGGGTGAGTCGAAATGATTGATGAGATGCATGCTAGAGTGAAAATCAGTATCAATTAGAGGAATTAGGTGCTCCCACGTAAGGAAGAGAACGAAACTCCTTAAAATGTTGGATTTTACTACTCAAAGCCTTACATTCATTAGTAGCATGAACATGACTATGATATGCACAAAATGAAATCTTGTATTAAAATTTATTTCTTGTTCTTGGAGGGAGATATATCAAACGATCTTGGAGGAGTCTCAACAAGATACATCCCTCCTAATCAATGGTATAAAATTTGGTTCTTTATTTTGTGACAAAGATATCTCTTGCTTAGTACAGGATGTGCTACTTACACAAGACTCTTTAGATTGTGAGATTTTGTACTCTTATTTAAAGGAAGGTATAAAATCTAACAAATTCAAATCAATAGTGTTTTGTATGATGACATTAATATTAAGCAAGGACTTTTTTGTTTCATTCAAATGATAACAATCAAGACCACTAGTGTCTATCAATTTAGGATGCACTATTGTTAAAGTTAGCTTAGAGGAATCTTTTGTGTGAGTGTTGATTTTAAGTGAAGGCTTGTTTATTTATATCAAAGGACAATAACCAAGACCACTAGTATTTTCTTGCGTTTGAGGCTCTATAGGGACACATATACCTTATTCTCTAGCACCACATCCTTTTCCACTATAACCAAGTTGTTTCATCATTTCATAACCTTTTCCATAAAGTTTATTCATCTCTTTTGGATTTGGTGGTTGTTGATAGTCTATCTCCTTAAAATTTGTCATATAATTTTCTTCTTCTTCTAAAGTGGTTGAGGTGGATGCTTTCAAAGGGTCATCAGAATTTTGTGTTGACATTACCACTTTTTATTTTCCATTGTCTGAATCTTTTTTTATTATCTTGTATTCTCCCATGAATGTTGGTTTGAATCTCAACGATCGCAAATCATCTAGCAATATCACTTTGAAGGGTTTAGGACATCTATATTTTTGTTGTTCTTGTATGGGTTCTACTCGTGTAGTTGGTGTCAATATTTTCAAAGGATTCTCTTTACCTTTCTTAATACATTAAAACAATTGTATGAAACTTAGGACCGGATTTGATTGTATAAGCTTTGTTGTTGTGGACATATTTCATGACAGGATGAAGGGTAGAGGGCACAACATGCATCTCATGAATCCATGGTCTGCCTAAAAGAAGATTGTATGAAATATCATCAGGCATAGCATGGATTAAGGTTTGTAATGTAACTTTGTCAACTTTAATAGGTAATTTGATCACTCCAATTAGTCATGTTCTCATGTTATCAAAGCCACTAATAGATAAAGAGGCGGGTTGGATTTTTTATTTATCAACACCAATCTTATCCAAAAGGTTTACACTACACACATTTAAGGTTGAGCCATTGTCAATAAGGATTCATTTTATCCTTGTGCTATTGTATTGAGCTATGATCATGAAAACATCATTTTGTTTTTGCACTTCCAAAGGAGGGAGCTCACTTTGGTGGAAAAAAATGTTAGCATTTATTCCTTGAATCATTGTTGTTATGTCATTTGGGTTTACACTAGAGGGGACTACAACTTGTTGTAAGGCTGTTTGAAGCATAGTGTGATAATTAGGTGAATTATGAATTAGGTCCCATAGGGATATCTTTGCAGGAGTATTCTTAAGTTGTTCAACAAGATCATACTCCTTCCCACTTTGCGAAGTTAAACGAGGAGCACTAGGAAAAATGGGATTAGGCAATGGGAGCTGGATGTTGAAGTTCTTTGTCTTGGTTGTGGATTGTTTCTAGTGTTATATGTATGAGAAACTATATTATAACTCGGTTGCTGCAAAAATATGTTTCTTAGGTGGTGTGAGTATAAGGATGGGTTTGTTTTGAACTTGTGGTTTTTGACAAGGTTGATAAATGATAATTTTAGGATCAAGAGAGTACTCCAAGGGGTATCTAATATGCGTAAGATCAGAAGACTTATCCTTATTTTCATGATCTCTTAGTGAAGGGGATTCTAATGTCACTTCCTCATCTTCATCTAAGGAATTACTATTGTCAATGTTCTCATTTTCTTCCATCATTATATCTTCCCTAGTAGGAGAGTTTTTAGGAGAACTACAAACCAAATGTTCTTGACATTCAAGGATTGGTTCTTCCAAAATGAATTCATCTCAAGTAGGGGAATGATCAATGGTTGAATTTTCTTGCTTATCAATGATGTCATTATCGTGTTCAAGAATTTTTTCCTCATAAATTTCATTGATTAAAGTATCTTCTTCACAACTAGGAGAGATACTAGGAGAAGAACAAAAGTAATTATCATGATTATCCATAATTTCATTCCTTTGTCCTAAAATGTCTTCCAAAATATGATAGGTAGGGGAAGGATCATTGATGTAAGAAAGGTGGTGATAACCTTCCTTCCAACTCAAAATGACCCAACACAACAAGGAAACCTGCCTATGAACACAAAACACTTCACTTATCTCAAACTCTCACCAATAGGCTTCTAGCCTTCAAACCACAACACTAGGACTTATCTTTTGGAGAAGGCTATACAAAGGCTAATAAGACATCAATTTAGACTTCCCATAGAACCAACACAAGTTTCCCAAAATATTACAAGTGACTTCTTTGACACAACCTTGAGAAACAACAAACTACCCCTGTTTTAGGCTACTAGATTAGCCCTCTTTTACAAAGGAGGTCCCTCCAATTCTTCAATTTTTCATTGAAACTCTTTATAAAGTCACAAATTGTCTATCAATACTCCAAATTCCAACATCTATTCTCAGTTTCAAGACTCCTAGGGCGTTGATCCAGCAAACCCTCACATTTCATGCATAAAAGCTAGGGTTTAATGAAACTAACATCACCCAGGATTTCCTTACACACCCAATGCCTCAAAAACCTTAAAAATTCCCTAAAAAAACTCACCAAATCATTACATAGATCAATATTTCATTGTTTTGACAAAACCCTATATTGACACCTTCATTTCACATAGAAAATCACCCAAATTTACCCTAGGGAATCATCCCACTTCATACAAACTCAACTCATTTTCCAAAAACCCACATAAAAACCTAAATTACAATGCATAGGACCCATTCCATGAGAAACAATAAGTAAAAAAAGTGGAATGGGTCATATCACCATTTTAGAAGGAAATCAAACCTAAAAACAAAAAATTATAGGCTGCTTTAGAAAAATTAAGAAATCTCCCACAAATCTCCCATAAATCTGACTGTTAGACTCTCAAATTTGAAATATTTGATAGCTATTACATGCCACTACATTACACTATGATATTTAGATCATTTTAGTCTTGTACAGGACCATACAATATGTTTATTTAAATCAGAGAAATATGTAGAAAAAGCATTGTATTTTGTATTGGAATTTCAAAGCTATCCACCATCAATCATATTTGAGCCATAGAGAGTATTTTTATAGCCATTACATTCAAAAATGACCAACCAAACATTCATAACTACTTTTCAAATTCTATGTCCCTTCACATTCCCTAAAAAGTTGCAATTTTGCAATTTTTTGCCTTGACAACATTTCACTTTTTTGTGCAACTTTTATTAACTTGACACCTAAGACTCTAAACCACCCAAATACATAATAAATAGTCTTGTAAGACCTTATTTAACATAAATAGAATCTATTTACTCCAAACCACCCTACTAACCAACCTATTACATCTTCAAGAATTCAATCTTGCAAATGGTGAATTAGGTGCTCCTGCACCATACACCCCCACAGGAAAAGAGCTCATGCAACAACAACACTAATTTGTTCTTGTTCCAATTTGGTTTCCACATGCATACTTCCCTACAAATATTCTTCATTTATGTAGGGACTGAGATCTTGTATCATACTTTTCCTTCATGTCTTTTCTTTCACTTGAACATGACTCATTCTTTATAGTCATGCCTAATAAAGGTCTTCTATCCTTTCTCTAACCCAAACATGTCAATGTTCCTATCTTTATACAATCAAATAAACTCTTACCAGTTGTTACTTGATTTGTCTTCTCTTTTTCTTTAGACTTAGGTTTGCAACTGCCTTTACTACCTTGTCCATTTTTTCCTTTCTTTACTGTCAATTGTTCCACTATCTTGTCAGTAACCAGTACCTTTGTACCAATAGATCCATCCTCCAATGTACTCACTGTATTGTCTGATTTATTAACCCCTCTACTTGCAGTTCTTGTTAGCTTTGTAAACTTACTTTTATCTATAGGACACACAATGGTCCCCACCAAAACATTCTCACTCAAATTCACTATCATCTTACCATGTAGAGCTGATTCAATCTTCTTACCTGCTGCCATTGCTTTCTTAGACTTTGAGCTGTCTACAACACTTGACTTTTTGTCTTCATTCACAACTCCTACAAGATCCTTTTCTCCACACATAATTACTTTTTCCTTACCTTTCTCATCTTCCACCAAAGGAGTTAAAACAAACTTGCATCCATCCTTCACTATTGTATATGTGTTTTCTTTGCCATCATATAAGGCAGGTTTGTCATACTACCAAGTTCTACCTAGGAGTAGGTGACAACAATCAATAGGAAGAATGTCACAAACTACACTATCTTTATAGCCTCCAATTTGGAAATCTGCCATAGCTTTTTCATTAACCAATAAAGATTCCCCATCACTCAACCAAGAAACTTTATAGGGTAACTCATGAGGAACTTTTTGCAGATTCAATTTGTTAACCATCTCACTTGATACCATCTTTTCAGTTGAGCTTGAATCAATAAAAATTTTGCATACCTTTTTTTTACACTTACATGTAGTCTTGAAGAGGCTCTTTCTTTGCAATGGCTCCACCTCCTTGGATTCCTTCAATACAATCTTTCTCTTCATCAACATTTCCCCTGTCTTAGGAGAAACTCTTAAACTTGTAGAATTTGTACTCTCACATTCCTCTTCTTGAATGATTTGTGCTCTCCTATCAATCCTCTTTTCACCACTTGACAAACTACCAACCCTTTCAAGACACTTCCAAGATGGATGACCCAATTCATTACAAGTATAACATTTCCCTACAAAATCATTAGAGTTTCTACCACCACTAAACCTTCCTCTACCTCTAAAACCTCTTCTAGCATTAAAACCTTGCTCCCTACCTCTATTTTCTCCTTCTTGTTCTTCCAATGGATACTTTGGTGTAGGGATTTTCCCTCTTCCTCTTGCACTAGTTACTCTTCCTCTAACTAATTTCTCTTTCCTTGTTTTGAGCTTCTCCTCCACCCTGATTGCTAATTGGAAACATTCCTCAATAGACTTTGGGTTAGCCACAACAAGTTCATCTTGAATATTAAATCTAAGACCACCTAGGTATCTAGCTCCACCTTTTCAACTTCATCTTCATCCCTTCTTGACCTTATGCTTAGTTTGTAAAATTCATCAGTGTATGAATTGACATTAAGATCTTTTTGTTTCAATCCTTGTAACTTCTTATACAATTGAACTTCATAGTCCTTTGGAAGAAACTTACCTTTTAGTTTTTACACCATCTTGTCCCAAGAAGTAATCCTTGATTTTCCTTGTTTTCTTCTCTCTAATTTCCCATAATCCCATGATAGAAGAGAATTACCTTTGAGTTAGTCTTTGCTACCTTCACCTTCTTTTCTTCTAATTTATCTTGACTCTCAAAGTGGTTATCCATAGTAGCTATCCAATCAATCAATTATTCTTCATTTAAATTACCACCAGACAAAGGAAGATCAACTTTTACCTCCATTAAATCACCTTTCACTGCTTTGAGCAACTTTTCCATCCTTTGATCTTCAAGATCTAACTCCTCATCAACATCTTCATATTCTTCATCATCTTCCTTTGATTCACTTTCCTCATTCTCGTCTCTTCTTTTCTTTGTCTCCAAGGCAACAAGCCTTGCCAATACTGCATTATGTGACTCCAAAAGCTTAGCATGCTTCTCCTTCAAATCCTGCAACTCTCTAGCAGCACCAACACCTTTCAAAGGCATCTTCACCAATGCGCCTTTTAATCTTCCAATAAAATTTCTTCAAACCTACAAAATGAAATCAAATAACCAACAAAAAACATTGTCCCTATGCTTTGATACCACCTAATGTAAGCAAGGTGGTGATAACCTTCCTTCCAACTCAAAATGACCCAACACCACAAGGAAACCTACCTATGAACACAAAACACTTAACTTGTCTCAAACTCTCACCAATAGGCTTCTAGCCTTAAAACCACAACACTAGGACTTATCTTTTGGAGAAGGCCATACAAAGTCCAATAAGACATCAATTTAGACTTCCCACATAACCTACACAAGTTTCCCAAAACATTACAAGTGAATTCTTTGACAGAACCTTGAGAAACAACAAACTACCCCTATTTTAGGCTATTAGATTAGCCCTCTTTTACAAAGGAGGTCCCTCCAATTTTTCAAGTTTTCATTGAAACTCTTTAGATAGTCAAAAATTGTCTATCAATACTCCAAATTCCAACATCTATTCTCAGTTTCAAGACTCCTAGGGTGATGATCCAACAAACCCTCACATTTCATGCATAAAGAATAGGGTTTAATGAAACTAACATCACCTGAGCTTTCTTGACACACCCAATGCCTCAAAAACCTTAAAAATTCCCTGCAAAACTCACCAAATCATTACATAGACCAATCTTTCACTATTTTGAAAAAACCCTATATTGAAACCTTTATTTCACATAGAAAATCACCCAAATTTACCCTAGGGCATCATCCCACTTCATACAAATTCAAATCCTCTGCCTAAAACCCATGGAAACACCTAAATTAAAATTTATAGGACCCATTCCATGAGAAATAGTAAGTACAAAAAGTGGAATGGGTCATATCACCATTTTAGAAGGAAATCAAACCTAAAAACAGAGAATTTCATGCTACTTCAGAAAAATTAAGAAATCTCCCACAAATATGACTATTAGAATCTCAAATTTGAAATATTTGATACCTATTACATGCCCCTACATTACACTATGATATTTAGATCATTTAGGTCATGTACGAGACCGTATAGTATGTAAAAAGTTCTAGAAATCAGTGAAATATGCAAAAAATGTGTTGTATTTTGTATTTGAATTTCAAAACTATCCACAATCAATCATCTTCAAGCCATAGAGAGGATTTTTATAGCCATTACATTCAAAACTGACCAACCAAATGTTCATAACTATTTTTCAAATTCTATGTCCCTTCACATTCCCTAAAAGGTTGCAATTTTGCAATTTTCTGCCTTTACAACATTTCACTTTTTTGTGCAACTTTTATCAACTTGACACCTAGACTCTAAACCACCCAAATACATTATAAATGGTATTGTACGACCTTATTTAACATAAATAGACTCTATTTACTCCAAACCACCCTACTGACCAACCTATTACATCTTCAAGAATTCAATCTTGCAAATGGTAAATTAGGTGCTCATGCACCAATCATAAAGAGGGTTGTCATAAATCTTAAATTTTTGATCCAACACCAACATATCTTCACTTACGCTTTCATCCTCTAGAACATTATCGTGCAAGAGGTGAAGATGTTGGGAGATGAATGCAGACTAGTTGAAGTTTCAATGGTCTCTTGTTGTGTTATGTGGTCATCATGATTACCTATGGTTGTTTCTTCTTGTTCATCAATGTATTTCCTAGCAAGAGAGGTAGAAGGAGAGAAATGACTAGGATTCTCAAAACTCTCATTCATTGGTTCTTCTAACACCAAAATATCTTCTTCTCCAATAGGAGAGATATTAGGAGAAGAAATAATATGATCATTAGCATTGTCCAAGGTCTCTTTCACTAAAACACTCTCATAGGGAGGGCATATGAACTTTTTCTTAGTGTGCCTAGAAAGGTAAGGTACTAACATTGTTTGACCAAAAATGAAAAAAACTTTTAACCATCTCATGCAATGCTATAATAATGTAAACAATGTGTATCCAAATATGCAAAACACTTTTATCCAATCTATGCAAAAATTTAAGAATGCAAAAATTGTATATCCAAAAATCAAAAGCACTTTTATCAAACTTATGCAAGGTTTTATGAATGTAAACATTGTATATGCAAAAGTGAAAAGCAATTTTATCCATATTATACAAATTTTCATAAATGTCAGAATTTTCAGATCTAATGATGATTGTAATTGGAATGATTTCAAAAATGAGTGTCCTAAATTGATGTTTTTGACCTAGATGCATCAAATAGATGTTCCTAAAAATTTCCATACTTATAGTATATGTTACCAAGAGGCTTAGGAAGCATATAAAAGCAGATTTAAACCTTGAAAAATTGCAACTTCAAACTCCACAGGGACTAAGACACTAGCAAGGGTTTCTTGGTCCTACTGATGAAATTTTGAAGTTCCAAAAACTAGAACCGAATGCAATCAACCTCGATAGGATTCTTAAGAAGAAACCTATAGAGGGACTAAGATATTAGTAAGGGAGTTTTAGTCCTACTAAGGTTTTTTTTTTCTTCAGAAAAATAGACAAATTTGGATTAATAATAGTGTTCCCAGGTTGCCTATCTAGGGACGTGATGTTTAGAAATAGGAAAGTGTGAAAATGAATGCAAGAAAAAGTGACTAATGACAAGCGATTGGATGCAAAGTGGAATGCAATTTTTTTCAATTTTGAATGCAATAACAATGTTCCTAAATGCAATTAGGATGATTGAAAATGCACTTTTCAGTTTTTCAATGAGATAAGATGATGCAAGAAATAAAAAATGCAACATATATGCACTTTCACTAATGCAAATGTAAGAAACCCTAGATGCACTTTCACTAATGCAAGATGCAATGCAAGAATGAATGCAACCTTGATCTAGGACTTTAGTGAACTCCAAATCAAAAAATGAATGCTCTAAATTGAAGTCAGGTTCACCAAAATGAACCAAAGGGAAAATGGGTTCTTTATGGCCTAGGTCATAGAACACCACTATTCTCCCCTTGTCATTCAAGAATGTCCTAGGACCCCAAATTGGATTTACTATCAACCCCAAAGGTGGGTCAATTCTCAACAAGGAAGATCTAGGAGGGGGTTCTTTTAGGCTTTGAAGGGTTCACCACCAAGCAAAAGCTTGGAAAAGACAACTTAATGTTCATTTAACTCACAAAACCTAGTAATGCAAGATAAATAATGAGTGAAAATGATGAAATTAAGCAACATAAAGTTATGATGTGTGTACTTGGGAAGTCTGGAAATGTGATGAGGATTCTGGAAATGTAAAAATGCTATCAGAATATGCTAGGGAGGACTAAGAAAACCTTACTGTCTTATTAGTCCCACTACTATTTTTTGGGGCAGATGAAAAATCTTCGGATGCCAGAACAGGATCCAAAAGAATCTCTGTAAAATTCCACTTGGAGGACTAAGACACCCTTGCTATCATCTTTTTCCCAATCTAAATTTCTAAAATCTTCGAGTGTGATCCTAAGGCTTGATGTCTACATTTCCTTCTTCTCTGATCTCAGGATTTGAAACTTCTAGATCTGGCCTATAGGTGAGTTCCAGCGAAGATGACAACTTTGCAACTTTTCACTTCAAATTATTTTTAAGTCTTCAACCTAAATCTGCAAACACAAACATGCAAGAAATGAAAAAATTGTTGATTGTTAGTAAATGGGGGTTTTCCTTGGTCAAACCCCTTGTTGGTAATTAAACCTTGTAATGAAATGGAATAAAGGAGGGAAATGATGAATGAACAAAGTGCTATGTTGCAACTCACCAAACCCTTGTTATGAAATATGCAAACTTGTGTGAAGTGGCTAGCTTGAATGTAGATTTTGAATCAAAGGAATTCTTGATAGATCTTGAATTGATTTGCTTGCTTGAAACAAAACCCTACATCACAAATGTTAGCTTCAAGAACACACATGATGCAAGAATATCTTTGATATGATGCTTGAATCTTGATGATCACTCCAAATGCTTGATGAATTTGCTCTTGAATACTCTTGTGAACTCAATTATGCTATAAGGATGAATACTTGAATGTTTGGATGAAAAATGAGTGGAAGAACCTTGTATTTATACTTATCCATGCTTAATATCCTGAAATTACACCACAACAAGAGAACATATGAATTCATTAATTAAGGGAGGCTAAATCCTACCAAGATTTGAAATTAAATCTAAAAAATAACCTAAGGGGGACTAAGACGCCCTAGGTGGCGTCCTAGTCTTGAGGCATGAAACTTGGGGCATAGACTCCAAAAAGGGGCCTATTTAAGGTGCCTTTGAAATCAAGATCCCAATACCTTTGGGGGACAAAGACACCGAAGGTGGCGTCTTAGTCTTGACCCAAAAATCAGGGACACACAACTAGAATCATTAAATTATCATTTATCCATTGATGTTTGTTAGGATTATTCATAAAAAGATGTAATTCATTAGGCTTGTGGATGCAAAATAGGACCAATTAAGACACAAATGAGGATAAATAAAGTAAGGTGGGCCCAAACAAGTGTGAAAATGCAAGGGTATGCATTTTTCTACACTACACTAAGTTCATAAGAACAACCATATCAAGTATTCCCAAAGGAAATATTTTTCAAACAAAGGCATTATAATCAAATAACCTTTCAAACACGAACACTAGAGGAATAGAAATCAACATGTCTAGATATAAAGTTCATAAGTTGATAAGGCTACTTTCCATCTCAACCTCCACAACCATGAATGCTACTCCTTCAATGTTCAACTAATCTCCAAAGTCTATCCTCCTCTTAAGAACTCTCAACAAAATGAAACTTACAAAAAAATCTCTCTCCCTCTCATTAAAACTCTCAAATTGATAGTTGCACAAAAAATACAATAGAATAACAATAGAGAAATCAAATGGAAAGTGTAACAAATGGTAGAGATCACCTCTATATATACTTAAATTTGAGCATAATAATGCTACAAACAAGCTAACAAATCTGCCACGTTCGCATTCACATGCATCAACACAACTGATTTAACTCTTAGCTTGCAACACATATCAATCCTCATATTTCCAATCTCATAGAATGTTGAGTTGACTTCATGCTTGTGACAACATGACTCTTTTACTGAGTCAAGGTACATCAACACATTACTATAGGTTTCCTATTTGATTTGCAAGTCGACTACCTTTACAAATCTCTATCATTTTTGCATTGACCGAGTTTCATGTTTATCATATGGCTTTGCTTGGATATGGCACATGAACTAGACTAAGTCAACAATGTATGATTCATCCTTTACTTATACTTTATACGTTGCACATAAATCTCTTGACTTATTCTCCTCATGCTTTATGTGCAGACAAATGCTCTAAGACTTCTCATATATTACATGCAGGTTTAAGTGCTTTACCTATTTAAATGATTATCATTTACTTTGCATGTAATCCATACTTCTTATCCAATACAATTAGCATTCATTACCTCTCCTATGCACATTATGCACAAAATATAAATGCTATAGCACTAGCTTATTCTTAACCCATGTGACAGTTTAAACACTCTTTCATGAGCACTATATATGGGCTACACACATTTACCTAGATGCTTGTCTTTAAGTGCCTTTTAATCTACAAGTAATAACATTTACTTTGTCAGCAATTATATATACTTATGCGCTAGCATATAATTTAGCTTTTAAACAACCTTTTACCACTATATGGTTGGATTTGTAAAATTTTCTTACTCTTATTTGCATTCACTAACCTATGCACAACATTTAAGACTCTTGTTTTAAACATTTTATTCATATGCATCATCTACAAGGTATGCCACAGATGTGCAAGTCTAATGCACATCAAATCTATATATACTTACATTATCTCAAATGCATATAGCATTATATATATATATATTAAAATCATTAATTTCCTTTCATCATATATATTAACAAATATAAATATACATATATATGTATATTATTATATATGCATTTACACATATGTATACATTACCTATATATATATATATATCGATTTCTCGTAAGTGTATGAATGTGTGAAAGTATTTCTACTTACATGGGTATGTGCAGGATCATGATGGGCCAAAAAGTGGCAATATGATGGGTATGTGGTTGACGACTATTTTTTTACCCAAAATTGATGAAACAAAAAGGGTTTTTAAAGGAGTTTCTCAGCTTTCCACTGATATAAATTATGTTTTACTTTGAATTTAATAAGTAATTATTATTCATTTTCTATTCAAATTACAACTAAAGTCCTGATTGATATGCTGATTGAAAAACATCTATAGCTTTCAAACTGTATCACATTTTTTGAATCCAAAACATGTGTCACATTCTATGCTTCTCATACTATAGGATTAAGAAAATAAAAATTGAATTTCATGAAGTTTTGACCAAGTTAAGGTGGTCAGACATACGAGTTTTTATATTTTTTTAAAAGTTGCAATAAAAAATTCATAATTAATTATTTACTTTAAAAAAAATTACAAAAAATATGCATCACATCGGGGCATGAGTCCTCTACTTATATCTAAAATATTATAAAAAAATGCTATCATTTTATTGTGGTTAGGGTGGTTAGACAAACACCTACTTATTTTATCCCTGAAATTTAAGTACCACTGCATTGAAATTTCAAATTTTCACCAAATAGATTTTTTTTAATTTAAACAAACCTAGTAGTTTAGAAACTACATTCAATTTGCTATAGATTCCATTCTTACATATTTTTGAAATAATGTAGATAGCTTATTCAAATTGTTACGTCAAGTTGCCTAACTCTGATTTTTTTGAATTTTCTGCCACTTAAGGGCTTGTTTTTTCCATGATGATCCTGCACATACCCACATATACATACACATGGTGATGTGCATATGCACGAGTAATTATATATACATACATATACCCATGTATAATTTTTATGTACATGCGTATCGATATAAGGATAATTATGCGAAACAAAACAAATACTCAAAGATTCAATCATGATAACTCAATTTAAAATAATTTAAAAAATAAAAGATATTTACTTAAACATTTCAATCACCTCCAAAAAGTAAGACCAAGGGTTTACTCACCAAATCTCGATTGACTTTCACTCAACTAGAGCAATCTAGGATGTGAGTGTGTGTATGCTCAATTAAACTCATTAAGGGTTACCGGACCAAGTTCTTCTCCTGAGTGATACTCCCCCTCTCGTACCTGAGGGATTGACTCTTTCCTACATCCAACTTAGTGCATCACAAAGGTAGTTATCCATTCACATGTAATTCATTTACATCATAAATCATTTGAATTATCAAAAGCATTTAATTAATTGTATTGCATTGTACATTCATTCATCACATTCTCCATAATCATGTATATTCAAAACATAATCATTCCTTCAAAAGAAATAACATCTTAATGCATATTTTAGTATTTCATTCTTAAATTAAACATGTTAAGGTCACAATTTACATTTATCATCATATTTACTCATGAAGGTTAAAGTAACTTGTTAACTAGGAAACGAGGTGTAACAACTTTGTATTTTCTTCGTCCAAGATGGAATCCAAAAGTTTTTTGGTGAGATTTGTTGTTTCTTTTTGAAAATTTTCTAATTTTATTTTCTCACCCTCCATTAGAGTATGACCCTCTATTTTGTGTGGATCTCTTTAGTTTGGGCTTGTGCTAGCCACTCCTTTTGTTTCATGGTAAGATCAAACCCTACCTCCTTGATAGCTTTCTCCCTTATTTCATCTTCTTCTTTTAGGGCTTTATCCCTCTTTTCATGGAGTGTGGTGACTATTGGCTCTAAAAAATCCTTGATTACTTCCTCTAATATTTTGCTAAACTTCTTTATATACTGAACTAGGCTTTGTACTATCCTATCTTTATTATTTGTAGTTGCATCTTGATAAATTGTGAGAACTTGTGGAAGCATATTATGATAGATTATGGTGTTTGTAGTCACCATAACATTAATTGGTGGTTGTGGTTGCTCCAGTTCCTCTAGTTGTTGCATCTCAATTGTATGTTCCTTCTTTTTATTTTGTAGAGGATTTTGTACCTCTTCCACCTCTTCTCCAAAAATTTGGATTGTATTCAATTTTACTCACTATTTGGCCCTTACTCTGCGAGTCTTCTTCTCCACATTGATGTGTATCGGAGTTTTTGATATTTCTTACACATTTGGGGTCGTTACTATTTATGATGAGGATGCAGGTCCTTCAAATTATGTGCTTGTGGCTCCATGCAACCTTCCAAATCTTTGTGAGGCTAGTGTGTGAGCTTTTGGGGTTGGTGTGAAAGAATATGGTTGTGTTTCTCCCTTTGGTGGAATGCCCCATTGCATTTGTAATTGTTCTTTGTTATTTTCAAATTTCTCCTCAATATTTTTCTTGTGGATTTGGTCCATAATGTCTTTTTATATCCCAAATCATTCTATAAATTTGGGTCTTGTGTCAAGATGCTAAGAATTTTTGTAGCATAAGAATCTACTTCACTCTATGAAATTTTGTAGGGTAGCTTAGGGATCCATGTCATTTGTGGCTCTACTACCTCCATATAATTGTAATCCTTATCTACCAAAAAATTATATTGTTTTATTGACTTGTATGGTATCTAGTCTCATGCTTTAAGTTGTTTCTAGAAGCTTTTGAAGAATCCCTAGTATGCAAAAGTATATGTCTTTCTATCCAAAAATTGGTGAGTGTGCATATTTATCTACGTTGCTACCAAAAGGTTTCCTTGCAACACATTGCCTTTGAACTTTGGGAGTTCGTTCAAATAGTAGAATACTAGGAAAATGAGTAATGTGCCATACTGACTAGTACCAAGAGGTTTTGTTGTAGTTTTTCTATTAGCTAGTCCCTCATCACCTCGCATAGATCAAAATCCTTCCCTTCTATGATCATTTGGTATGCATTGTGAATTGTTGTGGCTATGGTGGAGTCCATCCTATTAGCATAGTAAATCCTATATGCAATCCCCATTGTTGCATACCATACTGTAGGGTTTGTAATTTCCCAGATGCTCAAGCTTCACCCTTCTGGTGTTTCCCCAGTAAGAATGGTCATTGTGTTGTTCTTAACTTCCTTCTTTGCTGGGATCTCTCCAACCATGCTTAACCTTGTTACTTCATGGGTTGCCTCTTTTGTAATTTACAATAGGTTTTATTAAGGTATATGAACTTGTAGACACTTAAAATTGTCTTGATTGATATTGCACACTTGAATTTGATTACCAACACCATTTTGTCCTAAAATTCACCTCTTTTTTTACTATTTAATTAAATAATCCTAGTTGTTTAATTAAATTCTTCATTTTCATCTATTAATTTGATAATCAATTTTATTGGGTTAATTCGTCTCATTTCATACTAGTTTTCATCTTATTTGATTGAGTAATGTGAATTATTTGATTAAATTGCTAATGTCCTCTCATTTAATTAAATAATCTTAATTATTGAGTTAAATGCCATTTGCCCCTCTTTCATTAAATGAATTAATTATTTAATGAGCATCCTAATTTCACTCAACTCGCACAATTAGAACTTCTTTTTAATTATCTAATTCCTATTTTTCCTCACCATCCCACTTGCATGAGAATATTCCCTTGGAATATTCTTCTATTTGAACTCCAAAATGGAATATTCCTTTGTAACAACTTCCTAACAAACTTCCTAACAACTTTGGAAGTGTGCTTCTTTGAATCATTGTGAGCCATTTATTAACTCTTTGATCCATGTGAACTTACATTCTCATACATTGATGAGAATCCTTGATCCATGCCTTCACCCCTCATTACATCTCATCCATTGATTGATCAAGTCAATCTTGACCCTTGATTCACCATTTTCTCCTATAAGTTCTCCTCATTTCTTTGAGAAAAGGATCCACTATCATTTGAGAAAAGTTATTCTATTGAAATACATTCATACTTTCATCCATTAGCATTCATTTAAGCATTTTTCATCCATTGTGGTTCAAATCATCCATTATCACTCGTCAATCTATCAAATCAAGCTTGTTTTATCCAAGGGATTGGGAAAGGGCTAACATTCCATATCAATGCAGCACCAATCCCCCAATGGGATGAGGTTTGAGGCATTAGAATAGGTTTTCATTATTCATTTCTTGTTGTTTATGTTTAATGGATTCCTTATTTAATGTTTTTCAAGAATTTCATTGAGATTATAGCTTAACTAGTTAGATATTGCTTAGAATATATTGGATCTAGTGTATTTAGCTCATGTTATGAGTATAGTCACATAACTCATCATGTATTCTATTAAAAAATAAGCTCACCCAATTGTGCTCGTTTTAGAAATCTAGGTAATCCTTCCATACATCAAGTTTGGTATGGGGTGAGTAGGTTTTTTCTTGAACTCTTCAAATTTTGTATGGTCAATATCTAATAATGTCTCATGGATGTACTTACTCACATATTTTGTGTAGACCATGTCTATGGGTATGCTTGAGAATGCCCAATATTTATCAACCTACATTTCTTTCAATAGATACTTGTATTTCAATCATGGCTTCTCTACGATGTTAACCAAGGTTGGGGTTGTCGTTGTTTTCAACTATATGTATGAGTAGTAAACCTTGAATAGTGCATCATTATATAGATAATTTGAGTGCAAGTGAGTATGGAGCAAGTGTAGGAGTGTTTAAATAGGTTTCAATCTACTGGATGGAATTTTTGTCTTTCTCCCATTAGGTTTTGTGGAATTTTCTAGTTGTTTGAAACCTCAATTTGCTAAGGGTTTAATTTTATTGTTTATTGATCTATAATACATATTTTACATAATATATACAATATGTGTCTTTTCTATCTTTATGATTTTCATCCCTCTAGTTGGTGGTAATGTTTAATTCTTGCACCATTGACATATCCTGATATGTGGTTTCCATCTAAATTTCTTAATCTTACCACTCTTAATTCTACAATATCATGTATATAGTATGGTCCTAACCACCTTACTTTCAACTTTCCTTTCTTTTTGAATTTTCTATTGTATAGTAGGAATAGGCTCCCTATTTGAAAAGTTGTAGTGCAGAGGTTTCTATCATACTAAGTCTTCTATATTTTCCATTCTACTTCTTAGTTATATAAATCTATGAGCCTATTCTCATCCACCTTTTCCAGTTCTTCTATCTTTTGTGCTAGGGACTCATCCCCATCTAACTGCAACATGTGTGTAGTAGATATGTTGGGAACTATAATGTTCATGGGAATTTCCACATTGGTTCCATATACTAAATGGAATGGTGTAAACTTGTTGGTTCTTTTGTAGGATGTGTGATAGGCCCAAACTACCATAGGTATCTTTATATCCCAATTTGAATTATTTCCATCACACAACTTCACTTGTTCCTTTTTCTTGGGGATCATATGGTGAGCTTTTATTATGTGTAATCATGAAATTTTTTAGGGGCTCCACAATTACTTTATTGACAATTTTTTTTCCTTGGTCACTTACTATACTTAGTGGGAATCCATACCTAGTGATTATATTCTCATATAAAAATCTTGTGGTAGTCTTTGTGGTATAGTCCTTAATAGGTTTTCCCTTTTCCCACTTTTTTAATTATTCTACTCCTATTGATATGAATCTTTCTCTTGAGGGTTTAGTAAGATTTATGGTTCCTATAAATTCATTTACCCATTTTTCAAATGGGATTTGTTCTAATACTAGTTTTAGGGGTATCTCATCTCTTGCAATAGGTTTTCCCACCCTTTGGAAAATGTCATAGATCTTTGTATAATCTTTTGCATATCTATGTAAGATTGGTCACCAAAGTCCAACCAATTTAATTCTCTTAGTTGTTGTTTCACTGTAATTGTGTCCTCCCACTATTCCTTTGTGTGCTTCTCTCAAAATAGATTGTATTTTATGTTTTTAAATAAATATTCTTATAATTGTGTCATGTCTTATGGGGTATAATTCTCCTTCTATAAATGTATAAGTTAGGGACTTCTGCACTAGAGATTCTTTATCTTGTAGTGAGAGACGTGTATGAAATTCTCTTTTAGACAAGAGTATAGAAATGTCATATAGCTCTTCTGGTACCACATTTATTCTAAATATATGTGTGTTAGGTAGATCTTTTGGCTAGTCTTCCAATTCTTCCCTTGTTTCTATTCTTGATAAGTAATCAGGTCCTTCATTGCACTTTCTCGATTTTACCATTATCCTAAACTTAGATTCTTGGAACAAGAGTAGCCACTAACATATCTAGCCTTATATAATAGGTCTATTAAGTAAGTACTTTAATGGATCATGATCTATAAAAAAGTGAATGGTGTTGATAGTAGAAAGTTTCTAAATTTCTATAGTGCATAGACCATAGCTATGGCTTCTTGTTTGAGAGTAGTATAATTTTTCTGGGTGGGTGCAAAAAGATGGGTGGCCAATTTGTGGCAAAATTTTTAAATTTTTTTTGAAAGCTCATAACATGAGTGTGTTATGGCTTGGTGTGCCGAGCCTAAGGCTCAGCCACAAAGAGACCATAACACGAGCATGTTATAACATGCTTGTGTTATGAGGTATTAAAAGAAAAAAAAAATGAATTCAAAATCATTTTCATTGTGACTATGTTTTTTTCTACCTGCAGCTAAAAACCTTCATTTCTGCGCTCATGTTCTATGAGGAGCCATTTTGTAATATTTTTTGTCAATTTTTTTTAATTTCATCACTAGGATGCCACCACGTCGATGAGGAAGTATGAGAGGTAAGGATTGTTTGTTTTTTGTTGTGAATTTGTTAGTTTTAGGTTGTTTTTGATATTTATTTTTTGAATTTGTAGAGATGTTAATGAACCTACAAACCCTCCTCAAAATCCTCAACAAGCACAAAAACAAGAGGAAAAAAATCCTCAACAAGCACAACAAGAACAATAACAAAAAAATCCTCAAGTTGAACAATCAAAACAACAATCTCCTCCACCAATCCCTCAACATCCTCCTGGCACTTAGCAAAAATTAATGAGTGAAATTGAAAACAATAAAAAACAAATTGAGTTAAGTAGGAGGTTGAATGATCTAAATGGTTCAACCATGGAAAGAATGACCCTGACAACTTCACTCAAAGAAATGTTAAAACATGTAGATTCAATCAACAAACAATTAACTAGCTAGCAAGATAGGAGGCAGGTGGCTAGGAATTATTATTGGGATAAATTATCATATAAAGATGTAAAAGATCTAAAAATTAAAAAATTAGATTTGTGCTCATTATTCATTGACCCATGCACAAATGCAAATCTTACCCTCAATGTGAAGAGGTTTCCTATCCATTGGTGCTACCACCAACAGATTAGGACCTTTTTTTGGGATAGGTGGTACATGGTTTTTGATTACCCACCATGCAACAATTGTGAAGTCCCACAATATTTCTTGAGGAAACTATATTGTGAGTTCATCTCGAACAAAATACCAAATTATTTTGATACGAGGGACTTCCAGGGGAGAGGTGGGGGGTCAGCTCAAGATAGACCTAGTGCACATCAGGATCCTAGGTGGCAAGCGAGACGACCTCTCTCTAGTCCGTCTCATGAGCACATCGTTATCCCTTCCATCATGAAGGAGAGTGCCAAGGTAGAGACTTTTTAGGCCATTAGCTCTTTGACCTAGAGTGTCATCTAGCATGCTATCCCTATACTACAACACCATCCAGGGGAGTCTTCGAGTGGTGGGTTTTGATCCCATTTGTGTCAGGCTTGCGGGGTGACTTGTTCATATGACCCCACCGACACTCAAGAGGCTGCTATGCAGGATACGTCTGCAGCTATGGAGATGGTGAGGGTAGCTGACATTTTGAATGAGGCCTATGACATCAATTCTCAGGTAAGTGCTAGCAATGTTCATTGAATTTAATTTATTAAATTTCAATTTTGAAATGTAAGATTAACTAATTTAGTTTTACGATTTTAATAAAATTTCAAGGTCACAGTGTTGATACTAGATACACTGGCTCTACACCCACTTAATTTTCCACTACATCTACCGTTGAGGTATATAACTAGTAAAAAATTATAAATTTATTACATGTTAATAGCATTGTTTTATGAATGGTATTCTAATATGCGATATTGGATGTTGAATAGGCTAATATTGGAGGTTTCGAGGGAACACCTCCTAGTGCTAGTGGATTTAGACAAACCTACACATAGGTAATAGAATAAAGAGTTTAACTAATGAATTGTACTTAATAGATTTGTGTATTTTATATTCATATCGTTGAGTACATTACATTGCACATCTTTCAAACTCAAAGCATTACTTCGCATTCCATAGCTAATAACTAGATGTTGATAGATGACAAAATTTGAACTACAATATAGTTATTTAGAAAGTCAACATAAGCAATGATGCAATTAATTCACATAGTATAAGTAATAAGTAGGAGCAAATTCCAATTGCATTTTCTTTTCATGGAATTCCATGAGACCACTTTTTACTGAGGCATCTTTTTAAACAATTCACTACCTTATCTATGCTATGGATGCTTGGAAGAAATATATGAAAGAATAATAGTAAGCAATATAATAGACATGGAAATGAGTTGTTTAAAAAAATGCCTCAAAGAAATGTGGTCTCATGGTGATGTCCATCACCATGAGACCCAATTTCTTTGAGGCACTTTTTCAAACAGCTCACCGCCTTTTCTATGCTACCACATTTTCCATACATGTTTACCAAAGCATTTTATCAAACAGTTCATTTCCTCACTGCTATGGCTAAAAGCTTAAAAAAGGTGCTTTCCAACAAACTATGGATGCTTGGAAAAAATCTATCAAAGCATAATAGTAAGCAATAGCATAGACAAGGCAGTGAGCAGTTTGAAAAAATGCCTCGAAGAAATGCGGTCTCATGGTGATGGAATGCCATTCCACCACCATGAGACCACATTTCTTCGAAGCATTTCTTTAAATATCTCACCACCTTTTTTGTGGTACCACATTTTCCATACATGTGTACCAAAGCATTTTTTCAAATTACTCACTTCCTTGCTGCTATGGCTAAAATCCTAAAATAGATGCTTTCCAACAAACTATGGATGCTTGGAAACAATCTATCAAAGCATAATAGTAAGCAATATCATAGTCAAGGCAATGAGTAGTATGAAATTTCCTTGAAGAAATGTGGTCTCATGGTGATGGAATGCCATTCCATCACCATGAGACCACATTTATCTTAGGAATTTTTTCAAAAAACTCATTGCTTGAAGAATAGAAACCAACCGATTAGCCAAAATTCCCCTCCAAATTCTTTTCAAGGTCCTCATCCTCAATTTACCAATCCATGGAACCTTCCACCTTTTATTCCACTTGTTCATGTCCCCACCCTCCCTCTTCATGTCATGATCACCCTCCATCTCATAACTAAGGCCACAATATACCATCCACCCCATCCCAACATAATACCATAAAGAAGGCAATGAAGTTCTGTTTGAAAAATGCCTCAAAGAAATGCGGTCTTATGGTGATGGAATGCTATGACACATTTGTTTGTAATGTCATTCCATGACCATGAGACCCCATTTCTTTGAGGAATTTTTTCAAATAGTTCATTTCCTTCTCTATGCCAACACAATTATCAAACATGTCTACGAAAGCATTTTATCAAACGGTTCACTACCTTGCTACTATGGGTAAAATCCTAAAAACACGTGCTTTCAAACAAGATATGGATAGGGAAAATAGTAAGCATGATAGTAAAAAATATATAGTTTAATAAGTACATAAAATTTTGTTCATTATCTCATACATTATAAGCCATGACATGTATCGCTATTGTAGTTTTTGTGATTGAATAATTTGTTGTTTTATTTTCAGATGTTGCAAGTGGATACACCTCTAAATGTTTAGAGGGAAATGGATATTGGTTCTTCATCTTCTATAGACTCCTCGATGGCTCTTACAAAGGAGGTATGAGGAAAATTACTAAATTTCAATTTACATTCATTGTTATAGATGTTAGTGAAAAATAAAACCATTATTGATTTGTAGTTTAATTTCTATTTGGATGGTTTATACAGGGCTTCAACACACCTCAACATGGGAATTTGAATATTTCCCTCATGGAGAGTGATCATCAGATGGTGGTAAGTGATTATTTTGTTAAATATATCATTTTTTATAATGTAATTTCTATATATTAATGTCTTTACTTCTAATTGTATCAGATAAGACTTGACCAAGAACTAAACCCTAGGAGGAGCACCAGGAGCACTCCTCAAACACAAAATAAATGAGTGAAAGATGTATCACCAATCGATCGACAAGAACATGGCAATAGTTTATTTTGAGAGCATGGAGAGCAATGAATTTTGATTCCAAAGCCCTTTGTTGTATGCCTATATAACATTCTTGTAAGCCTATATAGCTATTTTGTACCTATATTTTATACTTATATCAACATATATTGATGTATTACTACATGGCTATTTGGTTAATACAATTTTTTTTTTATCGATGGTGTCCATATTTGCATTATAAATTCATGGTTGAATAGATACGAGTTACATGTATTCAAGTGTATACTTTACAACTTACATTTATACTTTGTGACTTACATGTATTCCAGTGTATACTTTGCGACATACGTGTTTTCATGTGTATACCTTGTATTCATGCATATACTTTGTATTAATTTTTGTATACTATGTATTCATGTGTATACTTCAGGGCTTACATATTTTTGAGTACTTGTGCTTCCCTTATTCACATGTACATTCTTGACTTATTCACGTGTATACTTATTGATTGGTTAGCCCTAGCATTGATCATTGTTGTCCTTCATGGTTTGTCTTGAATATTAATTGATTGATGTTAAACAACTTCAATATTTCTAGGAATAGTAGTAGAGTTACAAATTCCAAAATTGGACAAATTGAAAAGAAAAGACTAACTATAATTAAATGCATTGATTATTAACTTGATAATTGATTAAGAATGAGTATAAAATATATCAAGGGATGAGCCTTCTAGAATGAAAACTACCAACTAGAAAATAGGCAAAGCATTCCCAATAAATTGAAAGTAATAATCCACCAAAAATTGCAATGGGAGAGAAGGCTTATTTAAGATCCTTGAGAAATGTATTTCCTATCGCTCCCTTGTTCTTACATATCTCAATTCAATTTAATCTAAAGAGTTCCATGAAATGCTTTATCTAAAAGTAAAAAACACATTTTCAATTGGTATTCCATGAAATGTTTCATAAAAAATATTCCAATATATTTAATCTTTTGATTGGAACAACTGAATTAAGCAAATGATACATAATCTTCACAACAGTTGCAAAACATAATATTCATAGTAGATGATGAGTACTTAACTTCTTGACACATTATCATACAAACATTTATCTTGAATAGTCTTTAAACATTTTCACAACATAATCCTCATAGTACAGAATGAATTGTTATGTTCTTGATCCATCACCATATAAACACGTTGAAAGATGTATATGCCAACTTTTTGCAATATTATTTCTTGTATAGGAAATGGACTTGGAAGAAGAAGGTTATCATTTATAGTACAAATAAGAAATGGAATCAATGGTGGAAACTTTATTTATCACACAAAATAATAAATGTATGTGAGAGCATCACTTGTTTCTCTTAGACTCCAATTTTTAAGCATAGTAAATCATTTCAAATGAAATTGACAAAATGCTTCACAACCAGAGTTGTTAATTGAGGAAATATAATTTTTTTCCAAGTTCCGCCATTGTACGCATTTACAATTGGTTGTATATTGTTGTAAGGGCAAGAAAGATAATTAAAAAATATCTTGTGGTTGCTATACTTGAGGATGATCATATGCTTTTTGTGTGGAAAACTCAGACTTCTCAATCGTCGTGTGTATGTTTCTCTTTTCGATTGTTTTGCATGCCATCATAAGGGATCAAGCCAGTTGAATGTAGCTTACAATGATTCCACATTTTTTAGTGTGAAAGAAGACCATGCCTAGCGTAAACGTACCTATCATGACATGTTGGAGTAGTTTGTTTGGTCACACAAGTTAGAAAATGAAAGTTGCACCACTTTGCAACTTTACACTACTTGCATTTGACACTTTTTCCATCAAGTGATAACTGGACACCATGGAAAAATGAATCTGAGATAATAAAAAAATGAGAGAGGTTATTGTAGAGGGGCCCAACATGATCCCATAGGCTTAGATGAAGAGTTCATAAGCATCACGGTTTCTGAGTAATAGCCTATCAAAGATTGCTACCCTTTTGCACTTTGGACCCTTAAGGGATCAAATTGGTTGAATGTAGGTCAGAGAGATTCC
Organism: Sequoia sempervirens; assembly: GCA_007258455.2. Taxonomy (NCBI): domain Eukaryota; kingdom Viridiplantae; phylum Streptophyta; class Pinopsida; order Cupressales; family Cupressaceae; genus Sequoia; species Sequoia sempervirens. Next base: position 1,055,404,731 of record VDFB02281492.1, on the reverse strand, counting down.
GCATGTTTGGTTGCAAAAGAGGACCATTCCTAGTGTAAACATACCCATTTGGATGTGTTGGAACAGTCTGTTTGGTCACACAAGTTGCAGAACAAAATTTGCACCACTTTGCAACTTTTAACTACTTGCATTTGAAAACTTTTTCCCCAAGTGAAAATTCACCACCACAGGAAAAAACCTCTAAGAGAGGTTATTGTAGAGGGGACCAACACAATTACATAGATTCAGATGAGAAGTTTCTAAGCGTCATGATGTCTGAGTAACATGTCGTTGAATATTGCAACCATTTTGCACTTTGGACTCTTAAGGGATTCTATCGATTAAATGTAGCTAAGAGCGATTCAGTGTATTTGGGTGTGAAATAGGACCATTCCTAGCATAAACGTACCTACCCAGATGCATTAGAATAGCTTGTTTGGTCACATGATTTTTATAATGAAAGTTTCACTACTTTGCAACTTTCAACTAGTTGCATTTGACAACTTTTTCCCCAAGTGAAAATCCACCACCACGGGAAAATACCTCCGAGATAGAAAAAACTGAGAGAGGTTATTGTAGAGGGGCCTAACACAATTCCATAGGCTTAGATGAGAATTTTCTAAGCATCACACTATCTAAGTAACAACATGCTAAAGTTTGCAGCCATTTTGCACTTTGGACTCTTAAGGGATTCTATTGGTTGAATGTAGCTCGAAGAAATTCAACATGTTTGGGTGAAAAAAAGGACTATTCATAGCATAAATGTACCCATCCAGATGTGTTGGAATAGTTTATTTGGTCACATGAGTTGCAGAACAAAAGTTGCACCACTTTGCAACTTTCAACTACTTGCATTTGATAACTTTTTCTCCAAGTGAAACTTTCCCACCATAGAAAAATGTCTTTGAGATAGCAAAAACTGAGAGAGGTTATTATAGAGGGGCCCAATGCGATCCCATAGGCTTATACGAGAAGTCTCTAAGCATCACGGTATCCAAGTAACAACATGTTGAAGTTTGTAGTCATTTTGCACTTTGGACTCTTAAGGGATTCTACCGATTGAATGTAGCTCGGAGTGATTCAACGTGTTTTGGTGAAAAAAAAGACCATTCCTAGCATAAATGTACCCAATTGGACACATTGGAATAGTTTATTTGGTCACATGAGCTACAGAACGAAAGTTGCACTACTTTGCAACTTTCAACTACTTGCATTTGACAACTTTTTCTCCAAGTGAAAATTTTCCACCAAGGAAAAATTCCTCTAAGATAGTGAAAATCGTAAGAATTTATTGTAGAGGGGTCCAATGTGAACCCATAGGATCAAACGAGATTTTCTAAGTATCACGGTGTCTGAGTAACAACCCGTCGAAGATTGCAACAAATTTGCACTTTGGACTCTTAAGGGATTCTACCAGTTGAATGTAGCTTAAAGTGATTCTGCATGTTTGGGTACAAAAGAGGATCATGCCTAGCATAAACCCACCCATCCAGATGCATTGGAATAGTTTTTTTGGTCACACGAGTTTCAGAATGAAAGTTGCACCACTTTGCAACTTTCAACTACTTGCATTTGACAACTTTTTCTCCAAGTGAAAATTTGCCACCATGGAAAAATTCCTCTAAGATAGAAAAAATCGCAAGAATTTATTGTAGAGGGGTCCAATGTGATCCCATAGGATCAAATGAGAAATTTCTAAGTATCATGGTGTCTGAGTAACAACTTGTCAAAGATTGCAGCAAATTTTCACTTTGGACTCTTAAGGGATTTTACCAGTTGAATGTAGCTTAGAGTGATTTTGCGTGTTTGGGTGCAAAAGAGGATCATTTCTAGCATAAAACCATCCATTCAGATGTGTTGGAATAGTTTGGTTGGTCACACGAGTTTTAGAATGAAAGTTGCACACCACTTTGCAACTTTGCACTGCTTGCATTTGACACTATTTCCATCAAATGAAAACTTGACACCATGGGAAAACCACTTTGAGATAACGAAAAATGAGAGAGTTTATTATAGAGGGGCCCAACATAATCCTATAGGCACAAATAGAGAGTTTCTAAGTGCCATAGATTATGAGTAATAGCCCGTCAAAGATTGCTTCCCTTTTGCACTTTGGACCCTTAAGGGATCGAGCCGGTTGAACATAGCTCAGAGGGATTCTATGTGTTTAAGTGCAAAAGAGGACCATGCCTAGCATAAATGTACCCATACAAATATGTTGGAATAGTTCATTTGGTCATACGAGTTGCAGAACAAAAGTTGCACCACTTTGCAATTTTACATTGCTTGCATTTGACACTTTTTCCATTTAGTGAAAAAAGGACACCATAGGAAAACGACTCCGAGATAGCAAAAACCAAGAGATGTTATTGTAGAGGGACCCAACACATTTCTGTAGGATCATATGAAGAGTTCTTAATCATCATGGTTTCTAAGTAATATCCTGTCAAAGATTGCTGCCCTTTTGCACTTTGGACTCTTAAGGGATCGATTTGGTTGAACGTATCTCAGAGCAATTCCGTGTGTTTGGGTAAAAAATAGGACTATGCCTAGTGTAAACATACCCATTCAGACACATTGGAACAATCCATTTGGTCACATGAGTTGTAGAACAAAAGTTGCACCACTTTCTAACTTTACATTGCTTGCAATTGACACTTTTTCTATCAAGTCAAAATTGGACACCATGGAAAAACGACTCTAAGATAACAAAAACTGAGAGAAGTTATTGTAGAGGTGTCCTATGTGATCCCGATGCCTCAGAAGAAATGCTCATAACTAACACGGTATCCAGGTAACAGACCATCAAAGATTGTTACCCTTTTGCAATTTGGACTGTTAAGGGATTACATTGCTTGAATTACAAATGTTTGAGGGAAGCAATAAATTTCAATATTTGAGTAAATCCTATTACAAGTGTTTATTTCAATAGACTATATGCTATATTGATATTGATATATAATCATTAGGTTGATTTGTTTTAATAAATGAAGTTTTTATAATAAGTTAGTCAATTGGTGCTAATTATAATGAGAGAATAAAAGAAGAAAAAGAATGATTAGTAACCATAAATGGTTATTACACTCACTATATTAATAATATGATGTTTACAATAAAATGAGATTTATTTAGCTATCCTAATTCTTCTATTTGTGCTACAATTGTCTAATATGCTTTATACACCATTCTGAAACCCAAGTGCTTTTACTTGTAGGCACAATGCCTTAGGTAGTTCGTTCTCACAGATCTTTTACAATGTCACTCATACATTCAAGATTCTCTTATAATTTCTACATCATAGGTGCTCATGATGAGGTTAACTTCAAGTGAATAACTTCATATTCCCTCACTAAGCTTCACACTCTCTTTTATAATGGCTTCAAATCAGAATTGAGATTTTTCAAGATCATCAAAATAAGGATGTTTCATTGCTTTTTTGGTTGAGATTCTCTTTGATGGCCCATAGATCAACATTTTCTACAAGGAAAGACCAATCAATTTTTAGTAGTTTACTTACAAATACATAAAGTAAAAGAAGAAAAAGAAAGAGCATCCAAAATGGAAATGAAATGGAAATAGATGGAAGGAACTTACAGACAACAAATCCACACCATTTGGTTCCAACTCAGGAATAGCAAGGCATAAATCTTGATGCTTCCATTGAGGATAGGCATGCCAGTCTCTCAACTTAGTCACTCCTAGTCATACATCTTCACTGGGTGTTCCATGATACCTATTGCACACAACACCTCTCATGAATAGAATAACTTAAAATTTGAGATTCCCTTAAAATGTCTACATCATAGGTGCTCATGATAAGGTTAACTTCAAATGAATAACTTTAAATTCCCTCAACAAGCTTCACACACACTCTTATAATGGCTTAAAATCATAATTGAGATTTGTCAAGATCATCAAAATAAGGATGTTGCATTGCTTTTTTGGTTGAGATTCTCTTGGATGGCTCATCAATTAGTATTTTATGCAAGGGAACACCAATCGATTTTTAGGAGGTTACTTACAAATAGGAAAAGTAAAAGAAGATGATAGCATTGGCACCATACAAATTAATGTGCATACAAGTAAAAATTAATAAAAAACCAATGTGCATACTTACAAATTAATCCAATGAACCATCTAGGTTTGATCTACTTTTTATTGTGTCGGGTATTGCCTCATGGTCAGATTCACGGACCTTCCACAAGGTCTTGTTCAAAGGTCTAACCCCATATTTGGTCAAATGAAAATTGGATTCCATGACAAGGTTTGAGTAATGAAGAATCTTATGATGTGTTTCAAAGTCCTGAAACAACCAATATTTAACACTCTTATGTGGGTACCTTCTAAGCAATGTTCTAGTAACAATAAATGAGCTTGTAGGGTATTCAATGTTTTCTCCATCTATAATTGGGGCCTCCAATTTCTTTTTGGCCTCAACACAATGATACAAGTAATAGTTTGTTCCCTCTTCGTTGTCTTCATCTGTAATAACTGCATAAACATTCCCTACATTGATATGTGCAACAAATCTCTTGAAATTATTCAGCATTACGAATACACTACAAAGTAAGATAACAATAGGAATTTCAAAAACTAAGAAAGTAGATACACTCTCTGGTTGAATTATATTTGATATGTGGTCAAAGTCAAATAATGATTCCATCTATGTTATCCAATGTTGTCGTAGGATGATACCTGTGAAGTGGGCTAAGATAACTTTTCAACCATTTATCAACCCATTCCTCTGACTCACAATCATTCTAGGCTTGCATTGTACATGAAGAACAAAAGTATGCAATCTTCTGTGTATTGATACTCCATGAACCTGCATCTGAGTTAAGGAAACAGTGTAGCTCACTCAATCCTATTAGTGTTCAACAATCCTCATATGGTGCAATGTTAGTATCATCCATCAACCAAAATAATCTATGAACTAAAGATGTAGCTTCATTACTGGGACCCATCAAAGCATTACACCACTCAATGATTTATTTTGCATCTGTCAAATTTGTATTGTCTTTATAATTTAACCCTTTTCATGCTAATGCTCTTTTCACACATGCTCCTACACCATCATGCTCCCCCTTTCCATGCCTGACCTTAGAAAAGTTCCACATATGTTGAACATCTGTAATGACATGCATCCTGCTCAACCACTAGAACATGCACGAGTTCTTGAAATTTTCTACATAGTTATCTGACCATATTATGTGCCGACCATATGCTATGCCCCTCTGAGCCAAATCACTATAGAACATCTGGAAGAAACCTTGCATGAACTCTAGAGATTGTGTGCGATCATCACTAATATAAAAGTGATACTCCCTCAATACCTTCCTTTGGTCCTCTGTACTATTAGCTGCATGAATGAATGTTATGTGCACAAATATCGAAACATGTGTGGAGATGTAATATTGTGATTACACCTCATGTTGTGGCTGTAGAGTGTAGTTCTCTGCAAATTCAACCACTGATACTATGCTTCCAACTGGAAAGGTGTCCTTGCATAGCTTGAATTGTGTGTCCAACCATTGGGATCTATGGGTATGACTTGCATACTCATACACTATTTTGTCATGAAACATGTACATAAAATGGTACACTGGATTCTTTTGAATCACCAAATCACACTTTTTTTTCTTGATTACCATCTTTTGTAATCCATTCCACTGTTTTATACTTCCCAAACTCTACTAATTTTTTTCCCACCTCATCCGTGCTTTCCATATGTTGACATATTGGCATACACTACAAGCCACTGCAATGCTTGCATGAACCATCCAAGTATGTTGTCCTATAGAATATTTGTCCATCCTCTATTTCACATAAATCTTTTGATAAGAACTCTCTTGAAGATGCTGGTGGGGATTTTATGCCACAATCCTGCAAAACATTGTTAGTATGCAAATCTAAACATATAGAATGATAAACATCATAATTGTTAGGGAATTCAATATGTATTCTACAACAACAAGTAGTGTGTGTGTGATTTATCTTGACATAAAAAGGTTTAAGCATTTCAAAATATATTTGAGAAATACTAATTTGAGGATAATCCTATTGAAATTTATGAAAAAATGGGTTTGATTTGTATCCAAAAAATTCTTTGGATGTGGCTCATGGTTTCGACTACCGATTCTCCTTCTTACCACATCCCTTTGATTTGGAGATGGCCTTGTGTTATTCTTCCAATACTCTTCAATTAGTGTTCTCAATGCTTCAACAACTTTTTTTTATCTTTTCGTGACTATCTCCCCAAGAATTCCCATAATTCATTTGAATTGGTTCCCTCAATTATTTTCTGCCTTTTAATAGCTCTTGATAAAGTTTTTCTACTAATTCCCATTTGTTCACTCATCTTTCTAATGAGACAATCTCTCTTTGTTTGACTACTAACCAAATTCGATGTAATGACATGTTAGGTGACATTACTATCCTTTGAGTGCAAGATCTTACCCACACTCTCATAAGCATCCATTAGATTCTTCACAATAGTGTTTTCACTTGAAGCATTTGATGTTCTCAACCCAACAGTCTTCATGATGTTTCTATACTTTATACCCCACATCATTTCAACAAATAGTTGACATCTTGCAGTCTCATTTAGCCTTTCAAAGAAGAATTTCCAAATCTTATTAGCATATCTTCTACAAGTGTGTGCTGGAATCTTACCTTCCATGTGTTGCAAAATATCCTCATCAACATTAATCAAATACTTTGAATTTCTACGCAAAATTCTAGGTGGTGTTCTCCTATGTACATACATATCAACATTAAGAATTTCATCAATATTTAACTGACGTGGGATAGATTGTGTACCTTCGATCGAGGGTGGAGTAGAATACATACCTTGAGGTTCACATGGGGATGATGTCGTACCTTCTTCATCAAATCTGAGTTATGATGTACTCTCAACTTGAGATGTGGTGGATGGTATCCAACCATATTCACTTGCAGTAGATGGTGTCCCTCAATATTCACTTGTGGTAGATGGTGTCCCTCCATATTCGCTTGTGCTTAATGGTGTCTCTTTGTATTCACTTGTGTAGAGGGTATGTCTCCAGCTATGGTATCTAAATCTGTCTTACCATGATGCTTTCACATTCGTGCCCTTTGTGCTACCAATGCATGTTCTCTTTTTTATGGTTGAAGTTCCTCTTCAATTGGCTTGTTTTCATCAATCATATCCAATTTCTTCTTTTCACGATATTCCCTCAACCGTTCTCTCTCCTTTCCTTTTTTGGTTTCATACTCTTCATCTTTTGGTTTATTCCTTGTTCATTTCCTCAACATGGGGGATAATTTTACCTGTAGCATGGTAATGAGACAAATATTAGTTCCTAAAAAATGAAACCATACAAATAAATGAAATATATTTCATTCAAGGCTTCTTACAAAATACTTACAATCATCTTGTAGAAGAGTATTTCTAGCATAGACAAAGATCACATGAATTTTTCTGATGGAATGCCTTAAAGAAATGTGGTAATGTGGCATGCCATGATTTCAAAATAAGCTCAAAATGGAAGCATGGACAAGGCATGTGAATTCAAATTCCTTGTCAAACAATTCAAATTCATTGAAAAGCTAGTGGTGCATTGGCAAGATAGTGAGTGGATTAGCTTGCCAATGTGGTAGGGTTGAGAATGTACGGACAATGTATGCCTCATAGAAATGGGGTCTCATGGTGATGTACATCACTGCGAGACCCCATTTCTATGAGGCATACACTGCCCCTACCTTGTCAACCCTACCGCATTGGCAAGCTAGTGAGTGAGCTCACTATCTTGCCAAGCTCACTAGCTTGTCAGTGCTACCACATTTTGCATACATTTATATGAAACATTATTGTCAAACAATTCAAGTGCCTTGTCCATGCTTCCATTTTGAGCCATGATTGCAAGATAGGCTGCACCTTTCCCTATGTTGTTAACTTATCCTTGAATAAAGAGTCTTGAAGCAGTGGAGAGAAGGGTTAGAATCCCTTGTAGGTAGACTAATCAAGGAAACATTTAAAATATATCACAACATAAGTGATGAGGTAGGTTTAGTGATGAGGTAAATTTAGAAATAGAGATGAAAACCAAAATAGATTCAAATATCTATCAATATGGGAGGAGTATATTCCAATTGTTTAGAGACATGTATGGAAAATTTGGTAGCATAGACAAGGCAATCAACTACTTGGTATAACTGTTTGGAAAAATACCTCAATGAGATATGTCCTCGTGGACTATAATGATTGCAGGATATGAAAAAAATAGATTTATTGAAAATGCTTTAGAAAATTTAAAGCATATGCAAATTTTACGTGTAAAACCAAATTCAACTACATTTTCCAACATCCCCCATGCCTATACCAAAATGAAAGCTTTGGAGAGTGGTATGCACATCCATAATAAAGGATTGAGAAATGATGTTTTATTTTACTTCCTAATAACTTATGTCATATATATGTGTATACAAAATTTGGATGCATACACAAGGTAATTCAATGTTAAATGACATAATGCCTCAAATAGATGTGGTTTAAAAATGTAATTGGTAAGTGTAAAGAATTGTGTAATTTAAAATGTGCATTGACAAGCTAAGGTTATAATGACAAACAAACAATGATCAACATGGAATATGCAAAATAAAAAAAATGAAAGAAAGCCATAATAGAATGAAAGAAAATGTGTAAAGACTTCACATACCTAAAAAACCAGAGTTTCAAATGGAGGAGTTCTACCCAATTATGTAGCCTTTTCTTCTTCGTTCTTCAAACTCCTCAACAATTTGATTTTTTCAAAATCTTGTTCCCCTCCAAACTTCAATTGTATATCACTTTTGAATGGAATTCATACTTGAATTGATATTATATGCCTTTCAACATGAAAAATATACTATTTCATGCAAAGGTAGTGGAAAGATCATGAAAAAGGTGGTGGAATGTGAAAAACATGCATGCACACTTCACAACATCAGCAAAAAGCTATTTTTTGTTGGAGCATAGACAAAACTAGGAGAATATGCAGAATGTGGGCCTTGAGATCATGGGTATATTTAGTTTTTTACCATTTTTAAACCAAGCCAAAATGCTCTCATGTTATAATGCAAGCACATTATTTTTTGCTAAAAAATGGCCATATCTTTACTACTTCAAAACATGCTCGTGTTATGAGAAAATTGAATTTTTTATAGATTTTTCTCTCTTTGTCTCTACCCTCTACCCTCAACCCACAACCCTTAATCCATATACCCTTAAATCCTCAACCCTCAACCCTCAACCCTAAACCCTAAAACTTACACCCTCAAACCCCAAACCCTCTACCCTCAACCCTAAACTCTTAAACATTCTA
>VDFB02281492.1:1055236587-1055394724 GCA_007258455.2 Sequoia sempervirens | reverse complement strand
CCTAAACCATCAACCCTTTAGGTCCTCAACCCTATACCCTCAACTCTCAACCCTCTACCCTCTACATTGGATCCTCAACCCTCATATATATTTTTCCCTCCCTCCTCTTCTCTTCTTATCTCTATCCATCCATCCCTCCCTCTCTACCCTAATCCCTCAACCCTAAACCCTCAACCCTTAAACCCTAAACTCTTAAACCATCTACCATCTACTGTCTACCCTCAACCCTTAAACCCTAAAACCAACTTAGTAAACACTATACCCTAATCCCTCAACCCTCTTGAGCCTTAATCCCTCAACCCTCAACCCTTAAACCCTAATCCCTCAACCCCTATACCCTCTACCCTATACATTGGACCCTCAACCCTCATCCCCCAACCCTATACCCTCAATCCTTTACCCTCAACCTTAAACCCTCTTTCAACCTCAACCTAAACCCTAAACCCTAAACCCTCTACCCTCTACATTAAACCCTCAACCCTCAATTCTCAACCCTCAACCCTTAATCCCTCAATCCTCAACCTACAAACCCTAAACCCTCAACCCTGATACCCTCTACCCTATACATTGGACCCTCAACCCTCATCCTTCAACCATATGTACTTAATCCCTCAAACCTATACTCTCAACCCAATACCCCAAACCATCAACCCTATACCATCAATTCTCAACCCTTTACCCTATACATTGGATCGTCAACCCTCATATATTTTTGTCCCTCCCTCCTCTTCTCTCCTTCTATCTATCACACTTATCCCTCCATCTCTCCCTCCCTCCATCCCTCCCTCTCTACCCTAATACCTCAACCATATACCCTAAATCCTCGACCCTAAACCCTCAACCCTTAAACCCTAAAACCTTAAATCCTCTACCCTTAAACTCTTAAACCCACTAAGTAAACTCTCTACCCTAATCCCTCAACCCTCATGACCCTTAATCCCTCAACCCTCAACCTTCAACCCTTAAACCCTAATTCCTCAACCCCTATACCATCTACACTATACATTGGACCCTTAATGCTAATCCCCCAACCCTATACCCTCAATCCTCTACCCTCAGCCTTAAACCCTCAACCTTCAACCCTCAAACACTCTACCCTCTACCATATACCCTATACATTAAACTCTCAACCCTCAATTCTCAACCCTCAACCCTTAATCCCTCAATCCTCAACCCTCAAACCCTAAACCCTCAACCTCGATACCCTCTACCCTATACATTAGAATCTCAACCCCAATCCTTCAGCCATATGTACCCTCAACCCTAATCCCTCAACCCTATAGGTCATCAACCCTATACCCTCAATTCTTAACCCTCTACCCTATACATTGGATCCTTAACCCTCATATATCTCTGTCCCTCCCTCCTCTTCTCTCCTCTCTATCTCACTTCTCCCTCCATATCTCTATCCATCCATCCATCCCTCACCCTAACCTCAACCCTAAACCCTCTACCCTCAACCCAATACCCTCTACCTCACAACCCTAATCCCTCAACCCTAAACCCCAACTAACAAAACCCCACCCCATCCCTAAACCCTCAACCCTTAAACCCTCAACCCTCAACCCTCAACTCTCAACTCTTAAACCATCTACCCTCTACCCTCTACCCTATACATTAAACCCTCAACCCTCAATTCTCAACCATCAACCCTTAATCTCTCAATCCTCAATCCTGAAACCCTAAACCCTAAACCCCTATACCCTCTACCCTTTACATTGGACCCTCAACCTAATCCTTCAACCATATACCTTCAAACCTAAAACACTTAAACCCTAAACCCCAAACCCTTAAATCCTCTACCCTCTACCCTATACCCTCAACCCAATGACCTCTACCCTCAACCCTAATCCCTCAACCCTTAAACCCTTAAATCTAAGAAAACTCTCTACCCTAATCCCTAAACCCTCAACCTTAATCCTCAACCTCTTAAAACCTCAAACCTCAACCCCTCAACCCTCAACCATCAACCAACCCTACCTCAACCCTCAACCCTAAACCCTAATCCCTCAACCCCATAACTCCCACCCTATACATTGGACCCTCAACCCCAATCCCTCAACCCTATACCCCAAATCCTCTACCCTCAACCTTAAAACCCCAAACCCTAAAACCCCAAACCTGCAAACCATAAACCCTAAACCTCTACCCTCTACCCCACCCTCTACCCTCTACCCCATGAATTAAAACTCCTCAACCTCACTCTCAACCCCCCAACCTCTGTCCCTCAACCCTCAATCCTAAAACCCTAAACCCTCAACCCCTATACCCTCTGGCCTCATTTACATTGGACCCTCAACCTAATCCTTCAACCATATACCCTCAAACCTATATCCTAAACCCTCCACCCTCAACCCTAAACCCTCAACCATAAACACTCAACCCTAAACCCTTAAACCTTCTACCCTATAACCTCAACCCAATACCATCTACCCTTAACCCTAATCCCTCAACCCTCAACCCTTAAACCCTAATACCCTAAACCATTAACCCTATAGGTTCTCCACCCTAATCCCTCAAATCTATACCCTCAACCCCAATCTATTTCTCTCCATCTATATATCTCACCTCTCCCTCCCTCCCTCTCTCCTACCCTCTCTAATTGTGTCTATCTACCTTCTCCCTCTTTCTACGTACCTCTCACTCAAATCAATCCTTACCACCCTCTCTTGCTCCCTATATCTATCTCTCTCTCTATGTCCCTCCCACTCTCTCCCACTCCCTCTCTCCCTCTTTCTCCCTCTCTCTCAGGTCTCACCCTACCACCCCTCTCTCTCTCAGGTCTCTCCCTTTGGCAACCTACCTAGGCAACTCTCACTCTCTTTCTCTCTCTCTCCCCTCTCTCTATCTATTCCTCCCACTCTACCTAGATAAGTACCTCTCACTCCACCCCCTCTATCTCTCCCTCTCTTAGGTCACTCCCTCCCACAACCTCTCTCTCTCTCAGGTCTCCCACTCACCCCCCCTCACACTCTCAAGTCCCTCCCTTTGGAACCCTACCTACATAACCTCTTTTCTCCATCTCTCTCTCTCTCCCCCCTCCTCTCTCTATCCCTCTCTCTCAATTCTCTCTCTCCCACCCCTATCCTCTCTCTCCCTCTCTCCCTCCCACCCTACCTAGTGAAGTACCTCTCACTCCAACCCCTTCTCTCCCACTCCCTCTCTCTTAAACTCCAACTTCCACCCCCTCTCCCTCTCTCTAGACTCTCTCTCACTACCTCTCTCTCTCTCCCTCTCTCCCTCCCACCCTACCTAGAAAAAATCTCTCTCTCTCTCTCTCTTAGAATTCTCCCTCCCTCTAAAGACATACATAAATATATAAATACTTACATACATAAAATAATACATGTACATGTGTAGATACAATCTTACATACATGTAGGCATACATACAATATACATGAATTAATACATACATGCATACATATAGTCATACATACATATATACAACCATGCATACATACATACATACATACATGACATACAAGCATACATGTACATACAAACATACAAATATATAAACATATATTCAATAGAGTAGCATTTAACATAAAGCAAGACATAATGTGAGCATTTTATACTGTGATCACATTATTTCTTGCTAGACATGTCCCTCACAAACACCAAAATCATGTCAAAACTAAGATATAACACAAGTACGCTATAATGCACTTGTGTTATAACATGCGCGCATTATAACATGCGTGCACATTATATCTTGCTTTGGGAATCTCCAAGCCTTGGGCTTGGTATTTTCCTTGGAATACCAACCCAAAGGCTTGGAGGGTATTCCCAATGACCAGAGATGTGTTTTTGCAAATTCTACAATATTTCACATAATCAGGTTCATGCTCACCATCAATATTGCACGTGGTTGAATGTTGAACAAATCAAACACCTAGGTAATGTTAGGTTCTCTCTTAGCTATCCAATGATGTAATTTTTTTCACTTTCTAACAATGTTAGGTCTTTCATCTATAATTTCTTTTGTCTGTGTGTCTCGTTTTTGGAGGAAAAAAGCAGTGTTTGGTGTTTTTTTAGTTATAAATTAACCATTCATCAAAATTTCAAATAAATTAGATTTTTAGAAACTAGACTCCATTCTACAAATTTAAAAATAAAATTCAATTAGTTTCCAAAATTTGTAGGGGTAGCATAGCCAAAATCTATTTTTTAGGAAGTGTCCACTTAGAAAATTAGTAAAAAATCAAATATTCATTAAAAAATTATCAGAAAATTCATGCATTAACTACATACTGTTAGCTAATTTCTTACTAGAGAAATTTTAAAAATACCAAAAAAAAGTTCACCATGCTAGGGGCATACAAGAGTTGCTATGTTATGTTTTTCTGACAATAATAGCACCAATTTCTGTATGTCCCTCTTTTGAACCCCTTAATCTCAACCATTTTCAAAATAAATTATTAGTTTAGAAAGTAGACTTGGAGCACTTTGATCCTTGTTTTTGTTCCATCTCAAAATTTTGAGTGTAACTATCCTCTAGTTCATGTCCAAGGTCAGTATTTCCCGATTTTAGAAAAAAAGTGGCCACTTAAGCCCCCTTTTTGGGACCCATCTTTTTGCACTTATCCTTCTCCAACTTGGAAAATTTATTGCTTGTAAATGCTATAACATGATCCTTATTACCTTTGGGTTGACATAATACTACTCCTATTGCAATTCTAGATATATCTACATGTACATGAAATGTTGTATTCCAATTCGGAAAAAAATAATATATGGGCCTCCACAATATATTTTCAATGTGTCAAATTCTTATTGACATTATTCATTCCATGTTGAATAGGACAACAAAGAGGTAGGGGTGAAACAGTTGTCACATATTTTAACCTTTAATTCAATCACCAAAACTAATGCATAAAATTGCTTAAATGATTAATCCTCAAATATCAATGCAGTAACTCAAATCCAACACATAAACAAAGTAACATTAGATTTACGTGGAAAAACCAATAAATGAAAAACCATAGTGAGGATTAACTCACACTATAGAGAATATCAAAAATGATTACAAAAAGGCTCACTACCTAAAACAAGGTTCACTACTTGAAATAAGGATTCACTGTCCAGACTCACTATCCACAAGGCTAAAACCCAGAGGGCTCATTTCCATAGAGATACAAAGAAGAAAAAGAAGACTTCCTACAAAGAGAATACAATCTCAATACAACAAAGGATTTCACCAGAATTACTTGATCGACTTGCATGAATGACAGAGTTAACCTTTTGCTCACTGCATCTGAAAACTCAACATTAAGCTTAACACTAATCTCCCACACACAACTCACACACTCTCTGAATAACATCAATGTCACATGTTCAATTTCACTTATCTTCCTTTTCTTATGTATGATTTTCATTACTAGCTCATCCTATATATATACTATCTCCAACCTTGAAAAAGATACAAAGTCAACAATCCAACTCCAAATTCAAATCAGGTCGGCACAAAACATCCTAGGGTGGAATTAGAATGAGGGAAATGCAAACACATGCTTTACTAGGACCCAAAAATAGATCCAACATGCTTCATTAACTTCGAAGATAGTGCTCAACACATGGTTGATCAAACTAGTGTAAAAAACATAGAACAATTAAGTTCAAAACTTCTAGAGACCAAAAATTATCTTCAATGCAATTTAAACATCTTATCTCTTGAACCACAAGTCAAAAGACTTCAACAAAGAGAAATCTGGACCAACAACCTTCTTTCAAACTTCAACCAGAACATAGAGAACCATAGTTCACAACTAGTGAGCACAAATCAAACTTCACAACGAACCATCAGCCAAACATCTAGGTGTAACAACCTTAAAAAATCATGACCAACATATCTGAACCACACAAACACATGGATAAATACCAAAGCAACAATTGAATACCTGCAATCTTCCTTTATTACAATTTTCTCAATATCCTCAACATATACAACCAACAACAACTAGTAGATAACCAGTTGACCAATTGTCATCAATGACAACACCTTCATTCCTTTCTCTATTCTCACAACAATCTCCCCCTTTGTCATTGATGGCAACACATGATGTGAAAAACCATCAAAGACATCATACCAGATCTAAATATACTTCTCAAGATTTTTCTTTTTGTTTCTCCCCCTCAAAAGATCATCTTCTTCATTACCTATTTTCTCTCATTAACTTTTTCTCCTTTTCACACGCTTTCTCTCCCCCTTTGAAATCAATGGAAAAGGAAAAAGATATGTTGATTGAATCTTCCTTTGACATGAAAAAAGAATAATCACAATGAGAACACTTGAAAACTACCTGCTCCCCCTAAGGGCTAGCCACCAAAACATACATCCAAAAAGATAGAACCATGAATCCACTAGACTAATGCACCTCCAAATGCATCTTAGTTTATGAAAGGAGGGGTAATAACCCATAAATTCTCCTAGAGATACTCAAAAGTATCTTTAGGAAGAGCCTTCATAAATATATCTGCAATTTGATCCTTTTTTGGAACATACTCAAGCTTGAATTCATTCTCCATGACCTTCTCTCTCAAGAAATGATATCTAATAGATATATGCTTCATCTTCAAGTGCATCACATGATTCTTCAAAATGTTAATTGCACTTGTATTAACACAAAAGATAGAAATGGGATCATCATATAGCACTGTGATGTCTTTCAATGTCTGTTTCATCCATAAAACTTGTGGACAGCAAGATGCAACAACAATATATTCAACTTCAACAGTAGACAAAGAGACTGAATCTTGCTTCTTACTCAACCATGCCACCAATTTGTATCCAAGAAAGAATGAACCACCACTTGTATTCTTTTTGTCATCTACACATCCAAACCAATCTACATTTGTATATGCCCTAAGTGTAAAGTTAGTATCTTTAGGATACCACAATCCATAATCTAGAGTGCCATTCAAATATTTGAATATTCTTTTAACTGTATCAACATGTGTTTCCTTCAGATCTTCTTGAAATCTAGCCACAAGATAGACTACATGCATAATATCTGATCAAGTAGCAGTCAAATATAGTAATCCATCAATCACATTTCTATACTTGCTCTGATCAGCCTTAGGTGAATCAACATCTTTACTCAATTTGCAACCAGTCACCATATGGGTACTTACTAGTTTGGAATTGTCCATCCCAAATTTCTTAAACATCTCTTTTACATACTTAGACTATGAAATGAAAATTCCTTTCTATGTTTGATTAATCTGTAGACCAAGAAGGAAATTCATCTCCCCAAACATAGACATTTCAAATTCTTTTTGTATCTCTTCCACAAATATCTTGCACATCTTTTCATTTCCTCCAAAGATAATGTCATCAACATATACAACTATAATTAGGACTTTGTCATTTTTAGTCTTAAAGTACAAATTACTATTTGTCGTACCTTTGTTAAATCCTTATTGAATCAAATACCTGTCTAACTTTGCATACCAAGATCTAGGAGTTTGCTTCAGTCCATATAAATATTTCTTCAACTTGCACACCATATTCGCTTGATCTGTTAACTGAAATCCTTTCGGTTGTTCCATGTAAACTTCTTTTTCCACCTCACCATTCAAAAATGTTGACTTAGCATCCATCTGATAGAATTTGAAATCTTTATAAGAAGCCAATGCTAAGAACATCCTTATAGCTTCCATTCTCACTACCGGGGAAAAATTCTCCTAAAAATTTATACCTTCCACTTGTGAATAACCTTTGCACACAAGCCTCACTTTATTTATGTCAACTTCTCCATTCTCATTCAACTTATTTCTGAAAACCCATTTTGATCCAACAATTTTTTTATCTGCCAGTCTTAGGACGAGTTCCCAAGTCTGATTCTTTTCAATTTACAAAATTTCTTTCATTGCTTCCTTCCAATGGTCATCTTTACAGGATTCACTTACTATCTTCGACTCAATCTAAGAGAATAAACATGAATTTACTTTAGTAGCAACTTTACTTCTAGTTAATATTCCTTTTGTCTTGTCTCCAATAATTTGATATTTTTAATGATTCCTCTATACATATTTTGGTTTCCTAGGAGTCATTAGCAGAGCATCTTCTTTACTTTCATTCAGTTCATCTGGTTTCTTCTATTCTTCCACAATTTCTTTTATTCTTGCACAATCATGTTCATCAAACACATATCCATCAACGTCAATAGAGTTCTTCACTATCTCATCTACCTTCACATTCGAGCTCTCTACAATCTTCCTAAATCTTTTATTAAAACATTTGTATTCCTTTATTTTAGTAGAGTATCCAAGAAATATTCCTTCATCACTTCTTGCATCAAACTTACCCAAAGTTTCCTCATCTCTTCTAATATAGCATTTGCTTCCAAATACCTTGAAATATTTAACTGTAGGAATTATTCCGTGCCATAGTTCATAAGGAGTCTTTGTACTGTTTGCTCTTGCTTGAACTCGATTGAACACATAAACAGTAGTATGAATAGCTTCTTTCTAGTAAACTTCTGGTAATCCATCTTCACTAATCATTGACCTAGCAGCCTCTTGAACTGTTCTAGTTTTCCTTTCAACAACTCCATTCTGCTGAAGAGTTCTCATAGCAGATAACTATCTCTTTATTCCATGCACTTCATAAAACATATTGAACCCATGGGAGGTGAATTATCCACCTCTATTAGATCTTAAGAATTTTATCTTCAAATTCACTTCATTTTCAACCATATCCTTGAATTCCTTGAATCTATCTAATGCATCTGATTTTTCTCTAAGAAATGTAACCCATGTATATCTAGAATAATTATCAATTAAAAGCATAAAGTACCTTTCACCAAGTAGAATTATCACTCTCATATGACCACAAAAATCTGTTTGAACTAAATCCAATAGTCCAGTAGTAGATTATTCCCTTTATCTGTAATGATTTCTTGCTTGTTTCCCAAACTTACAATTCCTGCAAATAGCATTATCAGGCTTCTTAATTCTTAGTAAATCTCTCATGTCCTGAACAACACTAATCCTTTCCAAGTTGTCAAAATTCATGTGACACATTCTCCTATTCCATAACCAACTATCATTTATATGAATCAAAAAGCATTGTCCATTAGCACCCTTAAGTTGATAAATATTCCCTTCAGATTTCTTTCCTGTAGCAATCAATGTTTTAGATCTTTTTCAGATCTCACATTTCTTAGATCATATCCTTTTCTGCACATCTGACCAACACTTAGAAAATTATACCTTAAACCCTTAGCATAGTAAACATCTTTAGTATGATGCTTTCCATCAAAACTTACTGAACATATCCCACATATTTTAGCACCAGTATCATCTCCAAACATAACCAAGCCTCCATCATATTTCTCAAGCTTAGCAAACTTAATATTATCACCAGTCACGTGATGTGAACAACCATTATCAACTACCCAAAAATTCTTTTCTTGTTTATCATGTAGGGAAGAGATAACCATACCTTCATTTTTATCCTTCCCGTTCTCTAGAGGGATTTCCTTACTTGTTTATCTGAATTAGTAGAAGTAGGTTCATCTTTAATCACCAAGAAAAAGCACTCATTGTCATTAGGATCTTCATATTCAGAATCTTCATCTAAAATACTATCATTTTCATTCACATAGTAAGCTCCATTAAATTTCTTTCCTTTCTTTTCCTTCTCATACCTTAGTTTATTCCTTTTAGCTCTTTTTAGACACTTTGTAGCATAATTACCTATTTCTCCATAACTAAAACATTTAAAGGGAAACTTACCTTCATAGTTATCAGAGCCTTTTCTCATTCTTCTTACAAAGTTAGCTTCTATTTCATCAAAATTTTCTTCATCTTTTGTAACTTTAAAAGCAATCTCTAATTTGCCTCCATTTCTTAGATTCTGCTTCCTCATCTCATAAGATTTCAAAAATCCTAACATCAGATCCTTAGTACAACTCTTATAATCTATAGTCTGCTCAATAGCACTCACCTTCTCACTATAAGCATCAGGAAGAGTTTTGAGAATCTTCTTTACAATCCTAGTTTCTTCTATAGTAGCGCCAAATGATTGCATTCCAGCCACTACCTCATCAAGATTTAACATTTTCATCTTCGGTCATATGTATGAGACCAAACTATGTTTTTAAATTCTACAATTTTCACTTCTTTTACTCTTTCATCACCATCATGTGCTCTTTCTAAAGCATCCCAGACTTCCTTATTTGTCTTCAAATTTTGAACCTTAATCAACTCAGAATGTACTAGACTATTTTTCAAGATGAACTTTCCCTTTTTATTCACTTCACGTGCTCTGATTTCTTCAGATGTACTCAGACCATTAGCAGGAGGAGTGTAAGGATTCTTGTAAGATTTTTCCACATCACATCTGCAATACTCTAGATATTATTCCATCAATACTTTCTAGATACCATAATTATTTCCATCAAACCTCGGATAATCAAAGATCATTTTTCCAGCCAGCCTGGATCTTCCTCAAGAAATTAAGCTCCTCACCAAGGAACCAAGCTCTAATACCAATTGTTGAATAGGACAACTAAGAGGGGGTGAATTATTTGTCACAAATTTTAACCTTTAATTCAATCACCAGAACTAATGCGTAAAACTGCTTAAATGATTAATCATCAAATATCAATGCAGAAACTCAAATCCAACACATAAACATAGTAACACTGGATTTATGTGGAAAACCCAATATAGGAAAAACCACGTTGAGGATTAAGTCACTATAAAAAATATCAAAACCGATTACAAAAAGGCTCCCTACCTGAAACAAGGCTCACTGCCTAAAATAAGGATTCAATGTCCGGACTCATTGTCCATAGGGCTAAAACCCGAAGGGTTCACTACCACAAAGATACAAAGAAGACAAAGAATACTTTCTATAGAGAGACTACAAGCTCAATGCAACAAAGGATTCCAACATAGTTACTTGATCAACTTGCATGAATGATAGAGTTCGCCTTCTACTCATTGCATCTAGAAACTCAACATTAAGCTTCACACTAATCTCCCACACACAACTCACACACACTTTCTGAATAGCATCAATGTCATGTCTGCTCTTTCACTTATATTCATTCTTTTCCTATGTATGATTTTCATTACTAGCTCATCCTATATATACTACTATCTCTAAGCTTGAAAAAGATACAAAGTCATCCATGCAACTTCAAATTCAAATTAGGTTGGCACCAAACATCCTAGGGTGGAATTAGAATGAGGGTGACCCAAACACACTCTTCACCGGGACCCAAAAATAAATCCAATGTGCTTCATTAACTTCAAAGATAGTGCTCACCACACGGTCATCCAAACCAGTGTAAAACACATAGAAAAATTAAGCTCAAAACTTCTAGAGACCAAAAATATCTTCAATGCAATCAAAACATCTTATCTCTTGAACTGCGAGTCAAAATACTTCAACAAAGAGACCAACAACCTTCTTCTAAACTTCAACTAGAACTCTATGAACACAAATCAAACTTCACAACGAACCATCAGCCAAACATCTGGGTATAACAACCTTAAATAATCATGAACAACATGTCTAAACCACATGAACACAGGGGAAAATACTAGAGCAACAACTAAATACTTGTAATCTTCCTTTAATAGAGTTTTCTCAATATCCTCAACATATACAACCAACAACAACTAGTAGATAACTAGTTGACTAGTTGACATCAATGAAAATAACTTCATTCCTTTCTCTATTCTTGTAACATTCCATTCAATACTTCTACTAGTTTTCTTTTTTAGTAGTTCCTCCAAGGGTGTAGCTATTCTAACATAGCCTTTTATAAATTTGTGGTGATATTTGGTATATCCTAAGAAAGTGTTGAATTTTAGAGCTGTTTTAGGGGGTGGTAGATTCATATTAATATAGCTTTCATAGGGCCTACTATCAGTCCTTATTTTCATATAATGTTCCCTAATAATGTCCCATACGGTACCACAAACATGCATTTTTTCAAATTTAATGTAATATACATAATTAAAAATTTGTTTAGCATCATTCAAAGTACTTATACGTGGTATTTTACCAAACCATACACCATCCAATCATCTAAGTATACTTCCAAAAAGTCATGTATGAAATATTTAAAGGAATTTATCATTATCCCATTGAATATCATAGGTGCATTCTTTAGAACAAAGCACATTATTTTATACATGTAAGAGCCCCATTTTGTGGAAAATGTGGTTTTTGGCAGATCCTCCTCACTTATCTTTACTTGGTGATAGCTAAAGAACTTATCAACTAAGGAGTAGATTTCTCTTCTTGCCACTAATTCCAGTATTTCCTTGATGAATGGTGAAGAGAAAGGGTCATGAATGAAAGGTTTGTTAAGTTCCCTAAAGTCAACAAAAATTATTATTTCAACTTTTTTCTTGTTTTGTATGACCATAGGGTTAATCCATTCCCCATATTCTACTAGTTTAATTATCCATGCTTCAAGAATCTTGCCTATCCTTTTTTTTTAACTTTCTTCTTCATGTTAGGATTTATGCAGTATGAACTATTTCATACTAGTCTCCCTCTTTTAGTTGAATCTTCAAAACTCCTACTACCTCCTTTATCCCCTTTAGGTATATAAATGTTCTAGGGAACATTCTCTAAATTTTGATAAAATATCTGTAGCTTGTGCCAGTAATTTATCATCTCAATAGTCCCCTAACTTTTCAAGTTTAGGATCCCCTTTGGTGGCAATCTTTTATTTGCTCAACTTGGCTAGTTGGTTGTAATATTTTTTTTTTATATACTAATTCCCTTTCACCTTGGTTCACTTTTATTTCTATTTTGTGTGTATTGTCATCTTCCTATTATGTTAAGTAATATCTCTCTCGTAATGTAGTTTCTTTGTCTAGCCATTCTATGTATCTCCATATTCCTTCTAGTTTTGGGTGTAGTGTATAATTTTGTGATATCACCTCTTCATTAGATATATTTGGATTAAGTATTGTCTCTTTCATTTTGAGTAATGTGGTATATATATGTTCCTCTTTGTTATAAAGGGTTCGCCTAAGATCCATTGTCAGTTTTGTCCAATATTTTTTTCTCCTCTTCATTCCTAGTTGATATACCAAGTTTTTGATACCGACATTAATATCTAGTAAAATAATTGTATGTAGATTCATTCATCATATTCATTCCCTATTTTCCACATGTTGTAATGCAAGTGTTTATATGGTCCTCTAGTAATATATTTTCATTATATTTTGTTATCTCTGTATATTCCCCATCTTCCAATTGGTATCTTGTTTTGATTAAGATTTTGAATATTTCCCATTTGGTCAATTTGTATTTGTGTGCATTACACTAACTTACGGTGTTACAAATGAGCATGTGTTTTAATATATTAATTCTCATCTCTTCAATATGGAAAAGTTTTTCTATCTATGTAATAAATGATGGTAGGTTGTTGATTCTTAAATACTTGAAAATATTAATAATATTAGAAATAACACACGAGATGTGGTTTATTTGGCAAGATACTTTGGGTTTTTCATCTCTACTATCTTTTGACTTGTCACAATCATTGTGTGGTCCGTTATACATATCTATAGTATAAAGTAGAGAATCCTTTGGTGTTCTTCTAATCATGACTATTCTATAAAATCTGCTAATCCTCTAGGAATGGAGTTTTAGTTCCTCCTACATCTATGCATATAATACATCCTCACTATTCATGCTATATGCACTATTAGCAACCCGAATAGGGCATAGAGTAGAATCTACTACAACTCACCACAAATCACTTGTAGAACAACAAGATGACAAGGAAGATAGATTAATGGGTACACTATAATGGTCACATCTATATAAGAGACTAAGAATTGATATATCTATCTAATAGATAACATATTAAGTAACATATGATGAAATAGCAATAGAGAAAAGGATTGTAATACAAAGAAGAGACTAAGATATGCTAATATAATGATTAGCTGAATATATATATATAAAGAGTTATAAGGGTTCAATTGATGTGGTATGGAGGATTTCTATTTATTTTAAAGTTATAGATAAGTTCTTGTTAGATGTAGTTCCCTTTTAGCAAGAGGAAATGGAGAATTACAATATGAAGATCTATACCTTGGTAACCCTTATGTATGTTGCAAGAATAGAGAAAGGAATGAAGGTGTTGTCACTGATGTCAACTGGTCAACTAGTTATCTATTAGTTGCTATTGGCTGAATATGTTGAGGATATTGAGAAAATTATATTAAAGGAAGATTGCAGGTATTTAGTTTTTGCTCCAGTATTTTTCCCTGTGTTTGTGCGGTTCATATATATGTTGGTCATGATTGTTGAATGTTGTTATATCCAGATTTTTGGTTGATGGTTTGTTGTGAAGTTCAAGTTGTGTTCACCAGTTGTGAACTATGGTTCTCTATGTTTTGGTTGGAGTCCAAAAGAAGGTTGTTGGTCCATATTTCTCTTTGTTGAGGTCTTTTGACTTGTGGTTCACGAGATAAGATGTTTTGGTTACATTGAAGATATTTTGTCTTTGGAAGTTTTGAGCTTAATTGTTTTATGTGTTTTACACTAGTTTGGCCGACCGTGTGTTGAGCACTATCTTTGAAGTTAATGAAGCATGTTGGATCTATTTTTGGGTCTTAGTAAAGTATGTGCTTGGGTCACCCTCATTCTAATTGCACCCTAGGATGTTTGGTGCCAACCTAATTTGAATTTGAAGTTGGATGGCCGAATTTGTATCCTTTTAAGGGTTGGAGATAGTATTTATATAGGATGAGCTAGTAATGAAAATCATGCATAAGAAAAGAAGGAAGATAAGTCAAAGAGTAGACACGACATTGATGCTATTCAAAAAGTGTGTGATTTGTGTGTGGGAGATTAGTGAAAAGCTTAATGCTATGTTTCTGGATGCAGTAAGAAAAAGGAAAACTGTATCATTCATGCAAGTTGATCAAGTAACTATAGTGGAATCCTTTCTTGCATTGAGATTGTAGTCTCTTTGTAGCAAGTATTTTGTGTCTTCTTTGTATCTCTATGGTAGTGATCCCTCCAAGTTGTAGCCATGTGGATAGTGAGTCCAAATAGCGAGTCTTTGTTTTAGGAAATGATCCTTGTTTCAGGAAGTGAGCTTTTTTGTAATCGGTTTTGATATTCTCTATAGTGTGAGTTAATCCTCACCATGCTTTTTCCCTTATTAGGTTTTCCACATAAATCTAGTGTTACTGTGCTGGATTTGAGTTTCTGCATTAATATTTGATGATTAATCATTTAAGCAGTTTTATGCATTAGTTTCGGTGATTGAATTAAAGGTTAAAATCTATGACAACTGATTCACCCCTCCTCTCAGTTGTCGTATTCAAAAATTGGTATCAAATATTGGTTCCTTGGTGAAAATCTTAACTGCTTGAGGAAAGTTTGGGATGGCTAGAAAAATGATCTTTGATTATCTAAGGTTTGATGGAACTAATTATGGTATCTAGAAAGTATTGGTGGAAGAATATCTGGAGTATTGTAGATATGATGTGGAAAAAGCTTACCAGAATCCTTACACTCCTGCTAATGGTTTGAGTACACTTGAAGAAATTAGAGAACATGAAGCGAATAATAAAGCGAAGTTCATCTTGAAGAATACTCTAGTACATTCTGAGTTGATTAAGGTTCAAAATTTGAAGACAACTAAGGAAGTCTGGGATGCTTTAGAAAGAGTGCATGATGGTGATGAAACGGTTAAAGAGGTGAAATTGTAGAATTTGGAAACATAGTTTGATCTTATACATGTGAACGGAGATGAAAATGTTAAAGTTTATGTTTAGAGACTAGATGAGGTAGTGGCTAGAATGCGATCACTTGGTGCTACTATAGATGAAACCAGGATTGTAAAGAATATTCTCAGAACTCTTCCTGATGCTTATAGTGAGAAGGTGAGTGCTATTGAGCATACTCTAGATTATAAGAATTGTACTAAGGATCTGCTATTAGGATTTTTGACATCTCTAAGAAAAATGAAGGTACGGTTATCTCTCACCTACATGCTAAACAAGAAAAGAATTTTTGGGTCGTTGATAGTGGTTGTTCACATCACATGACTGGTGTTGAGAGTAAGTTTTTTAAGCTTGAGAAATATGATGGAGGCTTGGTTATGTTTGGAGATGATACTAGTGCTAAAATTTGTGGGATAACTTCAGTGAGTTTTGATGGCAAGCATCATATTGATGATGTTTACTAAGTTAAGGGTTTAAGGCATAATTTGCTGAGTGTTGGTTAGATGTGCAGAAAAGGATATGATCTTGTTTTTCAGGATAAGAAATGTGAGATCTGGAAAGGATCCAAAATATTGATTGCTAGAGGAAAGAAATCCGAAGGAAATATTTATCAACTTAAAGGTGTTGATGGAAAATGCTTTATGACTCAGATAAATGATAGTTGGTTATGGCATAGGAGAATGTGTCACATGAATTTTGACAAATTGGCAAGGATTAGTGTTGTTCAAGCCATGAGAGATATACCAAGAGTTACAAAGCCTATTAATGCTATTTACAGGAATTGTCTTTTTGGGAAGAAAGCAAGAAATCATTATAGATCAAGGGAATGATCTACTACTAGACAGTTGGATCTAGTTCACACAGATCTCTGTGGTCCTATGAGAGTGAGAAGTATACTTGGTGAAATGTAGTTTATGCTTTTAATTGATGATTATTCTAGATATACATGGGTTACATTTCTTAGAGAGAAATCAGATGCATTAGATAGATTCAAGGAATTCAAGGCTATGGTTGAAAATGAAGTGAATTTGAAGATAAAATGCTTAAGATGTAACAGAGGTGCAGAATTCACCTCCCATGAGTTTAATATGTTTTGTGAAGTGCATGGAATAAAGAGATAGTTATCTGCTCTGATAACTCCTAAGTAGAATGGAGTTGTTGAAAGGAAAAATAGAACAGTTCAAGAGGCTGCTAGGTCAATGATTACTAAAGCTAGATTACTAGAAGTTTACTAGAAAGAAGCTATTCATACTGCTATTTATGTGTTCAATCGAGTTCAAACAAGGGAAAACAATACAAAGACTCCCTATGAACTATGGCATGAAATAATTCCTACAATTAAATATTTCAAGGTATTTGGAAGCAAATGCTATATCAGAAGAGATGAGGAAACTTTGGGTAAGTTTGATGCAATATGTGATGAAGGCATATTTCTTGGATACTCTACTAAAAGTAAGGCATACATATGTTTCAATAAAATACTGAGGAAGATTGTAGAGAGCTCGAATGTGAAGGTAGAAGAGATAGTGAAGAACTCTATTGATGTTGATGGATATTTGTCTGATGAATATGATTGTGCAAGAATAGAAGAAATTGTGGAAGAACGGAAGAAACCAGATGAAAATAATTAAAGTGAAGAAGATGCTTTTGTGATGACTCCTAGGACACCGAAATATGTATAGAGGAATCATTCAGAAAATTAGATTATTGGAGACAAGAAAAAATGCGTATTAACTAGAAGTAAAGTTGTCGTTGAAGTAAATTTGTGTTTATTCTTTGTGATTGAGCCGAAGATAGTAAGTGAAGCCTGTAAAGATGAGCATTGGAAGGAAGCAATGAAATAAAAACTTTTGTAGATTGAAAAGAATCATACTTGGGAACTAGTCCCAAGATAGGTAGATAAAAACATTATTGGATCAAAATAGGTTTTCAGAAAATAAGTTGAATAAGAATGGAGAAGTTTTCAAAAATAAAGCAAGGCTTCTGTGTAAAGACTATTCACAAGTGGAAGGCATAGATTTTTAGGAGAATTTTTACCTAGTAGTAAGAATGGAAGCTATAAGGATTTTCTTGGCATTGGATTCTTATAAAGATTTCAAAGTTTATCAGATGGATGTTAAGCTAGCATTTCTGAATGGTGAGCTAGAAGAAGTTTAATGGAACAACCAGAAGGATTTCAGTTAACAGATCAACCGAATATGGTGTGCAGGTTGAAGAAAGCTTTATATGGACTAAAGCAAGCTCCTAAAGCTTGGTATGCAAGGTTAGACAGGTATTTTATTCAACAAGGATTTAAAAAGGTATGGAAAATATCAATTTGTACTTTAAGATTTGAAATGACGAAGTCCTAATTGTAGTTGTATATGTTGATGAAATTATCTTTGGAGAAAATGAATATATGTGCAAGATGTTTGCATAAGAGATGTAGAAAGAATTTGAAATGTCTATGTTTAAGGAGATGAATTTCTTTCTTGGGTTGCAGATTAATCAAACATAGTCTAAAGGAATTTTCATTTCACAGTCTAAGTATTTAAAAGAGATGTCAAAGAAATTTGGGATGGAAGGTTCCAAACCGGTAAGTACTCCTATGATGACTTGTTGCAAATTGAGTAAAGATGTTGATTCACCCAAGGTTGATTAAATCAAGTATACATCTATTATTGGTGGATTATTGTATTTGACTGCTACTAGACCAGATATTATGTATGTGGTTTGTCTTGTGGCTAAATTTCAAGAAGATCCAAAGGAAACACATGTTGATGTAGTTATAAGAATATTTAGATATTTGAGTGGCACTCTGGATTATGGACTGTGGTATCCTAAATATACTGAATTTACACTTAGTGCATATACAGATGCAGATTGGGCTAGATGTGTAGATGATAGAAAGAGTACAAGTGGTAGTGCATTCTTTCTTGGACATGTAGATTGGTGGCATGGTTGAGTAAGAAGCAAGATTCAATCTATTTTTCTACTATTGAAGCTGAATATATTGTTGCTACATCTTGTTGTACACAAGTTTTATGGATAAAATAGACATTGAAAGGCATCACAATGTTATATGATGATCCCATTTCTATCTTTTGTGATAATATAAGTGCAATTAACATTTTGAAGAATCATGTGATGCACTCGAGGATGAAGCATATATCTATTAGATATCATTTCTTGAGAGAGAAGGTCATGGACGGAGCTTGAGTATGTTTTGACAAAGGATTAGATTGTAGATATATTTACGAAGGCTCTTCCTAAAGATACTTTTGAGTATCTTTATGAGAAGTTAGGGGTTATTTCCCCTCCTTTCATAAACTAAGATGAATTTGGAGATACATCAGTCTGGTGGATTCATGGTTATATCTGTTTGGATTGATGATTTAGTGGCTACCCCTCAAGGGGAGTAGGCAGTTTTCACGTGTTCTCATTGAGAGTATTTTGTTTTCATGTCAAAGGAAGATTCAATGAACATATATTTTTCCTTTTGTGTCGCCAAAAATTGTATACACTTGAAGAAAGAGACAATTTTGTGGTAAATTGGGTCTTACTTTAGACAACTTGTTTCAATCACCCCTTAAAAACTACATTTATAGGCCCCTAATGCTCATAATTTTAGACCTTAAGGCCTATTTCACTCACAAACCACTTAAACCCTAACAAATACCACTCAAATTTTGTGAAACCCACCAAAAAAATTCCTGGTGGGAATAAGTCGCCCAAGGTGGCAACTTAGTCCTTTTTGTGGTGTTTTCCACTTTTGAGTGGGAAAATCACCGGCCTAGTTCAAATTTGTGAGGGATGTCAGCCTATGATGTTAAAATATTGAGTAATTTGGTGTTAATGCATATAAATACATGTTTTAAGGTCATTTTTCACATCTCCTAATCATTTTTACAAAGCAAAAATCAAAAGTCAAGAGAAAAATATCTTCCACAAGAAGATTCAATAGCATCTCTACATCAAAGTTGAAGCTTAGGGGTGGAAAACTAGGGTTTTTGTAGGTCTTCAAGCCCACTTTTTGTCCAATATCTTGCATTTCAAAGGATTGATCATGGATACCTATGGTGAATCATGGAGAAATCTACGTTGAGGAGATGCAACTAGCCATTAAATCACACCTAATGACTTGTTTTCAAAGTGATTCCATCTTCCATTTTCCTCCTATCGTTAGACTTAAGGTTTGCATTACATTCTCCATGCAATTTACATTCATTTTAAGTGTTGTAGGGTTTCTTGCATTGAAGTTTTGCATCATTCTAGTGCCATTTATTCATCTTATTTTAGCACATTAGAATAGGATCTTGTCTCATTTCATCTTTTCTTAGTCTTAGACACACTTAAGACTAGGGTTTTTATGTAGATTTTGTCATTCACAAAGTTTAAATAACAACTAGGGGTTTGATAAAGGAAAAACCCCCATTAGACATCAAAATATCTTCTGTTTTGTAAGGTTTTTCAAAGATTCAGATATGGATTTTTGTCAAAAAGCAGAGTGCAGGTTGTGGGCTTCCGTTTCCACATTCAGATTTGCAGAAAATCCAAAGTGGACTAAGTTGCCCCTAGTGGAGACTTAGTCCCATTGCACTAATTTTTTAGAATTTTTTACATTTTTAGGTACCTTTTTGGCATAAACAACTTTCTGTGCAATTTCCCCGAACCGGGACTAAGTTGCCCAACTTGGCGTAAGTGTCCCAATTGACTCAAAAATCAGAATTTCTAGAATTTCAAAGGTTTCTATAGTCCCTAGTCAGCTTTTCATCAGTTTTCAAGTGCATAATTTTTGTCTTACATCTTTATTTTGTCAATTATTGCATCTATTTCATCTTTCTTCATATCACACTGTGTTTTCAAACAAGTTGCATTTCTTAGCTTTTGCATTACTAGATCATTTCACTTTTAGGTTAGTGCATTAGTACATCTTAATTAGACATAATACATCTCATTCACATTAACTTTGAGTGTAGAAATTTGGATTTTGGACCAATTCTTTCCCCTTTTAGGTGAAAAACCCTAGAAGGGCTAGAAAGCCTTTGGTTCACCAAAATCATTGTCCACATTTTGGCGAACCCAAATTTTGAACATATTTAATTCTGATTTTAAGTACATCCTAGGTTTTATTTTCATTGCATTAGGTATTGCATTGTTTACACTCCATCCTAGGGTTTTCAAAATTGCACTAGTGAAAAGCTCATTTTAGCTTGCATTATTGGATTCCATTTCATTGAATAATATTGAAATTTTGCATTTACATTCCAGATTTACATGGTATTGTACTTAACACATTCATATCCATCAGAAAATTCAGAAAAAATCAAAAAATTACCTTACTGGGACTAATTCGCCACCTTGGGCGACTTACTCCCAGTACACATTTTGCATTTCTATTTTCTACATTCTATTTCTTATTTGTGCAATTAAGTATATTGGCTTCAATCATTGCTCTATTTCTATGTAGTTATTTCCCATTTTACTTCAATTATTGGAATTAGTATCATTCCTTTTAATGGCAATCATACATATCATTAGATTTTGTAATGTTCATTTTCGGCATTAGTTCCTAGCTCATTTAGATCAGATTCATTAGAAAAAACAAACATAAACTTCACAACATCATCGAAACCAATGAAAACAATGCTTAACTTTAGGACAACCATATCATCCAAACCTCTTAGTAGTGATGACTTGGATAGGTTAGATGAAACCTTACAAGGTTTCCTCTTACTAAGTTCATCCAATAAGGCTTGTGATGACAAACCTAAACCAATTCATGACAACTTATTTCCCAAAACTTTTAGTAGTGATGACTTTGGTATGTTATATGAAGCCCTCAAGGACTTCATCTCACACAAGCCATCCACTAAGGTTTGTTGTGAGCAATCAAAAACAAAATATTTCAATGTAATTCAACCTCAAATTGTCCTTTACCCACCTTCACATCAACCTCAACCTCCACCTAAACCTGAATTTACCCTTTATCCACCACATGATGCTATTTCACACACACACTACACTCAAAATAATTTGCAACCACAACAATCTCCTCCAACATCCTTACCCTTAACAAATCCTATTTTTCCTAGTGCTCCTCACCTAAATTCACACCTTTGGGAGTATGATCTCATTGAAAAACTCAAGAATAATCCCGCAAAGATATCCCTTTGGGATCTTCTTCAAAATTCACCCAATTATAATTTGATGCTCCAAACAGCCTTGCAAAAAATAGTGGTTCATCCTAGTAAAAATGCAAGTGATGTGTCAGCTCTTCTAAAAGGAATGAATACAATTAATCTAGACATTACCTTTCATCGACATGAGCTCCCTCTGTTAGAATTAAGGAAACAAAATGAGGCATTTATGATCATTTATCAATATAATACAATAGGCATTAAAAGGACTCTTGTTGACAATGGTGTTGCCCTCAATGTGTGTAGTGTGAAGCTTTTAGATCATTTACATGTGGATAAATTGAAAATCAAACCCGATTACTTATCTATAAGAGGATTTGACAACACAACAAAACAACCGCTCAGTATAATCACCTTACCTATAACTCTCAAAGTGGTCACCTTGAAAACTCGTATTCATGTCATGCCCTATGATCTCGTATATAATATTCTCTTGGGAAGGCCATGGATTCATGAGATGCATGCGGTGCCTTTGACTCTTCATTGCATAATGAAATATCTCTATAACAATAAAGTATATCAAGTTGAGATAGACCCTGATCCTGAGAGTTGTTTGGAACTTGAAAAAGGAACAACCATTCCTCTAAATACTTTAATTCCCACATCTCATATTGATCCCCTTGAGACCAAAAAACATGTAGATGAATTTGTGTCTAAATTATTATATGATGATTGGGGAACACTGGAATTTACACCTTTATTTATGGATGAATACTTAATTACTTGCAAGGGAGAGGAAAAATAGGAGCAATCAACAATTATGACAACTTAGAATTTGGAAGAATCTTCTCATACTTCTATCTCATCTCCTTCGGAAGAAAACACAACTTACACAACAAATTTTGATGAGATAGATTATAAAAAATCCTCTAATCCCAAAGAAATGCAAAGAATTTATGGAAAAGGCTATGCGTTATTGAAACAATTGGGCTACAATGGTAAAGGGTGTGGAAAGAATGAACAAGGAATTTGGGTCCCTATTGAACCTAATACACAATAAACAAAGACTGGTCTAGGATATTCCTTTTCTAATACAACAAAAGCAACTCAACGAACCTCATTAAACATCAATACTATCACATGTAAACAAAGAACCTCACTTACATTAAAACATCCTAAATTTCTTGATATGACTTCTCCACCATCTTGAGAGTATGTTGGAAGTGATGAAGCCTTGAAACAAATGCTAAGTGTTGTTGATAAGTCATCTTGTCCCAAACGAAATGTTACTTGCGCTATATGATAATTTACAAGTCACATAATATTGATGATGATGAGAAAATCACAGAACCCTATAATCCTGAATCTCCCAAGTCGAATGCCCTCCCCCTAGGAGATACAATTGATTTACCAATGGACATCAATGATAACAAAAAAATCATTAAGACTGGGAAATTTCTTGATGATGAAGAACAAGAGGATACTACACTTTTATTCCATGATTTTCTTGAAATCTTCGCTTGGAAATGTTGATCGCTATTTTCTACACAACAACAACAACACAAACAAGATGCAATATCCTATCTCTCTTAAAAGGTAAATCTCTATCAGCAAGCCTCAAGAGATAACCTTAAGGTATTCATGTCAAGTCTTGAAAATGCATAAAAAACTCAGTGATAAATGTGAAATTGCTGGTAATCACAATGGGACCTTACTACAAGCAAGCTATTGAATCGACTTTGTCAGATTTAACAAACCGGTGACACTTAAATCCTAGATTTAACCCAATAATCAAAGAAATGGCAAAAGAGTGAAGGTTTCAAAGAGATTTTATAAATCTAATATTATTCCTAAGATTAACAATGAAAGTAACTGATACCCAGAGGAACCAATCCTTCAAAACTGATTTATGCTTGACCCAGATAAATCTGCTACCTTACAAAAAACAATGCAATCTTCTAAGGCTCTTAAGATTTTCAAACCATGAACATGCATTCAAATAACCCTATTGCAGTTGAAATGAACAACATTCATGATTGAACTAAGCACAAGGAATATGAAGTCTAGGCTAACTTTGCAAAACAACTAACAATCAGTTGGTTGTGAAAAGTATGGACTGAAGGATTGCTGCAACATTCAGGTATCAAACTACCAACATCATTAAATCAAATTTAATCTAAAGATTAACTTCCTCAAAGAAATTTTAAAGATGGAAAACAAGAACCATGCAAGACAAGAGAATACCAGTATGGCACCAAATCACAATGACATTACTTATATTCAGATCATCCACTGTAACAAAAACTCTAGCTTTTTGTTACAATATTTGCTTGGGAGCAGCTACTTGCTAATTTTAATCTACTTCTAACTAGCTCTACTCTCTAACCTTCTAACTCTGTTCTCACTATCTATTTGTTCAACCTTTACAAAGAGGCCAAATGCCCAATATAGAAACTCCAGAGAAACGTCAGCCAGGCAAGGGTTTCGCAGCAATAACTCCTCACAACCACCTGACCAAGAGAGTCATCGAAATGGGTCAAACCTACAATAAATGTGTGTCCCGTCGAGGTCGGCCCTAGATCCGTGATGCAGGCCGGTCGACGCGCAGGAAAATAACGGGAAGCACAAATCACGCCACTGCCCATCATCAGCTCTTTTCCCTATTGTCCTTGTGCCGATCTGAGTCACTATGTAGCTTCAAGAATGCCCCATCTAGGTCGGCCACAGGCGGTACTGGCAGAACCCTAAGTCGCCTCTCAATGGATGCAATCTCCTTCCTTGCTTGTTTAAATAACCTACCCCAGTCGGCTTTGTATGCCACATGCCTATCAATAACTGTGAGGTAGGTGGCCGCATCATCCAGTTGGTGCTCGGAGACAGATCCATCATCAAGTGGTGCATAGACATCACACCACCATTCTTTCAACTATTCAAAATTCAAATACCTGGGCGCGATTTTCCTTCGTCCTGTCATAATTTCAAAAAAAGCAAGGGAGCCATCATAGACGCTAGCTAGGGTGTCATCAATGTGCTTTCTCTATTTGTAAATTTTCCTCAACACTTTCTGCTAGATTTGCAACGTTTCAAACCATTCCCATGGCTCAGCAGCTCTGGAAGAAGGAAGAATCCCGTCGCTCACCAACTTGTCCCGAGTGTACTCCATTAGGGTTCTGGTTTTCTATAGCAGGAGGTCAGTATCCTCTTTATCCTATACCATTACCTATTTCAACCATTCAGTGGTCATGACAACATCCTTACCGACTGATAAAACCTCCTTGATAGCTTCATCACCCTTAATTTGTACTCGTCTCAACCAATTCACAGTGGCAAGGGTGGAAGCTTTCATCTTTTCAAGCTTAGTGATGGTTTCCTAAGGCAGAGGATTGGTGGCAGAGGAAGAGGGATTCATTGACTGCAGTGGCTTCATTAACTCTTCCAATCACCTTCTGAGATTTTCATTTCCTCCCTTTAGCTCTTTCTTGGTCTTCATTTCCTTCCTCAACCTATCCATAATGACTGCACCAGAGCCCTCATAATCCTCAATGTCCTGCTCAACCGATGTAGGCCCAAGATTGAAAGTCTGTATATTGTAATCATTTCCAGCCACATCGTGCATGTTTTTGTCTGCAGCAGGAGTGGCAACATGGAAAACCTTGTTATGTGCCTCATCCCTCTCAATCTTTGAGATCACTCTAGCCCTTTTCTTACCTTTATCTTTTCCGATTTTGGCTAGCAGTGCATCCCAATTTGGTGGACTATCTTCCACTACCACCTTCTTTCTCTTTATTTCCTTGTCTTACCATTCCGGGACAGCAGAATCCAATTGTGCCTCACCTGTTTCTGTTCATCTTGTTGACCTTTAGTTACCTCCTCATTCAAATTCTGTTCATCAGGATTCTCATCCGCCTTGCTTTCCACCTCTTCAACATGTTCCTCCTCTTGTCCAAGTGATGGGATCATTTCTGCCTCCTCTTCTCTTGGAGGAGATCGAGCTTGCTTAGCTCTAATGGGAGAGTCTGTATGTGTAACCATAGGAGACTGCATTGCCTTTTCAATCTCTACCTCCACACTGTGGAGATCTCCTGCATTGAATTCTTCACTTTCAACATCTGGATGATCCTCAACATTTTCTTCCTCACCCGGTTCACTTTGAATTTCATGGGCAGGAGGAACATCATCATGTTTCTCCTCATGAGAAACCACCGCCGGTAAGTCTGCCTTAGGTACACTGTCCTTAGGAGAAGGAGTCCTAGACTTCCTTGCATACACTTTGGCCTTCTCCTCTGAGTTTTCAACATCTATTACCAGTGGGGCAACCTTTTCCCCAACCTTGGAGCTAGCCTTCTCTGACAATTTTACAATTCTTTTCCTTTTGGGCACAGGAGCATCGACCTCAGGACTTTGCTCAGACTTCCTTGTCCTCATCCTCTTCTTGGCCTTTGGCCTTCTCTATTTTTCTGTCCCTTGGACCTCTCTTTCTTGTACATCCTTAATCTTGACTTTGAGAGGAGAGTCCAACTTGCCCTTGCCCTTAGGGTCCTGTTCGGCAGATTCTTCAGAAGTAGAATGGGGATCCAAATCTCCCATTAGGTCATAAGTGCACTTAACTCCTTTATTCTCCAACTCCCACAAAGTGTGTTTGAGACACATCTTGGTAAATTTGAGAACATGATCCATTAGTTGTTTTAGCTCTGTTTGTTCCTCCTCCAACTAATCTAGATCACCAATTGGTTTGTCCTTTATGGCCTCATAGGCATGATCTTGGATCAAGTTTTCATCATCCTCCAACTAGTCAGGAACTGCCCTTACATTATATAATCGAACTAACTCAACTAGAAGTCGGGAGAATTTCTTCTTTCTGACCTTGTACTCATCACTGCAGTTAGCCTAGTAGTCCTCCAAATTTACTTTGTGGCTATATTCTTTGCTGGACTTCTTTTGAGCCTCTCTTGTGATGTCAAATCTTGATCTCCTAGAATGGAGAGACAGGCCAAGAGTACACATTTCTTCCTCTAAAGCTTGGGCAGAACCAATGGAAGGACATACCTCCCCAGTGCCAATCCTTAGTGGAAAGTGTCCACCAAATCCAGTCCTATGTTTGTTCTTTTTGACAATGGCATCAAAATCACAAATCTGCCTGGTTACTTCCAACAATATGATGTGGTCAGTGGGATACCTTTGAAGTCTGTATGGGGCTCTTTGACAGCCATCAACCCGAATGTAGGAGAAGGTTAGAAATTGGATGAACCAAGCTCCATATCTCTTGAAAATTTCCTTGGCCTAATCTGAAATTATAATATGCTCTGCTTCCTAAAGCATTCTGGTGATGTGCATGGTGAATGCATCATTTGCTCTCTTATAATTCGAACCTCCCCAATGCAACTTAGGGAAAACTTCATAGATAATATCTTGTCGAAAGGTGCCCCTTGTATCCAATCCTCTATAAGGGTGGAAGCTAGCAAGTGCATAAACCAAATAGGAGGTCATTGTGAAGGTCTTTGTCTACAACACATTAGATAATTTCTTGTGAATCACTTGGATAATGACCCCTACCCAATGGTAGTCAATTTTCTCCTGCTCCATCCTTACAATTGCATGGCACATCCAATTCTCAAATGTACCAGCACTCTTCAATCTGACCACCCTACTAGGAAAGGTTATGGCATCATAGTATTCCTTCTTGAATTTTGCCCTGTATAGCTGCTTAGGAAATTTGGAGTAGTGTGACTTGGGGTTCTCCAACCAAGAGTTAATTAGCTGCTGAGACTTCACGGTTCGGTCGTCATAGAACTCCTGAGCTACCTCAATGGTGAATCCCACCACATGAGACCATTCTGGCATATTGAAGGTCTGAGCAATGGAGGCCGGGTTGAGATTTGCAATAATCCTTCCTTGAGGACCAATTATCCTATGTGTGTCCTGATCATAATGCCTTGCGTATTCCAGGACCAACTCATAGCATTGTACTATTGAGGGGAAACTAGCCACATGGGACAGGCCTGACTCCTTCATTCTTCTAGTCACAAAAGGAGGATCCTTAGCTGATGTTCTTGCTTTGAATTCTTCATAATCCCAGAGGCCAACATTTGTATTAGTAACTTCTGACCAGACAAAAGTGATCTTACTCTCAGGGACCTTGCTCTTAATGTCCAACTTGATCCTCTCTGTATCAGACAACGAGGAACCAGCTGCAGCCTTGCTTGATTCAGCCTGTATTCAACATGAAAACATAATAAGAATCACAAGAAAGCAAGGTTAATCCATGAAAACACCATTAGAATGCATCTCAGATAATCAAGGTGTTATTAAAATTCCTATAAAATGACTACAACAAATTTTGGGTTTCAAGGCCACCCGCGGAATTTGAGCCAGAGAGGAATTTTGGGAAATTCCAGTCTGCTCGGATTCCAATGGAGTAACTAGGAAACACCTAATTAATCCTTAAATTTGATCATTTTTCATCGGTAGACCACGTGAGAGATCCAAATACAGCATGAATAAACCAACAAATGCATTGAAAATCATCAACATGTCATGCTATTCAATATTTCCTCTCATTTCATCAAGTTTTGGGAAAATCCGTGAGGGACGGATTTCCATGAAGAAGAAGCAAAAAGGTACTTTGGGAGATCGGGGGAACACCAGATTTCGGAGAAATCCGGCCTTGACGGACATCCGCGGGTGGCCCAAAGTTTCGAACCAAAGGAGAATGCAGAGTGAGGGCTTCGGCATAAGTTGGGATCTCGCGGAGAAGTCTCAGCGAAGGGGCGAAGTTACGCCGAAAGGTGCTATCGGAAAGGATCTCGCCAAGACATGGTGGTTTCGGTGTAACGTCCCGATGAAAAGGGACATAGCATACCAATCAAAATGAGCCAAGGGTGGTCGGGGTAAGGTCTTAGTGAAGGTTACATGTCTCACCGACCAGCGGGCCCAAGCAAACACCTTGGTATGACTTCAAGCTTTTGGTGGGAGGTCTTAGTGAAATGGAAATGTTCTGCCGACTAAGGCTCGGTTTACATTTGACAGAGGTCTCAATGAAAAGGTTTGGGCTTGCTAAGAACAGAAGGCTTCACCACAACGTCCTAGTGAACTGCGATAGTCACAGCGAAGGGAAGGCATCGGCAGGAGCTTAGAATCTTGCATAGAGGTCTTGGTGAAAGATTGATGTCTCCCCGACAAACAGACTTTGGTGAAGGTGATAGTGCTCAGTGAAAGGTCTCGCCGAAGGTGAAAGTTACAGTGACAGAACGGGAGATCGGCAAGGCCTTTGGGACCCGCTATGACATCTTGGCGACTTGGTTTATCTTGCCGAAAGGAAGACTTCGGCGAGAGCGTGACCTCGTCTAGGTGAACAAATAGAAACCTAAGAAGGCTTCTTCGGCGAAATGCAGGGCGATCGACATAAGGTTTCCTCAAACTTGAAGGGTTACGGCGAAAGATGGAAAGAATACAGTGCGACGAGAGCAAACACGCCCAGCAGGAGGTCTTGCCAAAGGATGGATGTCCTGGCAAAAAGTAAAGATCGGTAGAGCTCATAGATCCTACTGAGACTTCTTGGCGACTAGGGGTAGTCCTTCTAAAAGTGAAGGTTTCGCCGACTGATGGGTATACAAGATCCTGTCGGTGTAAGAATGAAAATATCATGGCGACCCAACATGAAAAAAGGAAGACCACTTCGGAAAACCCCAAGGTGATCGATATGACATCTCAATGAGCCCAAATGGTTATAGCGAAGGGAATCCGGAAGAGATGGATAGTCCCGAACTGTGACACTAAGACATGATTTCACTCAGACACAGAATCAACTACAGATTTCGACGAGTTTAGCTTGGGGCAAGCTAAGGATGGGCTCCTCATGAATCCCTTGTATTCTAGGTCAATCCTAAAATGAAATTGTTAGACATGGCATTGCCCTAGGTTTAAACCCCATTCACCCGCCATTGTGCACGGGCATTTTCAGAATTTAGTTATTTCGATAGTTAAATCACCACTAGGGTTTATGGATTACTCTTAGGTAAGACTCATCAGAATGCAGATGGACATATGAACCCAAAACTCACCCAGGAGACAACAAGGATGCAACACTTGTAAAGACCCACACTTCCTTGAACCAAAAATTTCACTAATTTTTTTTTTTAAGTAAATCCCTTAATGTCTTGCTCAATTAGTTGTATACTCAGGGTCTTCTATCCATATGGGATAGGCATCTATCCATCCGGGATAGGCATCTAACCATACAGGTTGGGATAATGTCCATACGGGACCAATTCTCATCTATCCATCCGGGATAGGCATCTAACCTTTTGGGTTAGGTTAATGTCCATTTGGGACCAAGATCTATCTCTCTAAATAAGGTAGACATCTAACAACATGGGTTAGAAAATGCTCTGGCCAGAGACTTAGACTCATCGGGACCATCCGAGTTCTGAGTCACTCTCTAAAGACTACACTCCCCTACTAGTAGTGCACCGAGGTCGACGTCCTTAGGAGTATGTGAGTTATTAATAAAAGTTTGAGTCCTACCTCGAAATTTGGCCTAAAGCCTCGAGGAATCAAGCGAATCCATCAGGGATTCCTTCTGAGTATAACAAGTAATTTCTAACTTCAATTTTAATATTTATAGATCTTTCTTTATCTTAAGGTATCTTAACAAGGCCAAAAAGGTAAGAACCCTTAACCAATCCTAAATCCCCACCCCAAGCACTTGTGTACTAGGGACAACTTCGTCCCTAGACTGCCTACATACATCGTTCCAGCATGGGATTAAGGCGTATAATATGTAGTTCTGTTTTCTAATCTATTGTTTGATGTAAACTGTTTTTGTGGGTACGTGACCCTTTCTAGGGCCATTGCCCCAGACAGTTTATGTTCGGTTACTACCCACATAAGGGAGCATATAAAGCATAAAGATTCATGGTGATCTTTTGTTTGTTTCCTAGTTCATCTATGTCCTAAGTTCCTATAAGTCACGTCACCCTTACCCGTTAAATAAAAGATAAAAGAACTAAAAAGTCAATTCACATGCCCAAAGCCTATTGGAGTTTTCTATGA
This sequence comes from Sequoia sempervirens, assembly GCA_007258455.2. Classification (NCBI taxonomy): domain Eukaryota; kingdom Viridiplantae; phylum Streptophyta; class Pinopsida; order Cupressales; family Cupressaceae; genus Sequoia; species Sequoia sempervirens. The sequence goes on along the minus strand of VDFB02281492.1, from coordinate 1,055,363,826 downwards.
TCTTCACTAGCAGATGTAAGTCCATTATAGTATTATCTTTTTTTTATATTATCGATCCAAGAGGGATTTCCCGCCCCTTGAATTTTAACTCCAAAATGATCTTTATTACTCCCCGGTGATTTATAAGGACGATGCCACAGACGTCGTTGTTGCAGCTTTATTAGGCTATAAGTGCAGTAACTCAAGCGCAATGACATTACCCGTAAACGTGAGTCATAGGCACCGTTAATACTGAACGCTGCTGGTTTTTATGTTTTCCTCTTCTTATTTAAGTTTTCTATCTAAGAAGAAATTAAATGCATTATCAATAATAAGAAAAGTAGCTTGTTCATATAAACCAAATGGAATATAAAAGTTTTATACCTTCTTTCTAAGGAAGTAAAATTAAATGATTTTACTATATAATAAAAAAATTTATTTATTCAAGTATATTTGCTAGAAAGAAGTATTACATCTACTTACATCCTATCAAAGTAAATTTTTTGTAACAATGAATTAAATAGTCAAATCCACTTATGAAATAAAAATATTTAAACATAAAGTTAAATTCTTCAAGATGGGTGATCTAATTCATAGATGGTATGAATCTAATTATTTTGCAATGTTAGTATTTCCTAGGAAAGAAATTTGAATCTATTTGCATAATCTATGTTATAGAGTAAGTAGTTTTTTTTTTTATTGCATAATATTTTTGAGATAAATATCCATCTAAGATAGCATAAATAATTTCCAACTCAAAGGCATAATCTATTGTTTCAAAAAAAAAATGTTTATTAATTTTGATTGAATTGCATGACTAAAGAAGACTTGATTTTAATTGCATAAGTTATTTCACTAATATCTTAGATAGATAAATCAATACAATGTCTTAATAAGAGCCTTGATTTTAATTGTATAAGTTATATTACTAATGCCTCAAGATTGATGATCTATCTAAAGTAGGTTTGCATTAATTTGCATAAGTTTATTCTTGATAATATTCTAATGATTACATATTCACTATGACCTTGTTGTAATTAAATGAATCAACCTTGTTTTAAGAATTGAATCTAATTGCATGTTTAAAGAATAATCATGATGTTGAAGAATAAGTTTATTGCAAATTTATTAAATCATAACTATGATGTTGTGCTATAAGCCTTCAAGAAGATAAATTTATTGCATGGAAAGAAAGTTTATTTGAAGAATAACATTAAATCTAAGAGTTAAGTTTATGGCATAAATAAAAAACACTTTTATTAAAGAGGTATTATTAATTCCTTAAGTTAGATTGTATTTTGTTTGCATGAATTCAATTTTACTACTTACCATTTGGGAAAACAATAAACCTCTCATTTAATGAAACATAAATTTAAACTTAAAATTTAATGTCTAATAGTCATAATTGTTATCATAGAATTGTAATTATTGTCATAAAGCTATAGTGTTGTCATAAAATATAAAAGTTGTCATTCCTCTATTTTAAAATCTTTTATAACCATACTCATAGTTTATCATCATTTTATGAAGAAGAAAAGTATATTCTAAGTTCATTTGTTATATTCAACAATGGTTAGTAATCATTTCTATTTTTATTTTTTTAAAAATAGAATTAAATACTATCTCATAGAACCATGGTTTGGACCGAATCTTCATCAATCATAAATGTTAGTTAATTTGTTGTCTTACTAATTTAGGGTAACATTGTTAAAATTAAGAAGTTCATGGAATAACTTGAATTCATTGAGTGTATGAGCCCATCCTTTGATTGTTAATTAGATCAAATAAATTATTATTTAATCTATCCAATTGATACCCCTTTGAAAATTCTTTCAATTTATTTATACTAAAAAAACTATTTTATTTATGGCTTAACTAAATTAAAGAATAAATGTTTTAAGAAATTAAATATAAAAACCCATATTATAAGACATGTATTTAGATATATTTTATTTTAACAATAGTAAAACAATAATTTAATTTTAAAAAAAACATATTTCTTTATAAATAAAAATAGATGAGAATGAATTTATTGATTTAAAGATAAAAGTTAAAATTAATTTTTATCCTAGATTTAGTTTAGAAAAACAACGAATGGTAAGAACAATAATAATAGATTGATTCTAAGATAGAAAATAGAGTGATAGCTTGATCCTAACAAATTTTCTAGATTTGATTGGTTATTCTAAGAAGAAATCAAAATAAAAGAAACCTGGATGTTGATGGAGTTGCAACAATCTTCTTCCAAATCTTCTCTTTGTACCTTCTTCAACTTGATTCTCCTTCCTTCAATCTTATTCTTCTTCAAAATGATAGCATAAGATACCCTTCATGTGTTCTTGATGAGAGAAGAAATGACCTCAATTTATAGACTTGAGAGGAGGTAAATGAAGGGTCAAGATTAGAGATTGATTCAACGACTAGGATTGTTTGAGAAGGTGGGGTTTGGATTGATAGCCCCACCTTGTGACAAGTGTCACAAGAAGGAGGCTTTAAAAATAGGACCACATGGCATGGGGAGAGGAGTCAAGGGTGCTCATACATGTATGAGCACACCTTAGGAGAAGTGGATATGACAAGTCTCCACACCTTTCCTAAGATCATAAAACTCGTCACTTCTCTTTAAGTGACTTTTTAGGGGTTCATACTTTGTCCAAAAGGCCATATTATGTTTTCAATAAGCTTCCACCCCATAGGTACTTACCCTAGGGGTTCATTTTTATCCTAAAGTCAATAAAACAAACCCAAATAACCCTATACAAGAGAATTCTAATTTTAAAATACAAATTTTGATTTGTGAACACACCTTGGGTAGATGAGATGTTGACATGTCTATGACATGTAAGAGAGAGGGTGGCTCGATAATGACATGTCTATGACATGTAAGGGAAGGGGGTTTGACCATGTGTGCTCACACATGTGTTAGCACACATGGGGAAACCAAATGGCTCAAAGAGGAAATATCACATGCATGGTGTGAACTCCCACACAAGGGTGAGTGGGGATGAGTTGTAAGGTGATAGTGACTTGTGCATGTAAGTTACAGGTGAGTGAGATTATAATGAATTTTTAAATTTGAAAAAAATATAATGAAGATTAATTAATCAATTAATTTAGGATTAACTAATTAATGGATTATGAAGGATAGTGACATCTCCCTAATCCTAATTAATTAGATTAAATGAATTATATTAAATTAATGTGACTTAAGAAAATGGATAATTTTATTAATTAAGTATAATGTTAGATTGTGTCAATTAATAATGCTTAGGATAGGATGGGGACATTTGTCACTTAATGAATTAGTTTTTTATTCACAATTATTTTATTCATTTTTTATTTATTTAATACCATATGCTGAAATTATTAATGAAACACTTATTTATTAATATTGTTAACTTTTATTTGTTCCTTTTTAGGAGTGTGTATTTAATAATTTTTTTATTTTTATTTGTTTTATTTATTTATTTATTTATTTAATCTCTACCTTCTTCACACATAAATTAATTGTATAAAACCACTTACATAATATTACCACACAAAATTATAATATGTCTAAAGTTTTAACAAAAAGAGGGTCATGACAACACTTAACAACCCCCCAGCACAAAACGCATAGGAAACCAAATTCTACAAGCCCCCACAAAACCAACATGCCATTCATAAATAAAATCAAAGCAGAGCAATTAGGCACATACCATTATGAAGTGGAAATGAATTCAAAGGCAACAAACATGAAGCCCTAGAATGCCCACAATGAGCATAGGTGAAAACGCGGAAGAATTAGCCACCAAATCAAACAAAGCAAGCCCAAACGCCCCAAAACGAAGTCAATTAATCACGGAGAAGCACTTCTTAGCTCAAACGATGGCAAATAGTGAATATAATGGCACAAAAGATCTCAGAAATCAAGTAGGATCTAGCCTTCAAAGTGCATACGAAGCCATTAATGCACTCGACAAGACAGTCATGAAGCCCGGGAAATCGACGATAGGGCAGAATCTGGGAAAATCCGGCCCATGTAGAAATCTGCAAAGACCCAAACTTTCCAAACAGCAAGATCCAGCCGGAGTTCAAGCAGGATCTAGGAAAATCCGACCAGGGCAGAAAATCTCGGATCAGGGCAAAAGCCCGAAATTCATCCAGAACTCAAGATTTTCAACAAATATCTTAGGGAAAACACTTAGGCAATAAAGCTAAACATTCAAGCACCATGCCCAAGTAAGACAAAACCACAAAAGAAAAGGGCCAGAACACAAAAACCGAAGTGAAAGAGGGTTCCTGCTTCCAGCGGGGCGTGTGTGCAAAAAACTACACAACAGGAAATATTTTGACATGCTAGGAAAGGACCCAGAAATTGTGACACAACATTGTGCTTGATGAAAATGCTAAACCTATTTGATAGAAGATACAAAAAATGAATCCTAAGATAGCCTTGCTTGTTAAAGGAGAGCTTGAAAAACTCCTTGACACAGGGTTCATTCGCCCTATTGATTATTCTCCCTGGATCTCAAATATTGTCACAATTGCTAAACTTGATAATCATATTAGGATATGTACAAATTTTCGTGACTTAAATAAAGCTTCTTTAAAAGATGATTTTCCACTTCCTAATATTGACATGATCGTGGATTCAACTGTTGGACATGCTTTGTTGTCATTCATGGATGGATTTTCTAGTTATAATCAAATCTTCATCAACCCACAAGATCAATACAAGATAGAATTCACAACTATTTGGGGAACATTTTGTTGGGTTATGATGCCTTTTGGACTAAAGAATGTAGGAAAAACTTATCAAAGAGCAATGACATTGATATTTCATGATTACATACATAAAATATTGGAAGATTATGTTTATGACATCCTTTCCAAGTCCTTAACTAGACAAGACAATATGAATGTCCTTTGCCAATTTTTTGAACAAATGCGTTAATACAACATGAGACTCAATCCAAAAAAGTGTCTTTGGAGTAGATAGTGGGAAACTCTTAGGGTTTATCATATCCCATAGAGGCATTGAAGTGGACACAAAGAAAATTGATGCTATCGTGAACATACCACCTCCTAGAAATATTTCTCAATTATGCACCTTACAAGGACAAATTCAAGCTATCCATCATTTTGTCGCTTCTTTAGCTAATAAAATGTTACCTTTCACACATATCCTCAAGAAGGATGTGCCTTTTGATTGGAATGAGGATTGCAAATAGTCCTTTGAGAGTTCGAAGGAATATCTTGCAACTCCACCTATTTTACAGCCTGCCATGCCAAACAAACCGTTTGTCCTTTAAATCGTAGCATCTACCCATGCTCTTGCAGCGTTATTAGCTCAAAAAGATGATAATGGAAAAAAAAATCATGTTTATTATATTAGTTGAACTCTAATCGATTATAGACCTAATATTCTGCAATTGAAAAACAATGTTTATCACTTGTATTCGCTACTAGTAAATTGTGACATTATTTACTAAATGTTGAAATACAAGTCATGACAAAATTTGATCCTCTCAAACATCTTTTCAACAAAATAGATTTATCAGGATGTTTAGCTAAATGGGTTATGTTGTTGACTGAGTTTGACCTTAAGTTTAAATTTTACAAAAAGAAATTAAAGGAAAAGCCTTGACTAAAAATTTAGTTGATGCCCCTTCACCTCTTATGTTACCCAACCATGATTCTTTTCCTGACGATAGTGTGTTGACAACTAGTGTTTCTACATGGAAATTATACTTTGATGGATCTAAGTGTAGGACAGGCTCCAATGCTGGAATAATATTAATTCTACCCTAAGGAAAGCCTATTCCCTTGTCTTATCAATTGAATTTCCTATGTACGAATAAAACTGTTGAATATGAGGCCTTAATCACTAGTATACATGTCGCTTTAATCATGGGCATTAAAGACATCGAGATCTTTGGTGATTCACAATTAGTGATCAAACAAATAAATGGTGTCTATCAAGCTAAACATGATAAAATATCCAAATATAAAGATCTTACAATGTCCTTGTTGGAAAAATTTAACTCCTTCACCATTGATAACATCTCATGAAAAGATAATCGACATGCAGATGTAATGGCAAGTGTTGCTTCTCTTATTTCCCCTTTCAATCCTTCACAAGACATTATATCCACTCTTCATCCCATCATGAAATCTTCCATCAACGAGATCATTGTCGACACATTAGTGACAACAAAGGATGATTCAAGTGGATGGTATGACGCTATCTATAATTACATAAAAGATGGGACTCTTCCCAAACCCGTAACAAGTAACTCCTGCGCTCATTTAAAACAATTAACCACTAAGTACATAATTCTTACCGATGTGTTATATAGATGGTCCTTTGACGACATTTTACTTAGATGCCTTAAGAGTTATGAAATCAATATGGCACTCAATCAGGCTCATGTAGGTAGTTGTGGCGGTCATTTTGGCACAAAGACCTTAGCACAAAAACTCCTTCATATAGGTTACTATTGGAAAAATATGGAAAAAGAATGTTATGTGTATGTTAAGAGATGTCATAAATGTCAAGAACATAGCAATTTATTTCATGCTCCTACTTCTGAGCTTCATGCCCAAATCCCTATTTGGTTGTTCTTTATATGGGGGCTGCATATAATTGGAAAAATATCCCCACCATCTTCTATTGGACATATGTTATCATCACTGCTATTGATTATTTCACAAAATGGGTAGAGGCTATTTCTCTTTGATCTACAACAACTGATGTGATATGTTGTTTCATTTTGGAACACATTATTGCTCGATTTGGCCTTCCTTCTGCATTAGTTTTTGATAATGGTATACCATTTAAGAATAATGATGTGAAGAAATTCTTAGAGACCTTCCACATTCAACACCAATTTTTGACACCTTACTACCCATAGTCTAATGGTAAAGCTGAATCAAATAATAAAGTCCTTGAACACATTTTGAAGAAAAATGGTAGCAATAATCATAAGGACTGGAATACACAACTGCATTATTTGCTTTGGGCTTATCGTACAAGTGTTCGCTCTTCCACTAGATCCACCCCTTATCACCTCGTTTATGGTACTAAGGAAATCATGCCCTTGGAGTTAAAAATACCAATGTTACAAATTACTCTTCAAGGACTGGTTGATAATTAAACTTATAAAACATAATGATTACATCAACTTGAAATGCTTGATGAACAACGCATCAATGCTCTTGAGCACCTTCAAGCTTATTGCAAAAGGAAACAACATTATTACAATCTCAATGTCATTGCTCGCACATTTAACAAGGGCGACTTATTTCTATCTGTAAATTAGAAAAATTTCAACGCTAACCCTAATGAATGAGAGAAATTTAGTTGTAATTGGTTAGGACCGTATGTCATCAAAACAAGCTTTGGGTTTGGTGTATATGTCTTAATAGAACTCAATGGAACACCTCTTAAGGAACCTTTCAATGTCATGCATTTGTGTCAGTACTATATCTAACCCCTTTTGAATAGTATGAATAATAAAGTAGTATAGTTAAAGTTATGGGGTTTTATCCTATATACTTTCATATTGCTTTGTTCTTGAAAAATAACTTGTCTTGAACACTAAGGTGGTTATTTATAATTACTTTAGGTTTCATGTTGTTCAAATTCATCTTGTGTGTTATGATAAGTTCGATTTAATTTAGCATAGCATACTTAATCATCATATTGTATTTAAAATGAAAGTACAATATGTTTTATTTAGATCACATACATTCTATTAAATCATGAAGACATTAATTAAAGTAATCTTGCAAAGGTTCTTTAATTAATCACATTTCCATTTAATATTTACAACACTTTTTAAATAGATCATAAAACATAAACTGCTCATATATATATATATATCCAAAGTTTTATGTACATATCATCATCATATACAAACATCACCAAGGTCTATACGAACTAGACCCCTTACGATCTGGTGCTCATGATCCAGTACCTGGACATTGAGAGATGATCATGTGTGACCATGATCATGACACACTAGCTTTGAGTGCATACTCCAAACCCTATACTCGCTTACGTGCCACATCCCTCTCCTCCCATAGCCATTCTATCTCTACATGTAATCTCTCCACCTTTGTTGGCATTTGGGCTGATGGTCCTATAGCCTCGGCTTGCTGAAGTCATCTCCTCACACTCTCATAGGTTGTTGGTAACCTCATGAAAGGTCTGAGTGCCTCTGGCTCTTCCTCCATGATAGGTGGGGGCATGTAATTAGGGTCTATCTCCTCCTTGATGATGGATGCAGGTACTATCTATGTAGCAGCCTAATGGTAGAACTCTTGCCAGTCTCTCATCGCTCCTATAGGGTGGAAACATTACACAATTAGTACACCTCATCATGATATATATATATATATATATAAAATGATCATAAGTACTAAAACACATGCATAAAATCAAATATCATCACCTATAATTCCGGTTAGCTGAGCAATTTCAATGTCATCCTATACAGGGGGAATGGAGGCTATGCTAGCCTCCCTCGGCTGTGAGTGTTGGTGCCTGTTGCAGCTACTACTTATGACCTAGTCATATGGATGGGAGAGGAATCTCTTCACTCATGTCAGTCCTCAGTGTTAGAGTAATTGGTTATTTACTTGATTAATTAAACAATATTTGTCTAATTAATTAAAGTTCCCTTTTATCTCTTTTACACTTAAGCTAACTTTAGGTGCATAATAATTAATTATTTTATTAATTATTAATGTGCAAGCCTAGGGTTTTCCTTTTTAGGTTTTTTTTTTACCTATATGTGGTTGAATACTTTTCTTTTGTAAATCAATTCTTTTGCACATTGGTAAATATAGAGCTCCATATCTTTGAGCATTTTTTCTGTGTTGCTTCTCTTTGCTTCTCCCTGTAACAAGTATTCTTAGCTTGCAGAGATCATTGGGCTTCTACATGGTATCAGAGCATCAGATCTACAGCTACCTGTTCTTGTTTTGAGAATTTTTGCATTGGAAGCAGATCTGGGGTTCAAAAAAAACTAGGCAAAAAAAAAAAAAGTGTTCTCAAAAAGTTTTTTTTGAAAAATTTTAGGTTTGCACCCATGGTACACAGGGTACCGCGGGCCCTGTAGGTACTGCAGGCATTTTTTTTTGGATTTGCACCCATGGTACACAGGGTACCGCGGGCCCTACAGGTACTACAGGCGGTAGTACCCCTGCCGGCCTCCGACGACCACCGACGTCGTCCACGGCCCCCACCGGGATCCGACCATCGACGCTCTCTCCAACTCCGGCACTGCCCTCCGCCACCACCCGCCGGCACTCCAACTCCGGCGCCGCCCTCCGCCACTGGTCTGGCTTCCACCACTCGTGGGCACTCAAAATCTGGCCGCTGCTCCTTTTTTTTTGGCATCGTTGGGTTTCTCCGGCCACCACCGTCGCCGTCACTCTCAGCCTACCGACCGCCGCCGCCGCCGCCGCTCCCAGCCTGCTGCACTCCCAGCTCGCTGAGCTCCTGACCCGCCGAGCTCCCAGCCAGTGCGCCAGTCACATTGGTGACCAAGGGCTTTGGCCCTCAACCTGCTGACAGCCCCCTGGTCGCTCAGCGGACAAGGGGCTTATTTTGTTTAGCCCCTAGGGCTTAAAGGAGGCAAAATTGTGCTTTTTCAGGAGACTTCACAAAATTGGGTCTAAAATGGGCATACGGTCTCCGTTTTTTTCAAACGAGATACCATTGGAAAGCTAATTCTATGCTAGATGGCATGGTACTGGTAATTTTTTCCAGATTTTTTGTTTGAATGCATTTTTTTCCAGTGAAAGTGGAGTCTTTTTTCTGCACTTCCAGGGCCATAGAAGGTGTTAACGAACTCCATTTTTCAAAAACGAATAGGCGTTGGAAAGCTCTCAACATGATCTATTCAGATCTGTGATCTTTTTTCTTAGAATTTTCTTCAAGTACACTAGAATTTGTTTTGAATATTTTTTTGCTTATGCATTGCTTCCTCTTTCTTAGTTTGTACTAGGGTTTGGGTTTATCTCTTGTAGGGGGTGTTTTTTTTCCTTGCTTTCTATCATTTATATCAGAAAACCAGAACACAAAAAACTCTCAAAACAATCAAACCCTTTTGCATCTTCTATATATTATGAAAGATCACATAATAATAAAAAACACAAGCAGGTATAGGTGTAGAGTTTCATGGCAGACTCCTCAGTTGAGTTACTCACATCACACAACTATCACACCTGGAAGTCTCGCATGATGAGGATTCTCAGGTCATGAGGGTTGTGGTCTTGTTTAGATGAGGTTCAACCTCAGTTGCAGCGTCCTTTTGAGATTCTTCAGCACAAGAACAAGATGGATGAAGCTATGGGTTTGCTATCCCTGCACGTTTCAGGATAGTCTTCAGTTTCACCTTCATGCTTTTCTCACTCCTTGAGCCATGTGGTTGAGGTTTGAGACACTTTTTGGGACCATTAATGAGTTCTGAGCATTACAGATTGAGGCAGAGCTAACTTCATTGTTACCTGAATCATTTCCCACTATTGAGGACTATTTGAACAAGTTCAAAACTATCTGCACTATTTTATAGGGTTTTGGCAAGAATAAGTCAGACACAAAGTGCATTTACTTGATCCTTTCGAAGCTTCATGGTCCATTTCAGATATTTGCTTCTTCATTCTATTCCACCATGGATGGCCTGGGTGCTTGTTTTACCATGCCTACCTTTGATGTGTTTTGTGAGCATTTGTCTTGTGAGTAGTCACACCTTTCTCAGATAGATATGCTCTCAAGATCAAAGAACAAAGCATTGGTTGCTCAGTCATCTAAGGAGAAATAGAAGCAGAAACCAAAGCCCAAGAAAGATTCTGCAGGCAGTGAGCATTCCTCCAAACCACCTCCTAAGTCTGATTCCAAACCACCACTTAATCCAAAACAGGGGAAATCTTCAAAGTTTCTGAGTCTTCCTCCAAGACTAAGAATAAATCAGGAGACACTTGCAGCTTTTGTGGCAAGGAAGGACATCTAGTTTCCAGGTGTTGGAAATGATTAGAGGCTTTAGAGGAAGCCATGCAGCAGCATCATATCTCCTCACCTCAGTCGTCTTCTCCTTCCACAGGGAAAGGCCATGCTCTCACTGCTCGAGCATCAACCTATGGGTCCACTTGGATTTTAGATTTTGGTGCTTCTCACCATATGACTCACACTCAACAGTTGGTCACTTCTCTTGCCTCTTGTAGTACTTCACAGATTGCAATGGGTGACTCTACAAAGCTTTCAGTCTTGGGTTCAGGTTCTATCTCTTTGGATGGGGGTACTCTACAGGATGTTCTAGTTGTTCCTGACATCTCGATGAACCTCCTGTCCATTTATCAGATTTTCCATTATGCCTCTGGTAAGATAGTTGAGTTCTCACCACATGATGTGGTTATTCGGGACCTCCATGACTCTGATTTGGTTGTGGCTACTGGGTATGTTGACATTGCATCTCATCTTTACATATTTGATGGGTTTGAGCCTTCTGAGGGTACAGGTTCATATCTTATAGCACATGCAGATTCTGTGAGTAAGCTTTGGCATGAGTGTTTGGGCCATGTCAATTACAGATATCTTCAGCAGATGAGTTCATAGGAACTTGTTCTTGGTCTTCCACATATTTCTTGGACAGACGGTGTTTGTCATGGTTGTGTACTTGGCAAGCATCATAGGGATCCCTTTCTGAAGGGAAGAGCCACTCGTGCTTTGGCACCCTTGGAGTTGATTCATAGTGACCTCATGTCATTTACCACTCCTTTTTTTGGGGCCAAGTATGTACTCACATTCATTGATGACTTCTCCAGATGCACATGGGTGTACTTTCTTAAGTACAAGTCTGATGTCTTTGATTCCTTTCGAATCTTCAAGACATTTGTAGAGAAGCAGTCTGGCCTTTCTATTCAATGGATACGCACAGATAATGGGGGGAGTATGTGAATCAGGCTTTCAAAGATTTTTGCACTGAGCATGGTTTGCAACATCAGCTTACTATTCCCTACACCCCTCAGTAGAATGGTGTCACTGAGAGAAAGAACAGGACTTTACGGGAGATGGTGAATTGTATGATTCAGTCCAGGTCCATGGATTCATCCTTTTGGGCTAAGGCAGTTAATTGTGCCAATTATATTTAGAATCAGATGCCTCACAAGGCAATTCAACATATGACTCCTAAGGAGGCTTGGTCTCATGACAAGCCTGATATTTCATCATTTCAAGTATTTGGTAGTGAGGCATGGGCATTTATTCCTGATGCTCAGAGGAGAGCCATGGAGCGGAAGAGTCGACCCCTCATTTTTGTCACCTATTGTGAGGATGTTAAGGCGTACAGGTTGTTTGATCATGATTCCAGAGAGGTCCTGTTTCGATGGGATGTCCAATTTGATGAGTGCCTTCCCACAGTAGATACCCTGTCTCCAATGTCTACTTCACTACCTACTCCTCCAACTGCAACTCTTCAGGATTATGTTGAGGATGATTCTGATGAGGATGTTGATGATCCCCCATCTCCACCTCCACTTGCTCCACCTCAGATGCCCAAATGGGCTCGCTTTACTATTGAGGCAGCAGGATCTATGGCAGGTGATCCTTCAGACACTCGTCGCACCCGTTATCATACTACTGGTTATAGTCTTTTGAGTCATGCTCTTTCAGAGGATCCTCATAAGTTTTCAGAGGTGACAGGTCACCCTGAGTGGGATAGTGCTATGGAGGAGTATTCTTCTTTGATGAGGAATAGTACTTGGGATCTTTGTCCTCTTCCTAAGGGCAGAAAGATGGTTCAGTGCAGATGGTTGTATCATACCAAGTATGCTACTGATGGTTCTATTGATAAGTACAAAGCACATCTTGTTGTGAAGGGTTTCTCACAGGTTGAGGGTATTGATTACTTTGAGACATTTTCCCTTGTTGCCAAGATGAATTCTATTCACTTTGTACTATCACTTGCAACTTCTAGGGTCTGGTCCATTTATCAGATGGATGTGAAGAGTGCGTTCTTGCATGGTGACCTATAGGAGGAGATCTATATGGAGCAGCCTAAGGGATTTGTGCAGGATGCTTCTTTGGTTTGTAGACTTCGGCGTTCATTATATGGTCTCAAACAGGCCCCTCGGGGTTGGTAAGAGAAGATGGACTCTTTTTTGCTCTCCACTAGTTTCACACGCTATCATTTTGATCCCACAGTCTATATTCAGAATCTTGAGGGTGAGATCCTGATTCTTGCGCTATATGTTGATGATCTCCTCATCACAGGTAGTTCATCCTCTATGATTTAGCATGCTCAACGAGCTTTGATGGAGTAGTTTGAGATGACAGATCTTGGTCTTCTGCACTATTTTCTTGGTCTTCAGGTAATTCAATCTTCTGATGGGATCTCCATTCACCAGTATAAGTATGCTTTTGATATGCTTCAACACTTTGGCATGCTTGATTGCAAGCCTGCCCCCACACCATTTCAGTCAGGGGTTGTTTTGACTACTACTTGCCCCACTCCTTCAGTAGATTTTACACTTTACAGGCAGTTGGTTGGCAGTTTGTTGTACCTGACACACACTCATCCTAATCTTTCCTTTGCGGTTGGCCTTGTCTCTCGATTCTCCCATGATCCTCATGAGAGTCATTGGCAAGCTTCCAAACGTATTTTGAGGTACATTCAGGGCACCATTTCTTATGGCATTCACTACACATCAGGGGATCCTCACATTGTTGGCTACACTGACTCAGATTGGGCTGGTGATGTCAATGATCAGAAGTCTACTTCTGGCTTTATTTTCTTTCTTGGCTTTGGTCCTATCACATGGTCTTGCAAGAAGCAGATTGCTCATGCATTATCATCTATAGAGGCTGAGTACCACGCTGTTGTGCTTGCTAGTCATGATATTTTATGGCTTTGATAGTTGATGACTGAGTTTAGTTTTCCTCCTGATAGTCCCACTATTCTTTGGTGTGACAATCAGAGTGCTATACACATTTCTCGCAACCCAGTGGAGCATCAACAAATGAAGCACATTGAGCTTCATATGCATTTCATCAAACAATTGATTCAGGATGGTTCTCTCATCTTGGAGTATCTTCACACTATCGAGCAAGTTGCAGACATCTTCACGAAGCCTTTTGCATCACTGCGCTATCTTCAGTTGCGCTCTATGCTTGGGGTGAAGGAAGTTGTCCTTGGGGGGTCTTTATGAGGCCTTTCTTCCTTGATGTTTCTTTCAACATGTTCTTCTATATCTTTTTGGAGAGGATTTTTTTCCCACTGGGTTTTCTCCTTTTCTCCGTTTCATAGAGATTTCCTTGTACTTGGGTACTTGATCTGGCCTTGTTGTCGGGACCTATTGTTTTTTCTTTCAATAGCTTCTTCTAGGTTTTAGCTTCTCCCTAAGTCTAGCTTAAGGGGGGGTGTTAGAGTAATTGGTTATTTACTTGATTAATTAAACAATATTTGTTTAATTAATTAAAGTTCCCTTTTATCTCTTTTACACTTAAGCTAACTTTAGGTGCATAATAATTAATTATTTTATTAATTATTAATGTCCAAGCCTAGGGTTTTCCTTTTTAGGTTTTTTTTTTACCTATATGTGGTTGAATACTTTTCTTTTGTAAATCAATTCTTTTGCACATTGGTAAATATAGAGCTCCATATCTTTGAGCATTTTTTTTGTGTTCCTTCTCTTTGCTTCTCCCTGTAATAGGTATTCTTAGCTTGCAAAGATCACTAGGCTGCTACACTCAACTCCTACCTCATAACTCTCACTCAGGGGAGGATACTCCTCCTCGTACTCCTCCTCCTCCTCCTCCTCATACTCCTCCTCATCCTCCTCATACTTCTCCTCATCCTCCTCTCCCTCCTAGCCATCATAATTTGGATCTGCATCCTCATCATACTCATCATCAACCACATCGGTAAATATATCAACATGCCTATAGCCTGCCTCCTCATCCCTATCCTCCTACTCATTTCCCTCATCTGGTAGTGGCCCTGCATCTCCCACTGGCTCATCCATCTGGAACACTGGTGCTAGTCGGGTCACTATCCACCACTCCTTGTGCTCTCCTATGGCACATATGTCATTTGCGTTGGAGATGGGTGGCTGGTCGTGATCAGAGTCATCAAAGTCACTCTCGACTACATAGTCAAGACTGAGTCACACTATACACCCAGTCTCTGAGCACTCCATGTTGATCTCCTGAAATAAGATTTTTCTTGGGGTGGTGTTTGTACCTATCTGAACTGCTGCATGACTCGATCATAGTAGAACAGTTGTACTACATGGTCATGTCAGCCTACCAAAAATCTATCCATTTGCATCCTCCTCAACTATCTGGTATGATCTAGCCACTGTAATGTTAGCTGATAAGGTCTCCAAAGGATCTCATCCCTATCCATTCAGTCAAATTGTACCCTCCAAAAATGCAAATCACCATACTACCATATTCGTCATGCAGAGATACTTGAATGCCCGAGGGTACCCTACTGCTATCACACATGGATACCCAACTGGTCTAGTACATGTAATGTGCTCTAGGCACCACACCTATAGAAGTGTGTAGTGCACCATACTATCCACCTCTTGGAAATTTTTTTTCCCAAGATCATAGTTTAGATGTGCTAGGATACACTGACCCCAGGCGTATACTATGCATTGCTCATACATCCTTCGAATCAAGTGGACTAGTCCTCCCTCGAGGTGCCCACCTCCGCCATTAGGGATGAGAACTAGTGCTATAGTATGCATCATAATTCGTTGAACCACTGGTGCTCGTGAATATAATAGCACAGATAGATCAATTTTTCCCCTGACTCGTACATCATCAATGGGACCATCTAAACAATACTATAAATCAGCTCATTGCTCAAGGAAGATGCAGCCTCTATGGAACTATACTCGCTCTTCTCGAATTGGCACATGGAGAATCCAATGTACATCTTCCAATATGATCATCATCTCTCCTGTAGGAAAATGAAAAGTGCATGTGTCTACATTCCACTACTCATAGAGCGCCATCAACATGGCACTATGGTATCTCATAGGAGGCATAAGATATGCCCAATAGATTCCCACAGTCTGTAGATGCTAAGTCTCCTCTATTGATAGTGTTGGAGCTAGATCTCTCAGGAAGCTCAGTTGTCTCCCTCCTAATCGTTGTTGTCCTCGGGCAGGTACGTATCAAATTCACACAAATATGCTCTAAATTTCACCTAACAGCTTTAATTTTTACATTACTCATCATGCAAGTGTATTAAAGTCCATCTAGTGTGATTTTATAAAGACCCTAGACACTATAGAACCCTTTTAGGACACTTCACAAATAAATGAGACACTTCGCAAAGAAACAAGACACTTTGCGAAGAAACGAGACACTTTGCGAACAAAAGGGACACCTTGCAAACAAAAGGGACACCTTGCGAACAAAAGGGACACTTTGTGAACAAATGGGACACTCCACAAAAAAAGGGGACACTTTGCGAACTTTCTTTCCAAGATCCTAAATTACCTTGGATATGCATAATAATTCATTAAATCATTCCAAAATCACAAAGCAAAAGTTGCAGAATCAACTCACCTCATGGTGATGCTCACCGTGTGCCACCTCATCTTGGAGAATGTCTAAATGTGCAGGTGTGTATCCTCGTCTGCTTAGCATTTTCTCATCTCACTTGTCACTATCAAGATGCAAGAAGGTAAAATGAAATAGTAAATGAAAAATTAATCTCTTTTATCTCTTTTAACTTATTTTCATTTATTTTTCCTATGCATTCAATTAGGGTATCTTTTATACATCATGAATTAATAAAGCACTTTTTCTTCAAAACAACATAACGAGAGCTAGGGAACTCCGTTTTCAACACTATTTGATGCATTGGAATCATGATTCTAAATGGGTGACATCATGAAAAGTCTATTTTTATGAGACATGGTACTTAGAAATGTCCTACGATATGATAGTTCTTGTTCAACGTGGCTAGATTGCTACCTTGATTCCACCTCCGTAAAAGCAAGAAAATCAAGGGGGGGAATACATTTACCCTGAAATTTGATTTCTAGAAGTTAGGAAAAAGTATTTTTGGATAACTAATGAATTTGTGATTTTGCAGATTCCTAATGTTGTGATTTTGCAGATAGCTACATTGGGGGCTTCATTCTCCCATCTTTTGAATGAGTATCCTTTTATAAATTAACGTGCACTGTTTAGAGTACTTTAGCTTACATATGCACATAGAGTCATATGGGTGCTAAAATGGGGGCTTAATGTGTCACCAAAAATTGTATACTCTTGAAGAAAGAGACAATTTTGTGGTAAACTAGGTCCTACTTTAGACACCTTGTTTCAACCACCCCTTAAAAACTGCATTTATAGGCCCCCAATGCTCATAATTTTGGACCTTAAGACCTATTTCACTCACAAACCACTTAAACCCTGACAAATACCACTCAAACCACTCAAATTTCATGAAACCCACCAAAAAAAATCTTGGTGGGAATAAGTCATCCAAGGTGGTGACTTAGTCCTTTTTGGAGTGTTTTCCACTTTTGAGTAGGAAAATCACCAACCTAGTTCAAATTTGTGAGGGATTTTGGATGATGATGTTAAAATATTGAGTAATTCAATGTTAATTCCTATAAATACCTGTTTTTAGGTCATTTTTCGCATCTCCTAATCATTTTCACAAAGCAAAAATCAAAAGTCAAGAGCAAAATATCTTTCGCAAGAAGATTCAATAGCATTTCTACATCAAAGTTGAAGCTTAGGGGCAGAAAACTAGGTTTTTTGTATGTCTTCAAGCTCACTTTTTGTCCAAGATCTTGTATTGCAAAGGATTGATCATCGATGCCTATGGTGAATCATGGAGAAATCTAGGTTGAGGAGATGCAACTAGCCATCAAATCACACCTAGTGACTTGTTTTTAAAGTGATTCCATCTTCCATTTTCCTCCTATCTTCAGACTTAAGGTTTGCATTACATTTTACATGTCATTTACATTCATTTCAAGTGTTGTAGGGTTTCTTGCATCATTCTAGTGCCATTTATTCATCTTATTCTAGCACATTAGAATAGGATCTTGTCTCATTTCATCTTATCTTAGTCTTAGACACACTTAAGACTAGGGTTTTTATGTAGATTTTTTCATTCACAAAGTTTAAATACCATCTAGGGGTTTGAACGAGGAAAACCCCCCATTAGACATCAAAATATCTTCTATTTTGTAGGGTTTTTCAAAGATTCAGATCCGGATTTCCATCAAAAAGTAGAGTGCAGGTTGTGGGCTTCTATTTCCACTTTCGGATTTGCAAAAAATCCAAAGTGGACTAAGTTTCCCCTAGTGGCGACTTAGTCCCACTACACTACTTTTTCAGAAATTTTTACATTTTCAGGTACCCTTTTGGTAGAAACAACTTTTTGTGCAATTTCCCCAAACTGGGACTAAGTCGTCTAGCCTGGCGTAAGTGTTCCAATTGACTCAAAAATTAGAATTTCTAGAATTTTAGAGGTCTTTGTAGTCCCTAGTCAGCTCTTCATCAGTTTCTAGGTGCATAATTTTTGTCTTACATCTTTATTTTGTCAATTATTGCATCTATTTCATCTTTCTACATATCACACTATGTTTTCAAACAAGTTGCATTTCTTAGGTTTTGCATTACTAGATCATTTCATTTTCAGTTTAGTGAATTATTTCATCTTAATTAGACATAATAAATCTCATTCACATTAACTTTGGGTGTAGACATTTGGATTTTGGCCCAATTCTTTCCCCTTTTAGGTGAAAAACCCTAGAAGGGCTAGAAAGCCTTTGGTTTGCCAAAATCATTGTCCACACCTTTGTCATTGGTGTTAAAGGGGGAGAGAAAGCATGTGGAAAGGAGAAAAAGCAGGTAATGAAGAACATGATCTTCTAAGGAGGAGAAACAAAAAGAAAAACCTTGAGAAGTATATTCTAATCTAGTATGATTGTCTTTGATGGTTTTTCACATCATGTGTTGCCATTAATGACAAAGGGGGAGATTGTTGCAAGAATAGAGAAAGGAATGAAGGTGTTGTCATTGATGTCAACTAGTCAAGTAGTTATCTACTAGTTGCAATTGGCTGAATATGTTGAGGATATTGAGAAGATTATATTAATGGAAGATTGTAGGTATTCAGTTGTTGCTCCAATATTTTCCCCTGTGTTCGTGCAGTTTAGATATGTTGGTCATGATTTTTGAAGGTTTTTTATCCAAATGCTTAGTTGATGGTTGGTTGTGAAGTTTGAGTTGTGTTCACCAATTGTGAACTATGGTTCTCTATATTCTAGTTGGAGTCTGGAAGAAGGTTGTTGGTCCAAATTTATCTTTGTTGAAGTCTTTTGACTTGCTTTTCAAGAGATAAGATGTTTTGATTGCATTGAAGATATTTTTGGTCTTTGGAAGTTTTGAGTTTAATTGTTCTATGTTTTTTACACTGGTTTGGCCAACCATGTTTTGAGAACTATCTTCGAAGTTAATGAAGCATGTTGGATATATTTTTGGGTCCCGGTTAAGCCTATGTTTGGGTCACCCTCATTCTAATTCCACCCTAGGATGTTTGGCACTGACCTAATATGAATTTGAAGTTGGATGGATGACTTTGTATCTTTTTCAAGGTTGGATATAGTATATATACATGATGAGCTAGTAATGAAGATCATACATAAGAAAAAGAAGGAAGATAAGTGAAAGAGCAGATGTGAGATTGGTGCTATTCAAAAAAAGTGTGTGAGTTGTGTGTGGGAGATCAACGCAAAGCTTAATGCTGATTTTCTGGATGCAGTGAGTAGAAGGTGAACTCTATCATTCATGCAAGTTGATCAGGTAACTGTGGTAGAATCCTTTGTTGCATTGAGATTGTAGTCTCCTTGTAGAAATTCTTTTTTGTCTTCTTTGTATCTCTATGGTAGTGATCCCTCTGGGTTGTAGCCCTATGGATAACAAATCCTTGTTTCAGGCAGTGAGCCTTTTTGTAATCAATTTTTATATTCTCTATAGTGTGAGTTAGTCCTCACCTTGGTTTTTCCCTTATTGGATTTTCCACGTAAATCTGGTGTTACTTTGTTTATGTGTTGGATCTGAGTTTTTGCATTGATATTTAATGATTAATCATTTAAGCAATTTTATGCATTAGTTTCGATGATTGAATTAAAGGTTAAAATCTATGACAACTGATTCATCCCCCCTCTTAGTTATCCTATTAAAAAATGTAGTCATTTAATATCCTATATGTTATAGTGGTAGAGAAGAGTAAGTGTGATAGGGAACTACATCTAACAGGACCACATCAATAACATAAACATAAATAGAAATCATCCATAACACATATATCCATTGAATCCTTATAACTCCTAATATATATATATATATATATATATATATATATATATATATATATATATATATATATATATATATATATATATATATATATATATATATATATATATATATATTCAGATAATAATTACATTAGTAGGTCTTAGTTTCTTCTTTTTATTATATTCCTTTTCTCTATTCCTATTTAATCCTATATTACTTAATATGTTATCTATTATATACATATATCAATGCTTAGTCTCTTATAGAGATGTGACCCTTGTAGGGTACCCCTTAATCATCTTCCTTTTCCGCTTGGTGTTCCACAAGTGCTTTGTAGTGAGTTGTGGTAGCTTCTACTCTATGCCCTATACCCTACTAACATCATCCCCCATCTCAAAATTATGTCTTGTCCTTAACACATGCTGCTTAGTTACCTAGAAGAATGTACTTGTAAATGACCTTCAATTACACTAGTATGGTATCCCATTATTGTTTGGCTTATTGTAGTACTTTTATGTAGCCTTGTGTGTTTATCAGGGTAGCTTCTACCTCCATGAGATTCTTGGGAATCTATATTTGTTGAGATGCAATTTTGGCCTCCCCTAATACTTTGAATAAGTGGGCTATTTTGATGTTGACTTTTTCTCATAGTTGTTTTACTTGCATCTTGATATTTTCCCTCTATTTTCATAGTTTTTTGTAGCTAAGTATGTGTATTCTCTAGCTATACACTTATTGCACCATCCATATCTTTCATTAGATCATAAGATGAGACAACTTGGACTATGTTGGCCTCCAATTGTGATATCTAGTCCTTTAGTTTCTTTGTGAGGGATGGCCATTAGAGATAAAATTGGTACAAGATATTAGCCTCTGCTATGCTTCCCTCCATATTATTCAATTGATTTTCTAATTATGAGTTGGCTACCACACAATTTTTTTTGGCCTCCACTATGCTCTTCAATAATTAATGTTGAGCTTCTTACCTTATTTTATCTTTCTATTCCTTTACGTTTGATTTCAGGCCATCCACTAGTCTTTTGAACTGTTGTGGTAGTAGTAGGGAAGTGTACCTTTGCATATATGGAAGATTTATTTAATGTGTATATTGCCTCTTCTAATTGCTCTACATTTTCCACGTGTTGTTGGAGGATCTCCTCCTTAGAACTAGCATGGAAAATAACTCCCAATTGTAACTTTTATAGTGGAGAAATATTTGCTAGATTTATCTAGGAGCCCATGACTCATAGTTGTATTAGCTGAGGAGTGGGCGTTGGCTGCAATTTCTTTTTTTGCACTAGGAAATCCTTTATTTATTGTATTGGTGGAATTTATGTGGTTTTTTCCTCCATATCCTACTCATTCTTCTTGTGTACTTGGTAGGCTATTTGTTGGAGATGGTACTAATTGGTTCTTTGTTCTTTCCTCCTCCAACATTGAATCTGTGATTTTCTTAGTTATTGTAGTGGTATCCTCTTGTATTTTTGCAATTTATTCTTGTTGGTCCCCCATCAAAGTGTCCACCATTTTCTTTGTTTGGAGTTCTTGTGCTTGGGCTTGTGTGAGTTATTCATTTTGATATGTGGTAAGGCTAGACCCTACCTCTATGGTTGCTTTTTCCCTTATTTCTTCCTCATATTTTATGGATTCTACCTCCTTTCTAATATTATCATAATTATTGGTTGTGGGAGTCTTTGATTACTTCCTCAAAATTTTTATCAAACTTTCTTATGTACATAATTACACTCTATATTATTCTATTTGGATTATCACTATCTAAATCTTCATACATGGCTAGTACTTGTGTGAGAATACCATGGTAGATGATGGAATTTGAAGTCACCATCACATCGATGGGGGATGTAGTTGCTTTGTTGCCTCCAGATATTGAATTTCTACTATGTGCACTTTCCTTTTCCTCTTTGGTGGAGGTTTTTGGAATTCTTATACTTCTTCCTCTTCTTTCTTCTCTTCTATTGAAGTAATGATCTTTGTTTTTATCACTTTTTAAGGCCTTTCTTCTCTCCACTTATCTATATTAATGTTTCAAAGATTTATTGGACATGTGGTGTTGTTACCATCTAAGATGAGGATGTGGAACCCTCTAATTGTGTACTAGAAGCTCCATAAGTCTTATAGATCATTATGTTGTTGGTGTGCACTTCTCTAGAGCTAGTGTGGTGGATGAAGGTTTAGTGGATTATTTGGTTGAATACCCCATTATTTGTGTAGTTTCTCCTTGTTCTTTTCAAACATCTCCTGAGAATTATTCTTATGAATTTGATCCATGATCTCATTGTAAGTTCCAAACCTCTCTCCATTGGGATCTTTTGGTTTTCTAAGGATTTTTGTGGCATATGCATCCACCTCTTTTTGTGAGATTTCATATGGTAGCTTGGGGATCCAAGTTGTTCATGGCTCCATTTACTCCATGTATGTGTAATATTTGTCTACCAAAAATGTGATGGTGTTAATGTATTGCTTCATTGATTTGTATTGTATCTACTCTCATGATTGCATTTGTTGTTGAAAGCTCTTGAAGAACCCCCAATATGCTATGATATACATTTTTTTGTCTAGGAATTGGTGAGTGTGTATTTGGATTTTGGTAGCTACTAGAAGGTTTTTCTACTATACTTTTCCCTTGAATGTTGGAAGCTCGTTCAAGAAATAGAAGACCAAGAAAATTAATAGTATTCCATAGTGGAAGTTGTATCAATAGGTTTCAATCTTCTATAGGTTCTTCATGAGCTACTCTCAAATCAATTTGTAGAGGTAAAAATATTTACCCTCCACTACCATTTGATAGATAGTGTGTATTTTCATTGTAAGTGAAAATTTATCTCTATTTTTATAGTATATCTTGTATGCAATTCTAGTGGTTGCATACTGCACCCAGGGTTTGTAATAGCTTGAATTCTTAAGCTATTCTCCTCTAGTGTTGCACTGGTGAGCTGATTCACTACATCATTTTTTAGTGCTTCCTTTGTTGGTACCTCCTCGACCATACTTAACCATGTTACTGCATGAATTGATTCTCATGTAATGTGGTAGGGTTTGTTCAAGTAGATGAATTCATCATGGAATCTGCTGAGGACCAGTCTTACCCAATTTTTTTCAGCACAAAAATTTGGAAATTCCTTCCAAATATCAAGAATTTGATTTGCTACTAAGTCTTGAAATTAAGGTTGGTACATCCTTTGATCTAGATTTAGGAGTCTTAGTCTGAGATCCTCAAACTTAGTATGGTTAGTTTTAGTAATTGACCAATGGATGTATTTCCTCACATCCTCTATGTAGATGAAATCTATGGGGATATTTGATAATTTTCCTTCCTTATCGACCTACATTACCTTGAACAGGTATTTCTTAAAATTTGGTCATGGCTTCTATGTAACATTCATGAAGGTTGGGGTTGTCATTGTTTGTACCTATGTGTGAGATAGTAGTAGAGTTGAAATTAGTTTTGTTAGCTTAGATATTTTGAATACAAAGTGAGCGGAGTGAGGCTATGAGGGGTTAAATATATTTATGTTTGGAAAACACATTGATGTCATTCTCTTGTTATCTTTCATGTGTTTTTCTAGCTATTTAAAACTTGTGATTGCTAATATTTTGATTTTGTTATTTAGTAATTTATGTTACATATGTTACATAGTTTATAATTTTTTTCTTTTCAAACTTTATCATTCCATCCCTTTGGTAGGTGGTAGTGTTTAAGTCTGGATCCATTCACATACCATTTGATGTGATTTTTCATTTAATCTCTTTAAACTTACCACTCTTGATTCCACAATTTCATGGATAGAGTATGGCCCTAGCCACCTTACCTTTAATTTTCCCTGTTTCTCAATTTTTTTTGTCATATAGTAATACTATTTCTCCTATCAAAAAAGTTTTAGTGTGGAGGTTTCTATCATGTCAAGCCTTTTGTTTTTTTTGTTATACTTTCTAATTGTATAATTTTATTGTTGGGAAAATGTGTCTCAACCTTGCAAATTCATAAGGTACTATTGATACGTCAGCGCGGGGAATGTAGAGGTGTACCATAAATCTAGATTGTTCATCATTAGGTCTTAGATCTAATGGTTGATATTTTGTTAGGTTGAATTTCCCTACAAGTCAACACTATTTTATGAGGGTATTGTATTATAGTTGTGTAGTGTGATGTATTCTGAGAGTCTCATAGTAGTTGTGTTGCCTTTGGATCCCTAGTTGGTGATACTCCTGTGAGAATCTTGCTCTACAAGTATATTGTAATCTTTGTGATTTCTAAATAATATAGTGGGAAACTTTTGGAGTGTGAGGTTATTATAATGAAAGGGTTTTCCCCATGTAAATCACCGTGTTGTGGTATGCATGATATTTATATTTATTTTTGTTTAATTTTTTGGAATTGTTGAAAAGATTTGTAAAATTTTGGAATTATTATCCTCTTAACATTAGTGTAGGAAGTTGTTCTTCTACCTTAGCTTCCTTACAAGTGGTATCAAAGCTTGATCACCTTTGGTTTTAGTTGTGGGTTGTTGGGTTTTTTGAACTAATCTAGATTTGAATGGGAGCTTGTACAAAAGACACTTTGTGATCTTGTTGCAAGAATTTTTAGATGGAAAGTTCATCAGGGAGAATAGAGGTGGATAATTTCTTTAGAAATAATTTTGAAATGTGGAAGTTAAAGATGGAGGATCTATTGATAGATTGAGATCTGTGGGATGTTGTTGATGAGAATGTTTCAAGGCCTACAAATCCTACTCAAATTGCTCAATATGATGTTATGAACCTGAACCATAGATTTTTGTGGCTAGGAATGCTATGTCTCTTTTGCTCAATTAGGGTCTTTCACCTAAAGGAAAGAGATAGATCCCTCACCAAAAATCTAGGTGGTTTACTCGAACTAATGCAAGTATAATGAAAATATGAATGAAATGTGTCAAAATGAGATAAAATAAATGCAAATAACTGGTAAAAGCTATTGATCATTAAGTGAAAACTATTGAAATGCAACATGTTGGAAAACACATTGTGATATGCAAACCTAAACTAAATGACCTAGAAATGAAGGTAAATTGTAACATAAATTAATGAAACTAAATGTGTGCACCTATAAACTTGCTAAGGACTAGAAATGACTCTGAAATCCTGAATATGTTGATTATTAGGCCTAGTGGGACTCATTTTCCATTTTGGGTGAATCAGTCACAGTTCTAAAAAACTACACCGGGGCCCATTTTAGCCAACTAGGTGTCCAAATCTACAAAAAATATTTAGGAAATAGGTATAGTGGGACTCATTCAGCACTATAGGAAAATTATTCCACTTTGGATTTTCTAAAAACTCAAAAATGGAATATGTAGCTTTCGGTTTGCTCAATCTGTACCTCCAGATGACTGGATCCAAAAGCTTGATTTTCGAGGCTGTAAGTGAATTTTTGTGAGGATTTTGGCCTTGCAAAAGTGGAGATAAATTAAAAAAGTCTTCAACCTAATCTTCAATAATCTTCAAACCCTCAAAGTATCTAAATATGCAAACACACAATGAAAGAGAAAGAAATGGTGAATGTTAGGGCATGGGGGTTTTCCTTAGTCAAACCCCTTTTTAGGTAATAAAACCAAATGAAGAAATGAGACAATGAAGCATGAAGTAATGGATTTAATACCTTTCCATGATGATAGATCTTGATTTTCTACAATAAAACATGAAGAATCTACCCTTGAATTTCTTAGGAAGCTATCTTGATGACTTGGAAAGATAAAACCTTAGCTTTCTTGACTTGAGGGAGAAGATAAATGATGAATAATGAAAATTGGCTATGAATTACGGTTTAGAGGCTTGATTTTATAGGGAATCCACCTAAAATTCCCATTAATTTGATCCCTAAGGCTGACATGGAGAAAAATTAAACTTAAAACTTAATTTTTCCCGCTCAAACCCCAAAAATGGCTCAAATGGGACTCATTCGCCATCCTGGGTGAATTAGTCCCACCTGGATGGGACTCATTCACCCAAAGTGGTGAATGGGTCGTACATGGCCTATTTTTCTAGCTAGGATGTTGGGGAATTCATAAATTAGTTTTATATGATGATTTTATCAGGTATTTCATCAAATTAAGCCTCAGGATGCAAAACATGGGGTCATAGGGGCCTATTAATGATGTTGTAAAGGTCAATTAGGGATTGGGTCACAAAATTGAATGTGAAAGTGTGAATAAAACACTTTTAAACACTAACATGAGGTCCACTTAGCCTAGAAAAGCACAACATCCAATGTGAATGTGTAAATCAGATTACAACACTAGATTAAGTTTAATTTACAAGCCTTCTAGATTGATGTGATAATGCAATTAAATACATTTTATATTGTTGAATTAAGGGAAAATGGGTTCATTAAGTCTAGAGAGGCATGCAAGTATTTTACAACACTTTACAAGACCTTTACAAGACATTGATAAATGCATTTTATTCTTGTTTGCAAGGGTCCAATACCTAGTGTGGAAGTGTAAAACACCTCACAACACTAAATCAAGGCCTCACTAAGTCCAATTTATCATCAATTCTTCCCAAATTAAGCAAGAAATACTTTTTTCTATAGTACATTTAGCCCCCACTTTAGTGAGAGGAGGAACTTGCTTCAAACTCACACTAAAGTAGACATTCAAGAGAGGTCCAATTGTACCAATGCGGATGGTCTAGGATAACAAAGATGAAGGAAGCAGTAAAGCCCCTAGGATCCAAGATTCTAAGTCAAACCAACATGAGTGCAAGAGGACACAGACAAGGGTGAATGATTTTCCAGCAAGACAAGATACATGATCATGCAATGGAGAGAACTAGAAGGAAGAGAAAAGCGAAAATAAAAAGGTGGATCAAGCTTTGACCTTTTGTCCAACATGTTGTGGATCAGATCTAGGCTATTTTTGCATACTCACTCTGAGGTGATGAAACTCTTGGCTATCCGTCAGGTGAGAAGTCCTAAGTATACTCACTTTGGGGCCACGAAAC
The DNA here is from genome assembly GCA_007258455.2 of Sequoia sempervirens. Taxonomy (NCBI): domain Eukaryota; kingdom Viridiplantae; phylum Streptophyta; class Pinopsida; order Cupressales; family Cupressaceae; genus Sequoia; species Sequoia sempervirens. The sequence continues at coordinate 1,055,336,513 of VDFB02281492.1, read as the reverse complement.
TTCTGGTTGTCTGTGGAGTGATAAATCCACAAGGAGGCTATGGGGAAAAGTCATGCCTCAAAATGGGCTTCCCGCTCAACCATACATAAGTTATACCTCTTGATAACCTTAATAAGGCACCACAAAGGAAAATTATTTTTGAGCTCTATGAGGTAAGCATAACTTTGTATGCTTGACACTCATAGACATTGTTAATGCAAAATAGTGCAAGGAATGTTGAAAGGGATTTTTATTAATTTGTGCAAGGTCTCATCTTAGGGAACATCATGCTTAATGATTCCAAGAGAGAATGTGTCAAATAAATATCATGCTCTTGGAGGGAATCAAGCCCAATGACACCACCAAGGAGAGGACGTGTCACAAGAAGAAAGAAAATGCACAATGAAAAAGGGTAGTATGTCACATGCGAGCCAACTTAAGGCATGTCGGCCACATCCCAAGCTTGCTCTTATATGTTCATGAAAGGTTAATGACTAGCCAAGAAAAGGCAGTGACAAGTAATATACAAGGACAGGGCTACCTAACCCCTTTCCCCCACTTACTGTAGGATAATGGTGAGCTGAAATGATGGATAAGATGTATGCTAGAGTGAAAATCAGTATCAATTAGAGGAATGAGGTGCCCCACATAAGGAAGAACACCAAACTCCTTAAGATGTTGGATTTTACTACTCAAAGCCTTACATTCATTAGTGGAGTGACCATGAACTTTATGATATGCACAAAATGAAGTCTTGTAATAGCATTTCTTTTGAGTTCATGGAGGGAGAGATAAAAAGTGATCTTGGAGGAGTCTCAACAAGATGCCCTCTTGATAAATGATGGAATTTGGTCCTATGGTTTGCTTGAAAGAAACATCTTGCTTAGTATGAGGTGGCATATCTGTGCAAGACTCTTTAGATTTTGAGATTTTATTCTCTCCTTTATAGGAGAGTGTTAAATCTAACGAAGTCAAATTATTAGTGTCGTGCGAGATGACATTGACATTAAGTGAAGAGTTCATTGTTTGTGTCATATTATGTAAAGGATGATGTTGAAGACTACTAGTGTTGAGAAGTTTAGGATGGACAATTGTTAAGGATGATTTAGGAGTATGTCATGTGAGATTGTTGATGTTGAGTGAAGGCTTGACAATCTCTATCAAAGGAAAATAACCAAGACCATGAGTGGTTTGTTGTGTGATAGGGTCTATAGGGTTGTGGATACCTTGTTCATTAGCACCAAATCCTTTTCCACTATATACAAGTTATTTTATAAGCTCATACCCTTTTCCATAAAGCTTTTTCATTGCTTTGGGATTAGGTGGTGGTTGGTGATAATCATCATCAAAGGTGGTTTTGTAGATTATTGCGTTGTCTAAAGTGGTTGAAGTGGATGATTTTGAAGGGTCATCTACTTTTTCATTTCCCCTATGTGAATCTTTGTGTATGATCTTGTACTCGCCCATGAATTCATGTTTGAAATCCAAGGAACCCCAATCATTGTCTAATAGCTTCGTGACTTGTTCAATATGTTATTGTTTGTCTGTTTGTTGAACGGGTTCCACTTGTGTGGTTGATGTTGATGTGTTCAAGGTATTTTTTTTTTCTCAAGTTGTAAGACACTATATGGCTCTGGATCAGCGTCAAGTTTGTATAATTTGTTGTTGTAAATGTACTTGATTTTTTGATGAAGAGTGGAAGGCACACCTTTCATTGCATGAATCCATAGTCTGCCTAAGATAATATTACATTAAAGTGCATGAGGCATAACATGGATTGGTGTATTCAAAGTTTCCACTTCAACTGTAAGAGCTATAATGATCACCCTGAGCAGTTTCTTTTTGACATTTTCAAATCCCTTAATAGATAAAGAATCAGGTCAAATGGTTGATTGATCAATGCCAAGCTTATCTAGAAGGCTTACACTACACACATTAAGGGCATAACCAATATCTACAAGAGTTCTCTTTATCCCTTTTCATTTTTTTTGTGCTATGATCATGAAAGGATCATTTTACTTTTGCATGTCCAAAGAGGGGAGTTCACTTTGGTGGAAAATAATGTCATTGTTTATTCTGTGAATGATGGCTGCTATGTCATGTGGTTGCACTTTAGAAGAGACAGGAACTTGTTGTAAGGCCATTTGAAGCATAGTGTGATAGTTAGGTGAATTATGAAGAAGATCCCAAAGGGATATCTTTGTGGGAGTGCTCTTAAGTTGTTCAACGAGATCATACTCCCTTAATCAAGGAGCATGAGACAAATTAGGAAAAGGTAGGGAAGTCAGAGTTGGTTGTTGTGGGGACGGATTGTTTCAAGTGTGATATGTATGAGCAAAGGTAGTATGACTCGGTTTCTACGACACATTATTCTGAGGTGGGTAGAGGGTGAATTCTGGTTTGTGTTGAGATGAAGGTTGTTGTGATTGCAAATAAAGGATGAGTTTAGGTTGTTTTTGATTTTGTTGTTTATGTGAAGGGAGATAAAGGATGAGTTGAGGTTGAATGATATTAACATCCCTTGGTGAATGAGAGTCTAACATGGGATCTTCATCTTCTTCTAAGGGCATAATATCATTATTGTCAATGTTATCCTTATCTTGTATCATGATATTCTCCCTAGGAGGATAGTTTTTAGGAAAATTACAAACCACATGTTCTTGACAAGTAAGGCTTGGTTCTTCCAAAATAACTTCATCACAAATAGGGGAGTTATTAATGGTTGAATTTTTTTGATTAATGAGAGTGAGGAGATTAGAAGATGACTCTATTTGATTGTCATTTTTTGGTAAGGTCTCATTCTCTTGTTGCATATTATCTACCCTAATAGGAGAGCTTTTAATATGTTCATCCAAGGTTAAAGTTTGTAAATTAGCTTCATTACAAATGGGGGAGGCATCAAGAGGAGGACCACTATGGTTTTCAAATAGATCATCCCAAATGGTAGGAGGATTAGGAAAGGGATGATCAAGGGTTTCATGATTCTTAATAGGGATTTCTTCTAACACCAACCTATCCTCTTTACATTGAGGAGGGATATTAGGAGATGGAAAAGTTTAATTGTCATGGTTATGGAGACTAGATAAGGTGATATTTAAAAATGTGTCCATGATCTCATGTTCTTGTTGTCTAACATCTTCCAAAGGGGAATGAGGAGATGGACAATCAAGACCCTCAATGCTTGTAACTTCCTTCACCAAGATACCTTTGTCACTAATAGGAGAGGTATCGGGAGAAGAACAAGTATGCTTGTTATGATTGTCTACACTACCATTCTCAACAATGGGCAATGTAATATTAAGGATTGTATCAATGGTTTGACCAAATTTATGACTAACATGTTTCTAAATGAAGTCATTATTGTAATAAAAATTGAACTCATAAGAAGGGATGTTGTACTTATAAAATCCATTGTTGACCAAATCAAAGCCACATCTTTTGAAAGAAACATGCTATGAAAAAGTAAATAAAGTGAAATGAAATTATTTAAATGCAATTTTCAAATGTAAAACAAAGTAAGTTGATGATTACATTATGCAATAATCTGAAAAATGAAATGTTGGAAATGTAAATTTCAAATTAAACAATGCATAAAATGAGCTAATATAAGCTATATCTAATGAAATGCATGTTACAAAAACTCAAAAAACTAATACAAGTAGGTAATGGCACCAAACAAAAGCTTAAAAAGAAGGTTTTTAGTTCTGTGAAAGGCAGTTTCAGGGGTGAAAAGGGACTGATTCGCCCAAGGTAGTGAATGAGTCCCAGTGGGGATTTTTTAAAAAAAATTCAAAAATTTCAGAGTGATTTTGATGTTTTATGAGGTCTATGATGCAGACCTAAGATGTGGATGCAGAATTTTAGAAAATTTTAATGATTTTAGATGCCAAAAATGCAAGCTAAATGCACTTTTCTGGAATGCAAAATTTGAAACCCTAGAATGTAACTTAACTAATGCAAAATGCAATGCAAGCTAATTCTAGGATGATGATGAACTACAAATAAGACAAGAAAGTATTTGAAAATAATGTTCACAAAAATGAACCATAGATTTTGGTGGATTAGGGATGCTATGTCTCTTTTGCTCAATTAGGGTCTTTCACCTAAAGGAAAGAGATAGATCCCTCACCAAAAATCTAGGTGGTTCACTCAAACTAATGCAAGTATAGTGAAAATATGAATGAAATGTGTCTAAATGAGATAAAGTATATGCAAATAACTGATAAAAGCTATTGATCATTAAGTGAAAACTATTGAAATGCAACTTGTTGGAAAACACATTGTGATATGTAAACCTAAACTAAATGACCTAGAAATGAAGGTAAATTGTAACAAAAATTAATGAAACTAAATTTGTGCACCTGCAAAATTGCTGAGGACTAGAAATGACTCTGAAATCTTGAAGATGCTAATTTTTAGGCCTAGTGGGACTCATTCACCATTCTGGGCAAATAAGTTCCAGTTCCAAAAAACTACACTAGGGCCCATTTTAGCCAAATGGGTGTCCAAATCTACAAAAATCTTCAGGAAACAGGTATAATGGGACTCATTTTCCACTCTGAGTGAATTAATCCACTTTGGCTTTTTTTTGAAATCTAAAAAATGGAATCTATAGCTCTCGGTTTGCTCAATCTGTACCTCCAGTTGTCCAGATTTGAAACCTTGATTTTTGAGGCTATAAGTGACTTTTTGTGAGGATTTTGGCCTTGCAAAAGTGGAGATAACTTTAACAATTCCTTAACCTAATGTTCAATAATCTTCACACCCTCAAAGTACCTAAATCTATAAACACACAATGAAAGAGAAAGAAATGGTGAATGTTAGGCCATGGGGGTTTGCCTTGGTCAAACCCCTTTTTAGGTAATCAAACCAAATGAACAAATGGGATAATTAAGCATGAATTAATGGAGTTAATACTTTTCCATGATGATAGATCTTGATTTTCTACAACAAAACATGAAGAATCTGCCCTTGAATGTCTTAGGAAGCTATCTTGATGACTTGGAAAGATAAAACCTTAGCTTGCTTGACTTGAGGGAGAAGATAAATGACGAATAATGAAAATTGGTTATGAATTAGGGTTTAGAGGCTTGATTTTATAGGGAATACACCCAAAATTCCTATTAATTTGATCCCTATGGCCGACATGGAGAAAAATTAAAGTTAAAACCTAGTTTTTCCTACTCAAACCCCATAAATGGCTCAAATGGGACTCATTCACCATCCTAGACAAATTAGTTCCACCTGGATGGGACTCATTTTCCCAAAGTGGTGAATGGGTCCCATAGGGGCTATTTTTCTAGCTAGGATGTTGGGGAATGCATAAATTAGGTTTATATGATGATTTTATCAGGTATTTCATCAAATTAAGCTTTAGGATGCACAACATGGGGTCATAGGGGCCTATTAATGATGATGTAAAGGTCAAAAAGGGCATGGGACACAAAATTCAATGTGGAAGTGTGATTAAATACACTTTACAACACTAAAATGAGGTCCACTTAGCCTAGAAAAGCACAACATCCAATGTGAATGTGTAAATCACATTACAACACTAGATTAAGTTTAATTTACAAGCCTTATATATTGATGTGATAATGCAATTAAATAAATTTTATATTGTTGAATTAAGGGAAAATGGGTTCATTAAGTCTAGAGAGGCATGAAATTCTCTTACAATAGTTTACAAGACCTTTACAAGACATTGATAAATGCATTTTATTCTCTTTTGCAAGGGTCCAATACCTAGTGTGGATGTGTAAAACACCTCACAACACTAAATCAAGGCCTCACTAAGTCCAATTTATCATCAATTATTCCTAAATCAAGCAAGAAATACTTTTTTCTATGGTACATAACCATAAAGCCAAGGGTCTAATTAAATTGTGCTTAGAAAAAACTTTTTTAATCAATGTCCATGAAGAGGCCTCTACACAAAAATAATGGAAGAAGCTTGGTGAGATGTATCAAGCCAAATATTTAGTGAACAAGATTTTCTTGAGGAAGAAATTGTATTCCTTGAGAATGGAAGAGGGTGTACGAATTATAGACCACTTAGAAGCATTCAATATGTTGGTGGCTCAATTGGTATCATTTGGTGTCAAAATGGATGAGGAAGAGAAAATTAAGATCTTGCTTTATTATTTTCCTGATTCATAGGATTCTCTTGTTATGGCTATTGGGAGTACTTTTTTTATATTGAAGACTGAAGATGTGGTGGTTTCTTTACTTTATGAAGAAATGAGGAGGAAGGTATCCATTAGTGCCAAGGAGGCCCTAAATGTTCATGGAAGACCTAAGGAAAAATGCAAGAAGAATGAGAAGCGTGATAAATCCAAGTCTAAGGGGAGATTGAAATCTCCTGGAAAGTCCAAATTTATTTGTTGGAATTGCGATAAGCTTGGACATGTTCATAAGGAATGCAAAGAAAAAAAGAAGAAGAAAAGGAAGAGATTCAATTATAATTTTGAGTTTGAGAAGGAAGATGGTGATGCATTCATTGCAGCTTTGTCAACTCATGCCAGTAATGATGCATGGTTAATTGACTCAGGTGCATATTTTCATATAACCTTTAATAGAGATTTTTTTTGAATATGGATAATTTGATGGAGGTAAGGTGTACTTGGGTGATGATTCTCATTTAAACATTTTTGGTTGTGGTAAAGTTAGAATTGGGTTTCTTGATGGTAGAATAAAAAGGATTAATGGTGTGTTGCATATCCTTGGATTAGCATGAAATCGGTTATATGTGACAAAACTAATAGATGCAAGTGTGTAGGTAGTATTTTCTAATGTAGGATGTAAGATGGTTAGAGGTGCTATGGTGATTTCTAGAGGCGTTAGTCATGTCACATTGTATAAGCTTGTCTAGTGTAGGAAATTGTATGCTCCTCTTGGAGATGGTACAATTTCACTCTTAATTTGGACCTATTTTAGTACCCCTACATTTATGACCCTTTAAATCATTAATAATAGGCCCCTAAGACCCTTTATTTTGGATCTCAAGGCTTATTTTGACTAAAATCTTGAAAAATCAACAAATGCATTTAATTTTCCAACAACCTGACATTTACTCACCTCGAAAGCTAGGGTGGGACTTGTTGATGGTGTTTTCTGCACAGCAACAACTCAGACAGAATGCAATATTCTATCTCTCTTGAAAGGTTATTTTCAACAATAAATCGTTAAAAATCACCCCAAGGTCTCTCGGGTGTTAGGTCATAACAATGCATAAACAACTCAGATAATTATGTGAAAATGTTGGTAATCACAAAGGGACCTTACTACAAGTAGACTGTATCTTTCAATTTATCAGATTTTGCAATATAATGATCTCAAATCCTAAATCTAACCAAGTGATAAAGAAATAACAAAAGGTAAGGGTGCAAGGATATAATAAAATCTAAACTATTCTTAGGATGAGTAATGCAAGTGATAGATATCTAGAATGGACCAATCTCAAATAACCGATTCCTGCTTAACCCACAATGCAATCTTGCAAGAACGGTGCAATCTTCTAAGGTATACAGATTTTCAAATCATAGACATTCATCTACAATCGAACTTAAGCACATATGAACGAATATAAGGTCCAGGTTGACTTTACCAGCCTACTACAATCAGATAGTTACTGGGAGTATAGACCAGAGATTGCTACAAACATTCCAAATATGAAATCATGAACACCATTCACCAAACTAAAACTAATCCAATTCTGAACACTAAACCCTAAATCTTCAAGCAATTTGAAAGATAGAACAATAAGAACCATGCAAGGTAAAAATAACACAAGAGATTTCACCAGGAAAACCACAATGTCTTCAATTGTATTAGATCACCAAAATGCTGCAACAATTCAACTGATCTAATTACAATACTTGCTTCCAGAAATTGAATACTACTCCTACTACAAAGTACTCTAGCTCTTTTTTGCTCTTGCTTATCTCTACTACTTTCTAGCTAACCCCCCACAATGAGGCAAGAATGCCCATTTATAGCAAATCTCAAGATATGTCGGCCCAGCCAAACATTTACAAAATAAGAAAAACCGCCAAGACAAGCCGGCCAAGGAAGAAATCAAACTAAGGCACACATTAAATGCCATTCACCATCAGGGTCGGCCTTGACACAGTCCCCAATGTAGTCCGGTCCAATGCATGCCCCATGATAATAGGGAAGCACAAATCTCAAAGTAGGCATTAACTGCCACTTCCCTTATCCTTTCTCTGAACCGATGACCCTTGGACCCTCAAGAATGTTCCATCTAACTCGGCGACAAGTGGCATAGGTAATACCCTAAGCCGACATTTAATAGCATCCATCTCCTCCTTGGATCGTTCAACAGTCTTATCCCAATCTTCCTTGCTGGACAGATATCTATCCATAACTCCCAAATAAGTGGCCGCATCATCAAGCTGGTGGCCTGCTATTACACTTTCAGAATTTGGGGCTTAAACCTCATGCCACCACTCTTTCAGCTGTTCCAGACCCAAATATTTTGGAGCTATCTTCCTCCTTCCAGTCATCACCTCAAAGAAGGCAATGCATCCATCATATACTGCAGTAAGATCTCCATCAATCTGTTTCTTTCATTTCTGAATCTTCTTCATGGCCTTCTGCCTAATCTGCAGAGCCTCAAACGATTCCCAAGGTTCATCCAATCCGAAAGAAGGAAGAATTCCATCTGCAGCCAGTTGTTCCTTACCATGACCCATGATAATCCTGGATTTCTACAACAAGAGGTCCATGTCCTCCTTATCCTGGGACAACACATGCTCCAACAACTCCTTGGCACGGACTGCATCCTTCCCAACTGATAGGATGTCCTTGATTGCATTATCTCCCTTTGCTTGCACATCCTTCAGCCAATCCATAGTAGCTTGGGTAGAGGTCTTCATTTTCTCAATCTCAGAAATAGTTTCCTTGGGCAAAAATCTGGGAGTGGCAGAAGAAGATGGATGGAGGGATTGCAAGGGTTTCATTACCTCCTCCAAGCATTTCCTAAGTCTTTCGTTCTCCTTCTTCAGATCATGCTTGGTTTGGGTCTCTTTTCTTAATCTCCCAATAATCACTGCACTGGACCCTTCATATTCCTCGATGTCTTGCTCCACAGAGGCCGGTCCAAGGTTGATCGTTTGCACACTGTAATCTTGACCAGTGACCTCTTCTCTTGTCTTGTCCGTGGCAGGAGTGGCAATGCGGATGACCCTGTTGTTTGCTTCATCCCTCTCTATCTTGGACACCACCTTGGCTGCCCTCTTTTTCTTCCCTTTGCCAATTTTTGCCGACATTTCATCCCAATCCAAGGGAGTGTCTTCAATTACCATCTGCTTCTTTCTTGCAAGCTCTGTTTCAAGCCAATTCGGGGCTGCAGGGTCTACCCGGATTTCTTCTGTTCTTGTTTCTTTCGGTTGTTCTGTCGTTTTCTCTTCCTCTTTTGCAGTTATCTTATCCTCCTCTTTCTCTGGGAGCTGCTCACCTTGATCAATTTCCTCAAGCTCCACCTCTGGCTGCACCGGTGATGGGGTTTCATCGGGGATGTCTTCTTTCTGCTCAAGGGATCTGTTCCCTCTGCCATTCTCCGGAGAATCCTCATACTGCACCAGGGGAGAAGGAAGCTTCTCAACCTCTTCTGCCTCGAGCCTAGCTGCCTCACCAAAGAGTGCTCCCTCCTTGAATGGCTCCGCTTCCCCACTTGTCTCATGCTCTTCTGGAGCCTCCTGCTCATGCACACTTGGTGGAGGAGAAGCAACCTTTGGTGGTTCCATAACTGGTGATTTTGGCGGAGGATCAGCCCTTGGCACAGTGTCCTTTGGAGAGGGAGTCTTGGATGTCCTCGTGTAAACTTTTTCTTTCTCCCCTCCTAAACTCTCCACATCAACAATAGGGGGCTCACCCTCTGAAGCAACCTGACCCTTCTTCTTTGAAGTCCTAGAGGTTCTTGTCTTCTTTGGTGGCGGAGGAGCATCCTCCTCCTCTGCCTTTTCCAGCTCTTCCTCATCAAAGGACTTACTAAGCTTCAAAGTCTTCCACCTCCTCTTTCCTTTTGGCTTCCTCTTTGCCTCGGGCTTACCTTCCTTAGAGCCTCTAATCTTGATCTTAAAAGGAGAGCTCTTTACCATTTTCCCTTTGGGGTCATCTTCCCCGGATTCTGCTGAAGTAGACATGGGATTGAGGTCTCCCATCAGATTGAAGGTACAAGGCACCTTTTCACTCTCCAATTGCCAGACCTTATGCTTCAACCAGGAAGAAGTAAATTTCATGATCGGGGCCATTAGGTCCTCCAACTCTGTGACCTCATCTTCATTCCAATTGACATCTCCGACCGACTTGTCCTTCACAACCTCATAGACATGATCCTGTACCAGGTTTCCATCATCTTCTAGTTGGTCTGGGATCAACTTGACATTGTATTGTCTGATTTCCTCCACAGGGAGCCTAGAATACCTCTTCTTTCTGGCTTCAAGATCATCTTTAATGTTAGCCCAATAATCTTCTAGGTCACCCTTGTGTCGGTGTTCCCTGGTGGCCTTCTTCTGTGCCTCCCCTGTGATGTCAAAGTTCATCCTTTTGGAATGGAAAGAGAAACCATATGCCGCCAACTCTTCTCCTGCAGTGTGGGCTGATTGGATGGAGGGGCACATTTCTGCCACACCAATCTCGAGAGGGAAGTCTCCACCAAAGCCTGTTTTATGCTTTTCTCTCTTCACGATGGCATCAAACTCACAAATCTGCCTCACAACCTCCAACAAAACAATGTGATCTATGGGATACCTAGGTAGCATGTATGGAGCAACCAGACATCCATCAACTCTAAGGTAGGTGAAGGTGGGGAATTGAATAAACCACGCTCCATAATTCTTTATCGGCCCTTTGGCTCCATCTGACAGTCTCATGTGCTCAGCATTTTGTAACATTCGGGTAATATGCATTGTGAATGCATCATTAGCCCTTTTGTAGTCCTTGTGTCCTAAATGCAGTTCTGGGTAAACTTCATAAATTATGTCCTGACCCAACGTCCCTCGTGGATTCAAACCCCTGTATGGGTAGAATCTGGCTAGTATATACACCACATATGAGAACATAGTGAATTTCTTGGTCTCCAGAACATTCCTCAGCTGTTTGTCAATTTCAACACTAATAAGCCCTGCCCAGTGATAGTTAGTCCCTTGCTCAATCTTGGTGATCACGTGGACCATCCAGCTCTCCAACACTCTGGTAGTCTTCAAACCAGCTACCCTGCTCAAAAATGTTATGGCATCATAAATATCCGACTTGAACCTAACCCTGTGCAACTGCTTAGGCAATTTGGAATGGTGGGACTTTGGTTTCTCTAGCCATGAATTGATTATCTGTTGAGCCTTGACTGGCTCATTCTCATAATAGGTTTTGGCCGTGTCTATGTTCAGAGCACACACTGAAGGCAAGTCAGGCATGTCAAAAGCCTGGGCAATAGAGACGGGGCTGAAGTTGGCCAAGACCCTTCCCTCAGTGCTGACCACCCTTTGTGTATCAAAATCATACTGCCGGGCACATTCAAGTATCAGTTCATAACACTGGATTGTTGGAGGAAACCCTGCCACATGTACCAGCCCAGATTTCATCATGCTATTCCTCAGCACAGACAGATTCTTCTCGGCCGTCCTCTGCTTGAACTCCTCATACCTCCAAGCCCCAACATTGGTATTAGATACCTCAGACTAGATGGAGGATAACCTGCTCTTAGGAAGCTGACTCCTAATATCCAACCTTAATCTTTCTTCCTCAGAAATGGATGACCCCTCCGAGCCACCCTTAGATTTTCTGGCAGCAGCTTTGCTTGATTCAGCCTGCACTCACAAAAGGCATCATTAGTACTCAATTATCATGCATATTCCAACCAAAAGATCAGCATAAGATCATATAAAGCAATCAAAATCCATCGTGAACTGCTAATCTTTGAAGATCCAGAGAATTGAAACAGTCCGGGAAAATCATGTAAATTGAGAAAATCCGGTCAGGGCGGAATTTCAGAGAAATCCGACCCAGACGGATTCCTGCTACCAAAACATCGTTAGCTACATAAATCATTAATTCAACCAAAAGATCATTAGATTATCATGAAATTCATGTATTGGTAACAAGAAATAAGCATTTAGTATTCATTCCATCAATCCTATCTTTGAAAAAATAAAAAAGGATAAGACTAGACAGGAAAACCGGAAAAATCCGGATGGGATGGATTTTCGTGGACAGGCATAAGTGTTTCGGAAATTACCCCACTCCGCGGAATAAGCATAAACTGGGAAAACCTGAAAGCGGAGGAATTCCACGAGGACCTCAGAAACCCAAGGAACGGCGAAACATGAACCAATAGCCGAATGATCACGAGATCTCTTCTACCTGAGTTCTAATGGTCTCAAAACCGACAGTAATCAACAAAACTCAAAATGCAAAGGAATTCAAATTCCCAAAAGCTTTCAAAGGACAAGTCCCTATGCCAAAACAATGACCCTATGCCAAAACAACGATGCCCTAACATTAATAACCAGACCTCCGCCATTAAAATCAGGGGAAACTTCAAGGTTTAAAATATCAGTTAACGATTAACCTTAAGCACTCTGAATCATCACAGGGCGGGGGTCATCATAATAAAAGGACAAAATTGATCAATCATAATGAATTTTCCGTTCTGGGCCGAACACCAAAGAAAAAACCCTAACCTTGCACCATATGGTGGACCTCGCACTAAAACGGCAAATAATCTAACCCAGAACCCCTCAAACGGATGCACCCGTTATCTTAACAGGAAAATACAAGCTCACAGGGCATGGGTAATGTGGTTTCACAAAGAAACAGGTCAAACCCAAAGTCTATAAATACGGGATCACAATCAAGCCAGGGCCGACCCGAAATTATCATCATTCAGTGCAGAAACACTCAATCAACATGCAAACAAATGAAAAGGGCCAATGACAACCTACCATGGATAAATGCAGATGAAATTCGAGCTTTGAAGGAACAACCGCAAAATGAACACGCCCAGGCAACACAAATCCAGACGCAGACACCTAGCAATCCACACACAAGCCGCTTGAAATCAATCCTCAGAACTCAGATAAAACTCTTAATCATCAGAGCAGAAGCAAGTGAGCAATGAAATCAGAATGATGCCCAAAATGCCCTAAATCCACCCATATACCTGTCTGAGCAAAGGTACCTCGGTCATTAATGTGCGACAAGACACTTCTGACAAATCCAGAAACCCGAGCCAAGGACGGAATTTCGGAAAATCCCAAGATACGCAGAAATCTAGATGGACAGAAATTTCGCAGAAATGCAGAAACTGGGGAAATGACGAAGTTCAGGATTTTGGCGTAGTTCGGGAAAATCCACTCGAATCGGAAAATCCCGAGATCGGGCAGAAACCCGGATTCGGAAAATCTAGCCAGAGACAGACAAAGAGCCAGGGCCCGGGGAAATCCGCCAGGGACGGAAAATCCCGGAGTTAGGTGAAAACCCGAATTTTGCCAAAAACTCAATTTCAATCAATTCAAGCCTCAAGGTAAGGTCAAAGCTAGCAAGACCAACATGTCAAGACCTCAAAACAATAAGTCCAATAAACCCAAAAGGTTAAAAGACACCAGAAAAGAGGGTCCCCACTCCAAGTGGGGCGTGTGTGCGAAAACTGCACAACAGGACTCATATGCCACCTTTGGAATATGAGTCGCCCTAGGTAGGACCCATATGGCACAAGTGGCGTATGAGTCTCGTGTGGCCCCTTTTTAGGGTTTGATTGGGAAATCAAGGTTTTTAATTCAAAATTTTGGTTGATGTCGACATTTGAGATATAATAAAGGGTAGATTAGATGAAGTTCCTATATAAACAAGGTTTCAAATCATTATTTTCATCTAGAAAAGCAATTCAAGATCTAATCATTCACAAGAACTCAAGCATTCTCTCACAAGAGCATTCAAGAGCAAGTAGCAAGAAAATTTGAATTCTTGGAGCAGCATAATAGCATTTTTTCAGGTCTTCAAGCTCACTTTCACTCAAAATCTAGCATTGTCAAGGATTGGTGATGGTTGCCTATGGTGAATCATGATAGATTCTAGGTTGGGGAGATGCAAATAGCCATTGGGCCAAGCCTAATGAATTTTTTCCTAAGTGATTCCATCATCCATTATCATTCTACTTTCAACATAAATAAGGGTACATGCATTACTGTGACTTATTAGGGTGATTAGAGATCTCACAAAGTTATTCATAATCTCTATGTTCATTCATGAATCTTATTCTAGCACATTAGAATAGGGTTTCATTGCATTTTAGGCTTCCTAATCTTAGATGCACTTAATATTAGGGCTTGCACTCACATTTACTTTCAAGATCTATCATTTCTATCAAGGTTTAATTATCGAACTAGGGGTTTGACCAAGGTAAACCCCCATAAGAAAATCAACACAATATTCTATTTTATAGGTCTTGTAAAAGGTTCAGATCCATAAATTAGGTTTAGAAGCAAGAGTAGAGATAGGAGAATAGAGTCTGAGCTTAACTTTTCAAAAAAGAAGAACAAGAATGATACACCACTTGTGGCATATGAGTCTTGGTATAGGTATTTTTTTGGGTTTCAGAGGATGCAGACTTGTCACTACCAAATTCTTGTTTCTACCCAAAAACCCTAATATGGGACTAAATAACCTAGCTTGGCATATGAGTCCTAATGTGCATCAAAAAGTAGTATTTCTAGGATTTCAGACCCTCAATCAAGCCTCTTCATTTTCTAGGTGCACCTTTGTACCTTCTAAGTCTTTTATTCTGCATTTCAGTTTCATAATCTAGGTCATTTGTTTAAGTCTTGCATTTCATCTACATTTATTTTCTTTCTAATCCCTAGCTTGGTGGTGAACCCCTCTTTAGTCTTCAATCACACCTTAGGACACCTTATTTTAAATCTCTTTCCCTCATTCTATCCTTGGATTGAGATATCTAGGGTTTCCTTGAGTGAAACTTAGAAAATTGGTGGTTGTGTCTCCTAAAAAATCACATACAAAGAACCATTTTTCTTGGTTTCATATTGGTGAACCTATCCTTTAGAACATATTATTTTCTAATTTGGAGTGCATCATAGTCCTACATCTAGCTTGCATTAGGTCTTGCATTAGTTAATTTTCATCTAGGGTTTCTAAATTTTGCA
This sequence comes from Sequoia sempervirens, assembly GCA_007258455.2. Taxonomy (NCBI): domain Eukaryota; kingdom Viridiplantae; phylum Streptophyta; class Pinopsida; order Cupressales; family Cupressaceae; genus Sequoia; species Sequoia sempervirens. The sequence continues at coordinate 1,055,321,355 of VDFB02281492.1, read as the reverse complement.
TTAGTGAAAGTGCATATAGGTTGCATTTTTGCCTCTCGCATCATTGAATTTCATTTGAAAACTAGAATTGCACTTAGTCTAGACATCATAAAAAATAGAGAACCTAACATTCAATCAAAATTTTCTAAAATTTATGCAAAAATCCTAATTTGGGACTCATATGCTCTTGTAGTGTAGGAAACTGCATACCCTTACATTTTCACACTTGTTTGGGACCACCTTGCTTTGTTTATCCCTATTTATTTCTTAATTGGTCCTATTTTCCATCCAAAAGTTTAATGAATTATATCTTTTTATGGCTAATCCTAACAAACATCAAAGGGGAAATGATAATTTAATGATTCTGGTCATGTCCCTAATTTTTGGGTTGGGAATAAGATGCCACCTAGGGCATCTTAGTCCTCCCTAGGATATTTTGACAACATTTTGTATTTCCAGAATCCTCATCACATTTCTAGACTTCCCAGGTATACATACCCTAACTTACTATTGCTTAATTTCATAATTTGCATCGATTATTTGGCTTGCATTACTAGGTTTTGTAAGTTGAATGTTAAAGTGTCTTCTCCAAGATTTTTCTTGGCAGTGAACCCCTCAAAGCTTAAAGAACCCCTTCCTAGGTCTTCCTTGTTGAGAATTGACTCACCTTTGAGGTTGATAGTCAATCCAATTTGGGATCCTACGACATATTTGAGTGACAATTGGAGAATAGTGGTGCAACAACAACATCACTCATTTTTTCATATTGTTCATTTTGGTGAACCCAAAATTTTAGAACATTCATTCATTTTTCTGATTTGGATTTCATTAAAATCTTAGATCTAGGTTGCATTCATTCTTGCATTAGTGAAATTGCATATAGGTTGCATTTTTTCTTTCTTGCATCATTGTATCTCATTGAAAAACTAAAATGTGCATTGTCAATCATCCTAATTGCATTTAGAAACATTGTTATTCCACTCAATATTGAAAAAGTTTCATTCAACTTTGCATTCAATTGCTTGTCATTAGTTAATTTTTCTTGCATTCATTTGCACACTTTTCTGATTCTAAACATCAAGTCCCTGACTAGGCAACCTGTAAACATTGTAAAAAATCCAATTTTTTCTTTTTTTTCAAAAAAACCTTTACTGGGACCAAAACGCCCTTCATATCATCTTAGTCCTTTGGGTTTTTGGCTCAAAAACCTATCTGTGCTATTTGCTTCTTGTTCTAGTTATTGGAACCTCAAAATTCCACCAGTAGGACCAAGATGCCCTTACTGGCATCTTAGTCCCTATTGGATTTGACTTTCCAACTTTTAAGACTTGAAATTTCTTCCTTGTGTTTCTATTTGCTGCTTTTAGTTTTCTGTTACAGTTTGTAGAGTTCATGTTATTTCCATCTCTTTCATTTCAAGTGTATTTTCTCAATATTGCATCATGGATATGTGCTTTGGAAAGCTGTGGATGTCCTTGAAATCTTTGGTAGATGTGTCAAGTTGTGCTTTTGGAAATGTCCCTAATGAAATTGAACTCACTCATGCTCCTTCAACTCCTAATGCATGTCATCCTCATGATGTTAACATCATTGGAGAAGATGATGACAACATGAATAGGTTCCTAAATGATTGTCTTAACAACCTTGAAGCTAATGCATCCTTTTATCCATCCATGAAACAACCAAACCCCCTATAATACCACCTCTTGAGATGTTTGGTTACTTACATCCTAAAACAAAAGATGAACCTAAGTTCCCTACAATAGGTGAATCTAGTTCCTCTAAAAAAGAAAATACTTAACCATTTTATGATAACAAAGTAACAAAAAATCCAACCAACCTAGAAGAAACATATGGAAAAGGGTTCAAAATCTTGAGTAAACAAGGATGTGATACAATAAGTGAACATAACATTCATCAAGTCCTAGAGAAAATATCAACTAAAGAACACACAAAAAGGTTAGGATATCAAGACCCCCCTCGCAACATAAGACCTCCTAGAGAATACCTAAGGCTTCATAGTGATTGTATGGTAATCTTAGATTGTCCTCCTGATATGAATGTCCTCCTTCCTAAAGAGCAACCCACATCTCCTACATTTAAGGATAACAAAGATACAATCATCTTAGGACCTCCTGCCCTAATGCCATCTAGAGAAGTTGGTGAATCTAGCAAGCAAAAAAGGCCTTAGAAATTACAAAAGCTACAACCCCTTCATTTTCCACCTGAAAGTGAAAGAAAATTACAAATCCTTCTCAACCAAGGACTTATACTATTTCCACCAATGAAAGACAAGCTCATACTATATCCTAAGGATGCAAATGTTCCACATTGTTGATACCACAAAACTCTTGGACATAGTACTGATGAGTGTCATGCATTCAAGATCATATTGAGTAAATATCACTTTGATAAAGATAATTGTTATCTAGTGATCAAATAACATCTTTTTTTGCCTTGTTGTCATGTAATAGTTGTAGAGTACTCTATTCTCACTATTACATGATCTTTCCCATCACCTACCAGCCTTCATTCTTGTCTTGCACTCAGTGGGAGCAAGAACTAGATAGCCTTGTCCTAGTAATGCATTTTCCATTGTCCCTTAGGTTCATTGTCTACCTTCCCCTTATACAAACTGAGATTGGGAGGCAGATGACCTGCTTTAGATTAACTCACCTATGCATTACTAGTCTTTCGTGTTTTCATTTTCTTTTGTGTGATTGCATGTGTGTAATGTGATCCCTCATGATGTTCTATTTTATGTTTCCTCTCTATTTGCATTCCTCTATTTGTACCTTCCTTCTTCTATATGTTGTAAGCTTTTCACCTTTTTCTCTGGTCTTTACCTTTTATTATCATTATATTTTCTTTTCTTTTCATTTTTGTCTTATGTTTTCCTTCTAGGGATGATGCAAGGTGTCGAGACACCCTATGTCTCTTCCATGTTGACCTAAAATATTTTTCATTATATTTGTGTTCTTTTCATTTTATTCTTGTGTTTTCCTTTTGGGGATGATGCAAGGCGTTGATATACCCTATGTCTCTTCCATGTTGACCCAAAAGGTTTTTCTTTTTTTTTCGCTCTCTTTGTGTCATTCTTCTAGTTCTATGTGTATTTGGGGAATGATGACAGTTTCGAGCTCTCTAATATCATTGTAGCAAGAACATATTGACCCCAAATCCATAGATCCCTTATGTGTTTTTGGGGGGAAACCCTCTTTTCCTTTTAATTTTTCAGGTTTTGGCTACTTTAAAGTAATTTCTCACAACATGGTGTTAGAAATTTATTTAAAGTGGGGGAATACATTGGCATTATTTTGGCATGATTTCATTTGCATTTATTTATTTCATGTTCCTTAATGTGATTTTATTACTTCATTTGATGTTTTTTTCTCTTTGTGGTGACATTGGGAATAATGTCCTTCAAGAGCTTGATCTATCTCAGCATATTATATTTCTCTTAGTGGTGATGTGACACACAACATTCCCTAAGTTGTGAATCTTTTATCTTTTTATTGGTAATCTATTGGAAACATTAGGAATGGTGTCCCCTAAGATTAAGACCTCACATGAACTAAGTAAAATCCCTTCAAACATCCCTCTTTCCTATTGTGTGCATTTTATTTTTTTACCTTATTAAAGTCATGGAGGTATGGCTTTGATATGGTCCCCTAGGGCTCACCTAGTGAGCAACTAGCTTCACTAGCCCTTGTGAGCGTGTATTTTTGTACCTTATTAAATTCATGGAGGTATGGATTTGATATGGTCCCTTGGAGCTCACCTAGTGAACAAATAGCTTCACTAGCCCTTGTGAGCATGCATTTTTCCTTTTATCTTTATCATAGTCATGGGGGTATGACTTTGATGTGGGCCTCTTGGGGCTCACTTAGTGGAAAACTAGCTTCACTAGCCCTTGTGAGTGTGCGTTTTGTTTGCATAGTGAACATCGCATTCCACTTGTAAACCTCTTTTGGACAAATAGCCTAGACCCAGTCCACAACGCGTTGGATAGCTAGTCGAAGCTTGATCCATTGCATTCTTATTTTCTTTTTCCTTTTTCCTTTTTCTATCTTTGATGGTGTATGTTTGCGATTTGGTTATGGATTCATATATCATCTACAAGTGTGTTCCTTTGTGCTTATGTTGGTTTGTCATAGGATCTTGATCCTAGGGGCTTGGCCACCCTCTTGATTGTTGTCATCTTATCTCACTAGCATTTGTACATTTGAATCCCTCTTGATTGTGTGGTTGGCTACTTTAGTGTGAGTTTGAAGCAAGTTCCTCCTCTTGCTAAAGTGAGGGAAAAATGTATTGTAGGAAAATGCATACCCTTGCATTTTCACACTTGCTTGGGCCTAACTCATTTTGTTTAACCCTATTTATGTCTTAATTGGTCATATTTTCCATCCAAAAGCCTAATGAGTTATATCTTTTTATGGCTAATCCCAAAAAACATCAAAGGGAAAATGATAATTTAATGATTTTGGCTATGTGTCCCTAATTTTTGGGTCGGGACTAAGATGCCACCTAGGGTGTCTTAGTCCTCCCTAGCATATTTTGATAGCATTTTTGCATTTCCATAATCCTCATCGCATTTCTAGACTTCCCAAGTACACATACCCTAACTTGTTGTTGCTTAATTTCATCATTTGCATCTATTATTTGGCTTGCATTACTAGGTTTTGTAAGTTTAATGTTAAAGTGTCTTTTCCAAGCTTTTGCTTGGTGGTGAATCCCTAAAAGCCTAAAGAACCCCCTCCTAGGTCTTCCTTATTAAGAATTGACTCACCTTTGAGGTTCATAATCAATCCAATTTGGGATCTTAGGATATATTTGAGTGGAAATTGGAGAATAGTGGTGCAACAACATCACTCATTTTTCATATTGTTTAGCCCCTCTAGGTGATTTAGTCCTAGTACAAACATTTTTTCTTGATTTCTGAGTATTCTATATTGATTGTTTATCATCATTTGAAACCTAAAAAACTTGACTAGGACTCATATGTACCTCTAGGCGATTTAGTCCCATGTTAGATATGAAACTTCATTTTACAACATTAAAAACCCCATTTTTGTGTTTTAGATTGTTGTTAAATTTTTTTTTCAGTTTATTGAGTTTTTGTTTCATGCATTTTATTAAATCTAGCTTAATTTAGATTCATTTCGATTGTGGATAAAATTACATTTTTTGCACTTTTCATTCCTAGCATTAGTTCATAGTTTGATAAGACTAGATTACACTTGGAATTCATTAGAAAACAAAACCAAAAACACCTATAAACTGATGAACCACTTGGAGAAAGCATATTATTTAAATTATGTCAAATATCTTTTTCAAAGTTAACCTAACCCTCAAGCCTCTTAGTAGTGATGACTAACATGTTAGATGTAGCCCTTGACAATCTCATCTTGAAAGGTTCATCCACTAAGACACACAAAAAAAAAGATAATTTAATGTTATTCAACCTTAACTCATCCTTTACCAACCTTCACACAAACCTCAAACTCAAAACAAAACCGTTTTCACCCTTGAACCACCTAAGAATAATTTTTTGTAGCAATCAAGTTATAATACCATTTCTCATACATATAACACTAAAAAAAATCCACAACCACAACAAACAACTTCAATATCCTTACCTTTTCCTCAACCCATCTTGCCTAGTGCTCCTCGTTTTCCTTCGCATAGTGGGAAGGGGTATGATCTTGTTGAATAACTAAAGAATACTCCTACAAAGATATATCCATGGGACCTAATTCAAAACTCACCTAACTATCATACTATGCTTCAAACAGCCTTGCAACAAGTTGTGATTCCCTCTAACACAAATGCATGTGATGTAGCAACAATAATTCAAGGAATGAATGCAGTTAATGTAGATATTAATTTTCACCAAAACAGCTACCTCCCTTGGAGATGAGAAAGAAAAATGATGCCTTCATGATAATATCTAGATTCAATAGGAAAGGAATAAAAAGAACCCTTGTTGACAATGGCTCTTCTATTACTCTGTGTAGTGTGAAACTTTTGGATAGACTTGGCATGGATAAATCAAGGATTGAACTTGATTCCTTATCAACTCGAGGATTTGATAATGTAGGAAAGCAATCGGTTGGCGTGATTACTTTTCCTATTACATTTGGAAAGGATACCTTACAAACTCCTATCATGTTATGCCTGATGATCTTTCATACAACCTTCTTTTAGGAAGACCTTGGATTCATGAGATGCATGTGGTGCCTTCAACTCTCCATCATATCATGAAATACATCTATAACAATAAAGTATACCAAGTTAAAATAGACCCTGAGCCTGAAAGTTGCTTACAAGTTGAAAAGGGAAAGACAAATCCTTTGAACACATTAATTCCAACATCGAACATATAACCTATGAAAGAAGAGAAACAAGTAATGGAAAAAGTGTCAAGTTATTGGAAGATGATTGAGGTTCCTTAGAGTTCATATCACAATTTATGGGAGAATACAAAATTACAAAAAAAGAAACTAAAAAACAAAAGCAACCAATGGTAATGTCAATGTCGAATTCGAAAGAAAACTCTCAAGCATATACCTCATCTACTCTAAAAGAAGACGAAAGCTATACAATAAACTTTGATGAGATAGATTATCAACAACCACCAAACCCAAAATAAATGGAAATACTTTACGGGATAAGTTATGAGCTTATGAAACAACTTGTCTATAGTGTAAAAGGATGTGGAAGGAAAGAACAAGGCATCTGTGTTCCTATAGAACCTAACAAACAAGAAGAAAAAAGTGTTTTGGGATATTTCCCTTCTAGGATAACACAAGTAGCTAAAAGACCCTCATTAAACATAAACACCATCATGTGTAACCCTAAAAAAAATCTCACCTTGAAGCATCCTGAATTGATTGATACAACTTGCAAAGACTCATTGGAATACTTTGGAGATGATGAAGCCTTGAAAGAAATGTTGGGAGTCTATGATAAACCATTCACTCATAAAAAAAATGGGTTACATGTGTTGTGATTAGTGCTAAGCAAGAAGACAAAGAAAAGGAAAGTAAGGAGATTGATACAAAAAACGAAGAGTGCAATCTTGCAATTCTAAAATTAGGTGTACTTCCTTTGGGAGATACAATCGAAATACCGATGGATATTAACAATGAAGAAAAAGTGATTAATATAGGAAAGTTCCTAGATGAATATGAACAAGAAGACCATGCAACTTTAATTCATGAATTTCCCAAACTTTTTGATTGGACTTATTCGGATATGTCAAGAATTGATGCTAAGATAGTGACATGTAGAACTTTCTGAAAATGCTAAAGCAATTAGACAAAAGATGAATCCTAAGATAGCCTTATTGGTCAAGGCCAAGATTGATAGGCTCCTTGAAGTTGGTTTTATATGATGTATAGATTATTCTCCTTGGATCTCAAACATTGTTGTAGTTGCAAAACCTAATAATCGTATTAGGATGTGTACAAACTTTCATGATTTAAATAAAGCATCTTTAAAAGATGATTTTCCCCTTCCTAATATTGACGTGATAGTGGAATCGACTTGGAGACATGCTTTGTTGTTGTTCATGGATGGATTTTCTAGATATAATCAAATCTTTATCAACCCTTAAGATCAATACAAAATAGTACTTACTATAGTTTGGGGAACATTTTGTTGGGTAGTCATGCCTTTTAGATTGAAGAACACAGGCACAACATATCAACAGGCTATGACACTGATATTTCATGATTGCATACATAAGATTTTGGAAGATTATGTTGATGATATTCTCACCAAATATTTAACTCAACAAGACAATATGAATATCCTTCAAAACATCTTTGAGAAAATGCAAAAATACAACATGAGATTGAATTTGAAAAAGTGTCTTTGGTGTAGATAGTGGAAATTTTTTAGGTTTTATCATATCTCACAAAGGCATTGAGGTGGACACGAAGAAAATTGATGCTATAGTTAACATGACACCTCTTAGAAACATTTCACAAAATTTGTGCACTTTACAAGGAACAATTTAGGCTATTTTACAACCTGCTATTAAAAAAAACTGTTCATCCTTTATACAACAGTGTTGGCTCAACAAGACGAAAATGGTAAAGAATATCTTGTTTATTACATCAGCCGAACTCTTATTGACTATGAAACATGATGCACAATGATAGAATTTTTTTTTTTGTCTCTTGTGTTTGCTAATAGTAAATTGAGACATTACTTACTAAATTTTGAAATACATGTGATGATGAAATTTGATCCTTTAAAACATCTTTTTGCTAAATTTTTTTTTTATGAAGACATTTAGCTAAAAGGGTTATGTTGTTAACTGATTTTGACCTTAAATTTGTCTCGCAAAAGGAAATTAAGGGACAAGCCTTGATCGACCAGTTAACTAACACTCCCTCTCCCCTAGCATTACTTAATAATGATTCATTCCTTGATGATAATGTGTTGATGATTGAAATTAATACATGGGAGTTATACTTTGATGGCGCTAAGTGTAGAACAAGCTCCAGTGTAGGGTTTATAATAGTCCTTCTTGTAGAAAAGACTATTCCCTTGTCCTATTGCTTAAACTTCCTATGCACAAACAAAATTGTAGAGTATGAAGAATTAATTGTTGGATTACATGATGCTTTAACTCTGGGAGCCTGAGACATTAAGATATTCAGTGATTCACAATTAGCCATGAAGCAAATAAACATTATGTATCAAGAAAAGCATGACAAATTATCAAAATATAAGGATCTCACAATGACTTTGTTAAACACCTTTGATTCGTACACCATTGATAACATCCCATGAAAAGATAATTGGCATGTAGATGCAATGGTAGGTGTGGCCTCCCTTATATCCCCTCAAGATCCTTCAAAATATTTCACATTTATTTTCCATACAATTATGAAACCATCTATCAAAAATACGATGGAAGAAGTGTGAACAACCATCATGGAAAGCTCTAGTGAATGGTATACACTGATATTTAATTATTTTTAAAAAGGTACCTTTCCTAAGCCAGCAACTAAGAATACTTGAGACCGCCTTTGAAAAATCATGTCTAGATATATAATCATTGCTACCATGCTATATCTAAGGTCCTTTGATGGCCTTTTACTTAGATGCCTTAAACAATCCAAAATACCCATAACACTTGAAGAAGCTCATGTAGGTGCTTGTGGAGGCCATTTTGGAGGAAGATCATTAGTTCAAAAGCTAATCCACATAGGATACTATTGGAGAAATATGGAAAAATATTGCTTTGAATACATTAAGAAATGTCGCAAGTGTCAAGAACATAGCAATTTGATTCATGCTCCTACCTTTGAGCTTTGTGCCTAAGCTCCTATTTGGCCATTCTTAGTATGGGGTTTGGATCTGATTGGAAAGATTTCACCTCTTTCTTTCACTAGACATACCTTTATAATTATTGCAACAAATTATTTCATGAAATGGGTAAAAGTCAGTTCCCTTCATTCAACAACTGTTGATGTAATGTCGTTTCATATTAGAACACATTATTGCTCGCTTTGGAATTCCTTCTGCATTATTTTTGGACAATGGGACACCATTTTAGAATAATAAAATGAAGAAGTTCTTAGAAAAATTTAACATCCAACATCATTTTTCAACACCCTACTACCCGCAATATAATGGTCAAGTTGAATCAACTAATAAGACTCTAGAACAAATCTTAAGGAAAATAGTAAACAAACATAATTGGGATTGACAAACAAAGTTAACATATGCATTATGGGATTATCATACTAGTATTAGAACATCAACCAAGAACACTCCTTATAACCTTGTCTATGGTACCGAGTCTATAATGCCCTTGGAGTTAGAGATTTCTTCATTAAGAATTTCTCTCCAAAGACTTATTGATGACAATACTTACAAAGAACAATAATTGCATTAGCTTGAAATGCTTGATGAATGACACATTCATGATCTTGAGCATCTCCAAGATTATTCTAGAAAATTTCAAAGTATTTCCAATGATCACGTCATCCCTCGTGCATTTACTAAGGGTGATTTGGTGTTATTCAAAAATAAACATAACATCAATGCCCTGACTAAAAAAGGAAAATTCAGCCCTAATTGGTTAGGACCTTATATAATTGATGAAAGTTATGGGTCTAGAGCATACAAGTTAACAAAAATGCATGGCACACCTCTTAAATAACCTATTAATGTCATGTATTTGTTTCAGTACTATGTCTAATCTTCTTGAATAATGTGAGTGATAAAGAAGTGGTGTTAGAGTTGGTAGAGGACATTCTATATTCTCTTGCATTGCTTTGTTCTTGAAAAACAATTATTTGTGTGTCTTGAATACTAAAGTAATTATTTGAATTAATTTTAGGTGGATACTTTAGGTTTCATACTATTCAATTCCATCTTATATATTGTGTTAGATTAGATCCTTTAATGTATTTAATGTTCTTTAATTAGATCATAGGTGCATTTAATCTAACATAACATACTTAATCATAATGTTGCATCTAAAAGAAACTAGAATAGTCTTAATTAGAACACATAAAACATGTTAGATCATGGAGACATTTATTAGATAGTCTTACAAAGATTATTTGATAAATCACATTTTCATATAACTTAAACACATAAGCATAAACAAGAAAACATAACAGATCATATATACCACAAAGTTTCAATATATATATCATAGAATATACAATGCTAGTGTGGCCTATGGCTACCAAATTCCTCAGGACCTAGTGATCACATCCATTAAGAGATGGTCCGTTGAGAGATAGTAGTATGCAATCATGAACTAATAAGAGAATCCAGTGCATACTGTAGGCCCCTTGCTCATCCAACAGCTGCGAACTCTTGTCCAAAGACCTTTAGGAACTCTCGCTCTATGCAGTCTCTATTTACCTATAGCTTGACAATCTCTACATGAAGTCTCCCAACCTTCACTAGATCTTGAGATGATTGAAGCTCCTTATATGTAGCCTCATCTTGATCAACACATCTAGTAGCACCCTCGTATGCTACTCTCAATCTAACATAAGTCTCAAACAACTCTAGGTGGTACTCCACGATAGGTGGGGGCACATAGTTTGTGCCGATAGCTTGATCTAGGACTGAAGGAGGTATTATCTTTGTGGCTACCTATTAGTAGTGATCATGCAACTCTCTCACAGACCCTACAAGATAGAAATAATAGAGCTAAAAATTACACATCATGATATATACATATAAATAAAAAGCATAATTATGAAAGCATAAGCATAATCATAAATCATATGTAATCACCTAGATCTCCAGTTGGCTATGTGAAAATAGCCTCATTCTATATAGGAGGCGTGTGAGTAAAATGTGTAAATGAATAACAAACACACCTAATAAGACATTATATCAAGAGATTTAAACAAAAAACTAATCTAATTAAAGCAGGAAATCTCTTAAAAGCATCCTATTGATCTCTATCTCCAAAGACTTATTAAATCACTGTGGCTCTCAAAGTTTGTAAGCACTATGAATGTTAAAATGACAATCTAGAGAATGAGATATTGTAAAATGCAGGAATCTAATCCTATGTAATGATTGCTAAATGATATGATGATGATATTGTAGATGAAATTGACATGAATATGATAAAACAAACTACTGGAAACTACGATGCAGCTAAATGAAAAGCCATGATTATGATTGCTATGATCTTGCTAATTGATATTTGTTATTTTCTCAATGCTCAAATGCTTAAATGCTTAATACTATTTCTGCAAAGTAAGATTGCACAAAGTTGGGATCCTTTTCCCATGGAAAGAAGTTGTATTTATAGATTCCCGACAACATATTTGTGATGTGGCAGCAAAGCAAAGGTTTGGATTTTATTTGAAAGATTCAATGGTGAAGGATGAAGAAGCCTGAGAAGATTATGGAGATTGTTCCTCCCCACAAAAAAATTCAGCCAGAGGATAAGAAGAATCAATGGAAGAAGATGAAGAAGTTTGCTTGTAATTTGTCTCAAATTTGTCTCCAAATTTGTCTGTGAAGGCTGAGTTGAATTAATTAGATATGAAATATCTAATTTTGTTGGTGGATATGATGAGTGAAAAGAGGAAATAGCTGTAAAAATATGCTTTAATTTGAATATTTGGATTTATTCAAATTAGAAAAAGAAGATATTGAATTTAATAAAAAAAACTATAGAAATCTGTTTATTAAATAAACATGGAAAAAATGTGGTAATTAAATAAAACAAAGTATGTGATTTGTTTATTTAATTAAGATGAAATAATATGATAAAGATAGAAGAATTAAATATGAACTATATAAATAAATATTTCTATTTATTTATAAGTAGATGAAATTAGAAAGGTTAATTAATCAAATAAATTGTGTTTAATTAATTAGATTATCCAAACCATTTTTAGGTGTATACATTTTGCCCCTCTTTGAAGTGATGTGTTTACGCATTGGTTCAAAGAAAATTTTGTTGTTACTGCCAGTATTGACGAATTTTTTTTAGTATGCCCCAGATGTTGATTTTCAAGTGATGATGGATATATGCCCCCTCAAGAGATAAATCGATGAATTTTTATTTTATTTTTGGTTTTTTTCAGAATTTTTCAATTTTTTTGATGATTTTATAAATATTTTCAATTACAATGATGCAAAATTGATTTATCTCCTCAAAAAATGATGTTTATTCTACTAGATGTGAAATTGATGAATTAAGCTCCCTGGAAAATAAAATAAAGAAATCCCACCAAAATCCCTCTTAACTAACCTATAGAAGATCAAAAAGTTGGATTTTCAAATTCATTTGTGCATATTGAGTTTTAAAATTTGAGAGTGATAGAAAATTGAGCATTTGGAGAAAAATGTCTATTCCATACCACACTCACCATTTTGAGTGCGTGCAATGACACAACCGCCCGACTGCGTACAGACCTCCGGTATGTACCCTAGGAACCTCTTCGTAATTTGTGCTTTTTGATTTTCATGCATTTTTTTTCATTTTTAATTTAGTTTTTTTCATTTTAGCGCATGCACACAATGATGTAGCACATTGAAACTCTATAGTAGCACATCCATAGAAAAAGCGCATAGGTCAACTATGTTAGTGCATTGATAGGCTAAATTAGCACATAGACAATTTAGTGCATTGGATAGATAATTTAGCACATACACAGGCTAGATTAGTGCATAGACTAATTTAGCATGTTGACCACCTAGATTAGTGCATTGACCCCCCGAAATGGCACATCTAGTGATTCAGTGCATTGGTCGCCTGAAATAGCGCATAGATGTCCTTGAATAGTGCATTGACTGATTTAGCACAATGATAATCTGTTTTGGTGCATCAATGAATTTTAATGGCACATTGACTTTTTTGGTGCATTGAAACACTATTTTAGTGCATCCAAGTCAGAATGATGAAATTTTTAGTAAACTCCGTGATTTTGATAATTTTTTGATCACATCAGACTGAAATTTAATTTCATTGTTGATGTTGATTGATGATCCTAATAGGTTAGATGTTTATTGATCTCATGATAGGTGAGATATAATAATTAATTGATGATAATTGACCTCATGATAGGTAAGGTACAATGATAAACTGATTGATTGACCTCATGATAGGAGAGGTGCAATGATAAACCAATTGATTGACCTCATGATAGGTGAGTGCAATGATAGATTGATTGATAAACCTCATCATAGGAAAGGTTGAATGATAGATTGATGATTGACCTCATGATAGGTGAGGTTCAATGATAGTTGCTCATGAGATTTGATCAAAGTCTCACCAGAGCTAATTAGATTTGATAAGCTGATTGATTTCGCTTGAATAATTGACAAAGATTACTAAATTTCATTTTTCTGTAATGATAGGAACCTTTGAAAAACTTACAGATCTGAAAGCAGTTTCCTAGGACATTTGATTTGATACCGTAGTTAGTGCAGCCTGAGACAACAATTATCACATGATGTGGTTTTTCTTCTCTTCTAGATATGCCCTAGATTAGGATTAATCGGGGTCTCTTGACAACCTTAGTAGAGAGATGGCATAGTGAGCACAATACCTTCCACCTTCCTACTGGTGAGATGATAGTGACTCCTGAGGATGTATGGTGGATTTTGCGGATACCTATTGTTAGGGAGCTAGTAGTTTATGATTCTTCTAAGCAGGGTGGGACTGGTGCACTGCACTAAGTGTTTCAGGATGATACGATTTGTGGATATGAGATCCCATGGTGAGAGATGGTTGATGCCTATGCTACCTTGCCATCGGTACTTGTTGGTTTCATTGGAGGGTTCCTTTCTCCTGATAGCAGGTCAAAGGGACTTTCTATTGGATGGGGTCAGATTCTAGAGAGTATGATCATCCATGGTACTAGATATGCATGGCGTATGTGCATGCTTTCTCATCTATAACAAAATTTGCATCAGGTGGTCTACCTCTGAGGGGACAATTTGTCTTTAGGAGTTACATTACTTCAGGTGTGGGCGTGGGAGCATATAGCGGTTACTCATCCAATTATAGACACACAATGACCTGCCATGAGGCCATACATTCATGCATATGCAGGTCCACTTGCTCAGCCTAGACTGGGAAAATTGGATCATTGGAGGAGAGTCCTTGATGATGTAGAGATAATTACATGGCATACCTATCTTGATTGCAAGTGCTGGCCGGAGGATGATATAGAGATGCCATACTTATGCTAGTCCATGTACCTGATTGGTAGGACACATTTCGTCATTGAGATATTTTTGTTGAGGAGGGTGCTTAGATAGTATGGCATAGTACAGGGCATGCCCCAGGGTGTTGCACATTATGTACAATGTCAGATAGATACCACCGAGTGGGGACCCTACTTATCATATGATGCTACAGTGCAGGAGTACCAGGGTCTATAAGCCTTTATTTGGGAGAATCATCCTAAGATCATCGAGGCTTTTATTACTAATGAGTATGCACAATACCTCGTTTTACATCCATTCCCATGGATCTCCATCCCAGATGAGCCAGTGATGATACCAGGTGAGGACGAGATGGTAGTTGCACACGGGCGCCAATGGAGGAGAGATGAGGGAGATGAGGAGGAGGAGTTGGAGGATGTGGAGAGCAGTGATGATGAGGAGGGAGATGGAGATGGTGATGGAGGTGGAGGAGATGAGTGTGGAGGAGGCTTGACATTTCAGGTTAGAGACTTCATGATTCCTCATAAGAGGCAATCATTGGTAGCTCCAATAGAGCAACATGTGCATATTGGAGTACCCTCCCAGCAATAGTAGATCTAGATTGCCAGCCTACAGGTTTAGGTGCAGAAACTACAGGGTTAGCTGGCATAGGCCTAGGTGTTATTATAAGTCTAGACATGATAGACACAGATGCAGACACAGGAACAAGAACAAGCTCATGCATAGGCCTTTCATAGGTATAGGAATAGTTGATAGTTGTATGGGCATAGATAGCCTCTTTGACAGTAGAGAGAGATGTAGCTAGATAGACTACAGAGCAGGCACAGGGATTTGCTGATAGATTGCAGAGATTAGCCGAGGGTACCTTCGTAGATGATTATATGAGAGAGGTTCTCCATGTGGGTCAAGAGGCCGAGTACTATAGAGGTCGATACCATGATGCAGTTCCTACAGAGCAGAGAGTTAGTTATCCTCAGTCTCGATTGGGCATGACTCATCCCAGGGCTATGAGTAGGGGTGTGACACAGCCTCTTCTAAGAGATCCGAGAGATCCTGGTACATCTAGTGGGGGAGGCACTAGTCCAAATATGCTAGCACCATCTGAGGCTAGTGGAACATAGCTTCATGATTGGATTCCCTGATGTATTTTGAGACATGATGTATATTACAATTTTTTGATTCACGACCATTTTTGATGTTGTATCTCTTTACATTTCAGACATCATTGTATACTTGAATTTATGATTTTTGAGATTTATATGATATGCGGTGGATTTATCAATCTATATGTGCTCTATATGATTTTATGATGGATGCCTATGATGAATTCCTATGATGGATGCATTTACTTTCTTGTTCTATATGTCATGTGATGATTTATATGATAATGTTATGGATGCCATTTATGATCATGATAACATGCTATAATTTTATGATGTTTTATTTATGATGTTAATGATGATTATGCTTATAATTATGATGTATGGATGCATGGTTCCCATAGTATTTACATGGATCGATAGGTGTATGATAATGTATATACACGAAAGATATGATCATGCAACTATATTGGTGTAATCTAACTCCAAAGGTTGCTTGCACTATTTTATAGAAGACTTTCCACTGTCTCCTACCTAGAACCAGCTACCAGGGGTTCTTGTTGAGCTCAATAGACCATCATAGTCTTGCTCCAACTCTTCTCAAAGAGTTCTCCACTAGTGCCTTACCTTTGGAAATCCCACATCTTCTTGCAATTTATCACTCTTCCTTGGACTTAGAAGGTTCTAAGTGCCAATGCCTCTATCTGACTTGAACTCTTTGCAGGGGCTTTGAAAACACTGTCCTCATGTTTATTGCATCCATGAAGTTCCGTCTTGCTTGTTGTGTAGCCATCAAACTACCCGATTTCATGAATTTGCCTTTTGAAGGGGCTAATCCTTGTAGCCCTTACCAGTCACTAATTGCCTTTTCCTGCTTATATTCTCCACACAACCTAGAAAACAAAACACACTTTTAGACACCCTTTTCAGGGTTTTAAATCTTGCGCTGGGTTTTAGGCTACTGACTGTTCCGTACAGATGATTCCCATACCTTTGGAGAGGAGGCCTAATTCACCTTGCATCTAGGGTTTCTCTGGTTCTTGGGTTACACCTAACTCCAATTGATTGAAGGAAGCCTCAAACCTTTTGGAATGTAAAGGTCCTATCTTGCCCTTCCTGGAAATGTATGGGTTCCATACAGTGTTCTTTTCCCCTGCCTTGGTTCTTTAATTTTCTCCTTCCAAACTCCTAACCGGGTCACAAAGCTCGCCTAGGGTTTGGTGACATAACTTCTTGTTCGATTCTCAAAGTTTCCTATTATTAAATATGTACAACAGCATGGCTCCCCTGTCATTTCCATCAACCTCAGGACAACTCCACAGGCAGATTTCATGGGGAAGCCATGTTTTGACTGACTGTTCAAAACTGAACTTTCAAGCTCTCTAAATGCTGATCTAAAGATTCAATACAAGAACTCTACACTAATCCACTGGGATACACAATGAAAAGTAAATCTAAACTATTCTAATAACATGAATTCAGTGCCAAATCTGAGTATTCCACTCCTATTAGATCTTTGTTGCAAAACACATGAAGATTTCAGAGGACCTCTCTACAACTCTAAATTATAAATGTAGAACACTGAATCTATTCTTAACTCCTATCCAAAAAATGAAATTCACTTCAAACTATACAAAAAACCTAAGAACAGTGAGAAAATGATATAAACAAAGCCATTTTTAATCACTGCCTCTCCAAGCACGCGGGTAACACACAGAAAATACTCAAAATCTGCACACTGTCTTGTATTCTTCACAACAAAACTGATTACAAATTCACTAACTACTCCTTCCACGAGCCATTCATCCTATTTTTGATGCCAACATCTTTCAAGGGTAGTTACTTGAGCATTCCCTATTTTCAAGGGATTCCCATTACTGATTTGCATGCAATTTACACAAATCTTGCCATGCAACTTCACACCCGCAGTTTGCAACTTCCATTATGCTTTGATTATGTTATGTTCCTCAAACCTAGGATCTCCAATACCTTGATCTCGAGCAACTAACATCTTCCCTTACCGTTCTTTGGAATCTTTCAACTAATGATGATGTGGCTTTAATAGACTAAAAGCTTTGTAACATAATATAAGTTGTCCAAAGTTTAGTAAAGCCAAAATTTAACAACCTTGACAATCTAATGAACTTTAGTCCTAGAGACTAACTTAACACACCAATGGATGACCTTCTAAGGTCCCAAACAAACATAAAGAAATCCTAATTTTTCCAAGATCAGGTACAAGCCAAAATTGTGCAAGCCAAAATGGAGGTCAGCCTAGGTGCTCCTGCACCATCCTCCCCAAAACAGAAAATTCAATCCACCCTTGGATTGAGCAAGTTAGGATCAATTCCCAACTTCTTAAACTTTTCCTCCTTGATCCATACTGCATCTGAATCAGGTTGTCCATGCCTCTTGATCAGGTGTTCTTTGTACTCCTTGGTCCTAGTCTTCTTGTAGACCCTTGTGTCCAAGATTTGATCAGCTTGTTTGACTGTAACAGGGGGCAGTTTGAGTTCTTCAACATCTTGATTGACTTCATGGAGTGTCTGATCCAAATCTTGGGGTGGTCCTTTGTAATGCATTAGATCTGCAACATTAAAAACAGGGGATAGTCCACTGTCATCTGGTAATTGCACTTTGACTGCATTGTTGCCACACTTCTCCAAGATAGGACAGGGACCTATCCTCTTCATTTGCATCTTGTGAGGGACTCCCTTCTACAATATAGCCTTGTTCAAATGCACCATCACTAGGTCACCAACATTAAACTGAACCTCTCTCCTATGCTCATCCACTTTGGTTTTATGTTTCATGGTATTCTCTGTCAAGGCTTTTCTGACTGTCTCATGAATCTCCTGCATTGCACAAGCAAATTCATCTACATAGCCACTTCCCTTGAATCCATCCTTTAGCTCTCTCAGCTCATAAACACCTCTAGGGTGCAGTCCATAAACAATTTCAAAGGGACTCTTCCCTGTTGATCTATTGACTATATCATTATATGCATATTCAGCTTGCCCAATAATCTGATCCCATTGTTGACCATACTCCTTGGTCAATCATCTCAAAAGGTTTCCAAGTGTCCTATTAACCACTTCGGTCTGACCATCAGTTTGGGGATGGTATGCAGATCCAAAGGATAGATTGGTGCCCATTCTTTTCCAAAGAGTCTTCCAAAAATGACTCATAAACTTGGTGTCTCTGTCTGATACAATGCTAATTGGTAAACCATGAATCCTGACTATTTCCTTGAAGAAAAGAGAGGCTATTTGACTGGCATCATTGGTTGTTTTGTAGGGTATAAAGTGAGCCATTTTGCTGAATCTATCAACAACAACATACACACTATCCATACCTTGCCTTGTCTTGGGTAAACCAACTACAAAGTCCATGCTTAGGCATTCCCATGGCCTAGAAGGGATAGGTAATGGCTGGTATAGGCCTGCATTTGAGGAAGTTCCTTTTTCCTTTTGACATACCACACAACTCTCTACATATTTCCTGACATCTAGATTCATCTTAGGCCAAAAATAAAACCTTTGAACAAGCTCTTGAGTTTTGGTGATCCCAAAATGACCACTCAATGCACCATTATGTTTTTCTTGAATTAAGTTCTCCCTAATAGAACCTCTAGGAACACAAAGCTGATTCCCTTTAAACAATAAATCACTCTGCAAGGTGTATTCAGCATACTTGCTATGGAAATGGTTCTTAAACTCAAGACATACCTTATAAATTTCTGCAAAGTCTTCATCATCTGCATATAGATCTTTGAAGTGATCTATTCCCATGCTCTTCAACTAAATCTCTTGAATGGTGAGAACTCTCCTGCTCAATGCATCAACCACCTTGTTGAGAGCTCCCTTCTTGTGCTTAATATTGAAGGTGTAAGCTTGCAAATACTCCACCCATTTCATGTGCCTGTGACTCAACTTCTCTTGTGAATTCAGGAAACTGAGTGCTTGATTGTCTGAGTACACAATGAATTCTTTGGGAAGTAAGTAGTGCCTCCACTTCCTTAGTGCTTGGACCAATGCATACATCTCAAGGTCATAAGAAGAGTACTTCTTCTTGGCTTCACTTAGCTTCTCTGAATGAAAAGCCACCGGTCTGCCCTCTTGGCTGAGAACAACTCCAATTGCTACATTACTTGCATCACATTCAATGGTGAATAGCTTCTCAAAGCTTGGCAACACCAAAATAGGTTGGGTAGCTATCTTTTCCTTCAGCAACTCAAAACTCTTGTTAGCTTGCTCATTCCATACAAACTTAGTTTTCATGCCTCCTTTAATGGTATCTAACATAGGAGCACAAATTGCACTAAACTTCCTTATGAATTTCCTATAATACTGAGCAAGACCATGGAAGCTTCTTACCTCTGTTGCTGTCTTTGGAGTAGGCCAATTAAGAATGGCTTCTACCTTGCTGTTGTCCATCTTCAAGTTGCCATGTGATAGCACAAAACCAGGGTACACCAGCTCTTTTTTTATGAACTCACACTTTTCCAGATTGATCTTCAGTTTCTCCTTCTACAGCTTCTTGAAAATCAACTCAATATGATGGAGGTGCTCTTCTCTTGTTCTGCTATAGATTAGTATATCATCAAGATACACTACTACAAACTTGCCAATGTAGTCCTGGAGAATTTCATTCATGAGTCTCGTGAATGTGGAGGGGGCATTAGATAATCCAAATGGCATTACTAGCCACTCATAAAGACCCTCATTGGTTTTGAAGGTTGTTTTCCACTCATCACCCTCATGTATCCTAATTTGATGATAGCCACTCTTTAAATCTATCTTGGTATAGTACCTAGCTTCACCTAGACAATCCATAAGATCTTCAATCCTAGGAATGGGAAACCTATACCTGATGGTTATCTTGTTTATTGCCCTAGACTCAGTGCAAAGCCTCCATTCTCCTCCTTTCTTGGGTGCTAAGATAGTGGGTACTGCACAAGGACTGATGGTTTTCCTAATAAGACCTTGGTCAAGTAGTTCTTGAATCTTCCTAGCTATTTCCTCATTTTGCTGAGGTGTCATCTTGTAGGCTGCTTTGTTTGGAAGGGTAGCTCCTGGTATCAAGTCTATCCTATGAATTATGGCTCTTTTAGGAGGTAAATTTGCTGGTTGACCACTACTTACAATGCTTTCATAGGTCTGCAACAAGTCTTGAATCTCCTTGGGTAACTCTTGCTTCTCAGCTGCCTTCTCTTTGCTTGCTTCTCTTGGCTTGATCATTATTGCATAGCCAACTCCTTCTCCTTCCTCCAAGGTCTTTAAGAACTCTTTTTCACCAGCTATTAGCAGCTTAGAACCTACTGTCTGCACCTCAGTATCTTCCAACAAAGATTGAATCTTGTAGGTTACATTGTCCTTCTTGAAGGTATATGAATTCTTAGCTCCATCATGCACAGCTTGACGGTCAAATTGACATGGCCTACCTAGGAGAAAATGGCATGCATCCATAGGTAATACATCACACAATACCTTGTCTTTGTACTTGCCAATTGAATACTCCACCCATGCTTGTTCATTCACCAAGACATGCTGACCCTTATTGAGCCATGTGACCTTGTAAGGATTTTTGTGAGGTATCCTTGTCAATTTCAGTTTGCTGACTGCCTCCTCTGACACAATATTGTCAGTAGAACCTGAGTCTATGATCACCTTGCACACTTTCCCCATCATCTTGCACTTTATCCTAAACAAGGACCTTCTTTGGCTTGGCTCTTCTTTGACTGGTTCTTTGATCAAAGTCATCCTCATCATGAGATTCTCACCTTCCTCTGAGTTCAAGGGTAGTTCTAATTGTTTATTTGCTGCAACTGTTTCATCTTGAATCAGATTGATTCTCTTATCTCCTCCATGAGAAGTGCTACCTTTCTCTGGACATCTATAGGCTGGGTGTCCCAATTGGTTGCAATGATAGCATTTCATGTTGGTGAAGTAACTGCCTCTTCCTTGTCCACCACTTCTTCCTCAGGAGCTGAAACCTCTTCCTCTACCACCTCTACTAGAACTTCCCTCTTGTTGTTATGAGAATCTGACTTCTCCTTGGGCTCTTGATTCTAAGCTTCTTCCACTATAGCTTCCTCTTTGTCCTCTGTTGTCTTTCCCTTTACCTCTACCTTTAGAATTTTGTTCCTACTTCTTTTTGCCTTTCTCCTCTATTTTCAAAGCCATTTGATAGCATTGGCGGACTGTTTTGAAGTTTACCAAACTCATATCTTCTTGGATAGACCATTTGAGTCCATTTAGATACCTTGCTAACTTTATGCTTTCATCTTCAACCACCTTTGATCTAAGGCACAATTTTTGAAACTCTTTTGTATATGTTTGGACATCCATATCCTTTTGCCTTAGATTGTGTCTTCTCCTATGCAACTAGACTTCATAATCATCAGGGAGATAAGTTTGCCTTATCTTGGTTACCATCCCTCTCCATGAAACTATGGGACCTTTGCCTTCTTTCTCTCTTTCAGATTGCACAAACTTCCACCATGTGAGAACTGCTCCTCTCAACCTTGACTTGGCCACCTTTACCTTTTGAGCCTCTGTTATGCCATCACACTCAAAGTGATTCTCAATGCTCTCAATCTAGTCCACAACTGAATCAGGATCCATTTGTCCACTAAAAAGTGGCACACCATCCAATTCTTTACCACTCAAGGCCTGCAATGCCTTCAAGAATGGTTCCTCTGCAAGAACAGGATCAGGTTTTGGAGCTTCCTCCTCCAATTCCACTTCTTTTTCCTTGGCTTCCTATTCTTATTTCTTCTTAATCTTGTCCTTCACATTATCTGTTGTTTCTTGGACTTCATCCAGGAGTCTCTCCATCTGAGATATCCTTTCTCTAAGCAACCGGTTATCTTCCTCTTGCTCTTCTACCTTCTTTGCTAGCTCTGCATTTGTCACCATGGTTCCTTCCTCTGGTGTATTCTCTCCTACTGACTCAGTGGATTGGCTCATTAATCACAAGCCTTGAATCTAACTCCAAAGGTTGCTTGCACTATTTTATAGAAGACTTTCCACTGTCTCCTGCCTAGAACCAGCTACCAGAGGTTCTTGTTGAGCTCAATAGACCATCATAGTCTTGCTCCAACTCTTCTCAAAGAGTTCTCCACTAGTGCCTTACCTTTGGAAATCCCACACCTTCTTGCAATTTATCACTCTTCCTTGGACTTAGAAGGTTCTAAGTGCCAATGCCTCTATCTGACTTGAACTCTTTGCAAGGGCTTTGAAAACACTGTCCTCATGTTTATTGCATCCATGAAGTTCCATCTTGCTTATTGTGTAGCCATCAAACTACCCGATTTCATGAATTTGCCTTTTGAAGGGGCTAATCCTTGTAGCCCTTACCAGTCACTAATTTCCTTTTCCTGCTTATATTCTCCACACAACCTAGAAAAAAAAACACACTTTCAGACACCCTTTTCAAGGTTTTAAATCTTGCACTAGGTTTCAGGCTACTGACTGTTTCGTACAGATGATTCCCATACCTTTGGAGAGGAGGCCTAATTCACCTTGCATCTAAGGTTTCTCTAGTTCTTGGGTTACACCTAACTCCAATTGATTGAAGGAAGCCTCAAACCTTTTGGAATGTAAAGGTCCTATCTTGCCCTTCCTAGAAATGTACGGGTTCCGTACAGTGTTCTTTTCCCCTACGTTGGTTCTTTAATTTTCTCCTTCCAAACTCCTAACCGGGTCACAAAGCTTGCCTGGGGTTTGGTGACATAACTTCTTGCTCGATTCTCAAAGTTTCCTATTATTAAATATGTACAACAGCATGGCTCCCCTGTCATTTCCATCAACCTTAGGACAACTCCACGGGCAGATTTCATGGGGAAGCCATGTTTTGACTGACTGTTCAAAACTGAACTTTCAAGCTCTCTAAATGCTGATCTAAAGATTCAATACAAGAACTCTACACTACTCCACTGGGATACACAATGAAAAGTAAATCTAAACTATTCTAATAACATGAATTCAGTGCCAAATCTGAGTATTCCACTCCTATTAGATCTCTATTGCAAAACACACGAAGATTTCAAAGGACCTCTCTACAACTCTAAATTATAAATATAGAACACTGAATCTATTCTTAACTCCTATCCACAAAATGAAATTCACTTCAAACTATACAAAGAACCTAAGAACAGTGAGAAACTGATATAAACAAAGCCATTTTTAATCACTGCCTCTCCAAGCACGCAGGTAACACACAGAAAATACTCAAAATCTGCACACTGTCTTGTATTCTTCACAACAAAACTGATTACAAATTCACTAACTACTCCTTCCACGAGCCATTCATCCTATTTTTGATGCCAACAACATCTTTCAAGGGCAGTTACTCGAGTATTCCCTATTTTCAAGGGATTCCCATTACTGATTTGCATGCAATTTACACAAATCTTGCCATGCAACTTCACACCCGCAGTTTGCAACTTCCATTATGCTTTGATTATGTTATGTTCCTCAAACCTAGGATCTCCAATACCTTGATCTCGAGCAACTAAAATCTTCCCTAACCATTCTTTGGCATCTTTCAACTAATGATGATGTGGCTTTAATAGACTAAAAGCTTTGTAACATAATATAAGCTGTCCAAAGTTTAGTAAAGCCAAAATTTAACAACTTTGACAATCTAATGAACTTTAGTCCTAGAGACTAACTTAACACACCAATGCATGACCTTCTAAGGTCCCAAACAAACACAAAGAAATCCTGATTTGGCCAAGATCAGGTACAAGCCAAAATTGTGCAAGCCAAAATGGAGGTTAGCTTAGGTGCTCCTGCACCATATATGTATGATTTTGGATATGTCATTTCTATGATATATGACAATGATGCAAATGGGATACAATGCACTTCATTGTTGGTATTTCAAATGCAAATATATGATGTAATGAAAGGATAAATGCATGATCAAATATGATGATACTTCTAATGTAAGATGTATGATATGATAATGTTAATGAAAATGCAACTATGTAGATGATTTTTTTTTTATATTTTTTTGATGCAACTTTACGATGTGATGTACAAATGAAAAAAAGTATGATATGATAAATGCAAATATATGTTTGAATGTATGAATGATTAAATGATATAATAATTCCTTCCAATGTATGCAATGCCAATGATTATGCAACTACATGATAGTGATGATGTTTTTGTTAATGTCAAGTATACTCAATCTATCAATGATAAAAGATAACATTGTTTTTGAATTCTCCACCAGCCTTCGGAATAAATTACTCTACAGATGCAAAACTAATCATAAATGCAATCTAATTTAACCGTGCAACTCTACATATGCAAAAATTTTCACCTTAACAATCCATTTATCATGCTTTTTATCATCATTGAGCCTTTAAAATGTTGAAAGTGAGTACAAGCATCAATGGTATAATTTAGACCAATGATGACCTAAGTACTACTTTCATAATTTTTGATATTGCAAGTTAACACAAGCATCTAGGTATAATTAAACTGAGATGTCCTGAGGGTTTCTTGTGTAAACAAATAAGAATCAATCATTTTTCTATGTGAATTCGGAATGTCATCAGTGATACTTTGTAGAGCACGTCTCACAACAATTCACACAATAATAATGATCAACTCATAGATAGAAGACAAAGAAAATACCATTCTCCTTCCTAGCTTCTCTAGTTCAATACATCATTGAGTTGCTCCAAAGAAATGATAACAAAAATCAAAGTACAACATTTGAAAATTCAAGCTCAAGCAATAAAATCATGATTCAAAAGAATATCATCCATCTAAAGTTATTTTGATTGATTTGGTTTCAAATGTTTGATATGGATGGTTGATTTTTTGAAATGTTTTGATGTTTGATGTATGTTCAATGTTGAGTTTCATTGTGATCATTGTGTTTCTTTGTTGTCATACTGTTGTTGTCCATTTGATTAAGCTCAAATTTTATTGCCCCCAGTGAGTTTAGGATTTTTCCCTCAAGCTAGGGTGAGACACAACCACCTTGCCAGGATATATACATGATGTTCTCTTTTCAATGATAGACAGAATGATGGTGAAAGTGAATGACCAAGACATGCATCTAATAGATGGAAAAGCTAGTTTAAATCACAAGTAGTGCCTGATTCCAGGTTTTCACAATGTGTTTTTATTGCACTTTTTCAGATTTTATGATTTTTTGTATTTTTCTCTTTTCTTGATTTTTTTTTGAATTTTTTGTCTTCTTGATTTTTTTGTATTTTATGTCCTGAAGACACCTATTTTCTAGTTTTTCATTAAGGCGACCTTTTTCCCAGGACTTTAACCATGCACTAGATGATTTAGGTGTATAATTTTATGAGACAAAGACTATTGATAGGTTCATCGAACAAATCCCCTTCAGGTGTAGATAGATGATAGGCTCTAGATCCATAGATTGATATCTGAACAAAGGGACCTAGCCAATTAGGTTCAAACTTCCCTTTCTTTTCTCTGTCCTATTGATTTCGAGGGTTTTCCTTTAAGACAAAGTCACCAACCTAAAATACTCTAGGTTTTACTCTGTGATTGTATCTTTTGGACATCCTCTATTTATATTCTTTGAAATGGTCCACAACTTGTTGACGACGTTCATCCAATAGTTCCAGCTCTTGAAGTCTAGACACTCTATAATCCTCATATGGAATAATTCCCTTTAGTGACACACAGAGTGATGGTATCTCCACCTCAATAGGTAGGATGGCCTTTGATCCACATACCGAGGCATATGGTGTAGCTCCTATAGGTGTTCTGATGCTGGTTAGGTATACCCACAAAGCAGGGTTTAGTTGACTGTGCCAATCATGTCCAACATCATTGACCATTTTCTTTAGGATTTTTAGAATAGTTTTTTTTGAGGCCTTTGCTTGGCCATTTCCTCAAGGATAGTACTGGGTTGAAAAATGATGTTGGATATGAAACCTCTCACATAGTTCTGTTGTGCATTTTTTGCACACACATAGCCCGTTGAAGGCGAGGACTCTCTCTTGCTTTAGTTTTCGAGGCTTTGGCCCATTGGTTTTGAAACTTGGTTGCTCTAATGTGCTTCAATGATTATCTTGCTTGTGAAAATGACCTTGTGGAGTAATTCTTTGAAAATCTTATGCTTTCAGGTGTTTTTTGGGTTTTCCTTTGGTTTCGGGAATTTCCCCTCTAGGAGGAATTCCCCAATTTCCATTCATGCCTTTGAAATCTGATGAGGACTAATTTGTACTATTTTTGAAGATTTTGGCTCTTCACAAAATTCCATGTTGTTTATAATTTCCCGAAAATCCTTCAGGCCTTCAAATCCCCAAAATTCTTTTTTCCCCTCGGATTCCCGAAACTCATTCTGGGTTGTCTTTTCATCGCATTTAGACATCCTTTACAAACTCTACAGATTGTGTTTAATGAGGTTTAAGGGAGTTTTATGCTATGAATCGGTGTCATTTGTCTTGTTGTGAATTTGTAAGAGCTTAACCTCTGGTGTTGCGTGTGAATCTTGCGCTTAGTCTTTGGATCAATTTCTTTGGTGACATCTACCTGGTACCATTTTCTTTTGCTTGAGTTAAAGGGTTCTTACTAGTTACTATCTTTGCAACTTTCTCTTCATTCATGGTATGTTTGTAGTGCCATTGCTTTCAACTGATGAATATCAATCGCTCTATGGTGTTTTGAATATGTTTTGAATGTGGGTTTTAGTGAGGTGAGGATCTATAATTAAATTAGGGTCGCCCCTTTATTCTTTTGACCCCTCCTCTGAAATTGATATGGCTTTCCTTGCTAATTGGATGATTCGATCTCTCCATTTATTGTTAGTTTTTCCCTGAATTTGTTCTTGTGCAAGATTTTGATTTGACCTAGGGTTTTGATTTTGGATTCCTTGCATTTTATAGATTTGATATCCATGGTAGATTTGAGTTGATTGATTTTATTTGCACTCAATGACCAACTTCTCTTTGAGGATTTCTAAGATTTATCCGATTAGTTGAGTGAGTGGATTGGTATTGAAATTATGCATTCATGGCGAAACCCTAGGGTTTCAATTATGATTTCATCACCAATGTTGGCTGATTTTTTTTGTGGCCGACCTTCTTTGTAACCCTAACTGGGCTGACATATCATGAGATCTCTATAAGTATGGCCTTGTGCCTCATTTGTAAGGGCTAGATGATCATACTTTGAAGCAAGTTAAGTGATAGAGAAAAAGCTAGTTCTAGGAATTAGTTTTATTTTGAAGCAAGTGTTGTAACACAAAACACTAGAATTTTTGTTGTTATTGGGTGATTCAATACAATTGAAGACATTGTGCTTTGGTGAATTCTCTTGTGTTGATTTATCTTGCATGGTTCTTGTTGTTCTATCTTTTGAAATTTCTTAGATAATATATGTTAGATTTAGAATTAGAGATGATTCAATGGTGTTTATGGTTTGGTGCTTGAAGTGTTTGCAACAATCCCTGGTCTGTACTTTTTACAACTGGCTGATTGTGAGTTGCCTTGTGAAGTTAGCCTGGACCATATATTCATTGTGCTTAGTTCACTTGTGAATGTTGTTCATTTCAATTGCAATAGGGTTGTTTTGGATGAATGTTCATGATCTAAAAATCTTAAATGCCTTAGAAGATTGCACTTTTGTAAGATTGTAGATTACATATGGGTTAAGCAGGAATTAGTTTTGGGTTGGTCCACTTTAAGTATTTCATCATTTGCATTGTTGGTCTTAGGAGTAGTTCTAATATTAGGAATTTCTCTCAAACCCTTATCTTTTGCTATTTATTTCATCATTTGAGTTAGATTTAGGACTTGAAGTATCATCGTATTGCAAGATCTGATAGGTTTTGGATTCCAGTATTTTTTTGTAGTAAGGTCCCTTTGTGATTACCAAAAATTCAAATTTATCACTTAGTTGTTTTTGCATTGTCAAGACCTGACATTAGAGACCTTGGGGTTATCTCTTGAGGTTTGCTGATAGAGATTTACCTTTCAAGAGAGATAGGATACTTGTATCTTTTCTGAGTTGTGTAGAAAACACCATCAATAGATTGGTGCTAGAAGGAGGGCCTGAATAGGAAAGCTAGATTGATTCTTGTCTACCATTTCTCTTGAAAGATTCAGATGAAGAACCAGATCAACTCCAAGGGAAGAGGAATTTCAAGAACTGCAACCTCCTACTAGGTCAAGAAGGACCAGAAGAAGAGGAGAATCATCATCCACCCAACCACTTCCATCATCCCCTTCTTCCTCATCTTAATCAAGTCCATCTTCATCTAATTTTGAAGCCATCCCCATTCAATAGCCCCAACAAGCCATAAATCAGCCTTTACCACCTCCACCCCAACCAATGGCTTTCCTCACTAACAATTTGTCTCCCTTGGTTTTCAATAATTACAATGTCATGCCCAAGAACCCTGACCACTTATGTTCAAAGTTCCATATTAATGACCCTAATAGAACTACAGACGAACATATCAAGATTTTATGAACTTGTCTCGGGGATAGGGGAATCAATCATGATGATGTCGCATGTAGGCTCTTTCCTTATTCTTTAGGAGCAGATAACTTTTACTAGTATAACCACTTGCCTGTTGGGTCAATTCATAACTGGATTGAATTGGAGAATGCTTTTTTGTAGAAGTTTAGGATTTCCATTAGTGCTAATGAGCTTTACTTGCAGTTCACCAAGGTCAAGAGAGAAGTTAACAAGCCTATAGGGTCCTTTAACAATAGGTTTCATTGTGCATATACCCAATTACAACCCCCATATGTTGTTGATGATGCTATTGCTTTAGAAGTCTATTATGAGGGTCTTGATAACCTGACAACTACTTTTATGAAATGGAGACCTAATCCTCCAACTACCTTACTTGATGCATACACAGAAGCTGTTAAGGTTAGTATTGATTTAAGGAGAAATTTATCTAGCCCTTTACCATCATTAGGACCCACTGCTTATCCAATGCAAGTCCAAGCCATCAATCAGGCTCTTACCAATCATACCCCTATCATGAACCCAATACCTTAGTTTCCTTTGGTCCCTCACCCAGGACCTCCTATGAATCAAGCCCCACCCACGGTCAGCTATCCTCAAAAAAATGTTAATAAACCTCTCCATCCACAACCTTAGACTAGTTTCCCCACATATTTGCAGAGCTCTGAGCTATTGAACCAATCACTGAGCTCTGGTGTTGCAGCAGGATACCCTCAAAACAGTGTGAATCAGCCTTCATATACCAATCCTGACAAGGAAAGGCTGGATGAACTAATTGAACAAGTTAAAAAATTTAACATGTAGGTCACATATCTGAGAAACCAGAAAAGTTAGCTCCAACGTGCTCAAAGAAGTTTGCAGTCTAGTCATAATAGAGAAAATCGGGATTCACAAGGATAGCATTCTAAAAGAGGAATTTTTTTTGAAAGAGGACAACCCTTTGGCCAAAAATTTGATAGGGGGAAAGCTGGTGGACAAGGATTTGACATAAGACAACCACTCAGATAGAACAAGACCTGGAATACAAGGCCTAACAATGGAGGTGTCCCCACCCTATTGGATCAGCCAGCTAATCAAGAGAAGCATCCAAGCGGTGTATATCTGGCTAAAGCTGCTTTTTTAGGTTGGTGTAGACTCCATAAAACTAGTCAACATTCTGAGTTAGACTGTCTTGAGTTCTAGATAGTTGCTTCTATCTTTTAGTATGAGGTGGAGAATAATGCAAATAACTAGGAGTTGGTACCATCTACTCCTTATGACTCATCTGTGCTAGTGCTAAATCATGCCCCTTCTTGATGAAGTGAGGAAAATGGGCCTGAAGAAGAATCAAGCAAGCTTAAGGAGGAGGCAGATCAAGTGTGCAACATGGATGAGATTACACAATTGTTTAATGAAAATCCTATGAATTATAATGGTCCCCTAGATGAGGAAGAAACTTATGTTGAAGAAGTGCAGACATTCCAATGACCAATCAAGAAATATGATTTAAGAGACCTGCCAAACGGATGCCTGCAAGATGGAGGATCGTTCACCACTTCCATCCCTCCAAAAAATTTCACTATACCTCCAGATCCTAATTCCAGCAATAATCCAACGTATCCATAGGCACCCAAACAATATCTATCAAATGAAGGATAGGAACAAGGACATGCACAAGTTGGAGCATCAAAAGGGAAGAATGTAGATACCAACAAAGATAGGGTGGTGGAATGTTTCAAGGAGGTGCCTACTGACATGAGTACATAGCAATTAGCTACATATGTTGCAGAAGAACTCAAGAAGCCAAAGGTAAGTCTCTCTGCATTTGAATTATTGAGAGTCCCAACCATTAGAAACATAGTTTTAGAAGCCTACTTTGTTCGATAAGGCATTATTCTATTAGCCTATTTGGAAAGAACTTGCACAATTTCTTGTTGGATTTAGGTGCTTCCACCAATGTGATGCCTTT
Source organism: Sequoia sempervirens (assembly GCA_007258455.2). Taxonomy (NCBI): domain Eukaryota; kingdom Viridiplantae; phylum Streptophyta; class Pinopsida; order Cupressales; family Cupressaceae; genus Sequoia; species Sequoia sempervirens. The sequence goes on along the minus strand of VDFB02281492.1, from coordinate 1,055,290,159 downwards.
TGTTGTCTGTAGAGCTTTGGGAATTACCCTTGTTGTCTCCCAAAAGAAAGTCAGTCAACTGGACAAAACTTAAGTCAATGTTGTAGGGGAATTAAACATGATCCCTATGCAAATTCCCTCAAACCCCAAAATTCAATAAGTCATTAATATATAGGTGGTAGACATACCTGACACTTATGGTATGATTTTAGGAAGGGCTTTACTAAGGCCTTGAATGGATATGTATCAACATACCAGTCTCATATGTGGCTTCCTTGGAAGGGAGTGCCAAACCAGATCAGGGTAGAAAGGGAGCCTAGGATGAAATATGTAATCACAAAATATCAGAATACTTTGAATGAAATATTGATATTAGAGGTGCGCATAGGTAATTATGTGCTGGCAGCTCCTATTGAAGATTCTGATGACGAAGAAATCCTTATGCTGCGTACTACACCCATTGATCTTACAACCAAATCTAGTAGTACTGGAGCCCTGGTGGAGCCAATTAATGATGATGATCCTGAAGATAACCAACTCAGCTTGCTAGATAATTTTCAAGAATTCATCCAGAAGTGCATTGAAGACCAGATTCACTTGGGTAGAAATACAAATTTTGAACAACTACCTTTTCCCTATTGGTGTAGAGTTCACAATGCCCCGCACTCAGAATTGGAATGCTGCTTGTGTCAGACAGTAGTAGAATAGGTACAAAAATGCATTAACCCTACTTCAACTGTCAGAATTAATATACAGAGTATTCAAGAGGATCCTAAAGGAAAGAAGGTGATGCTTTATGAAGAACCTTCCAACAACAATAGTACAAGGGATATAATAAAGAAATTTGGAGTTGCTAGTTACTGGACACTAAGATTCGATGGATCCAAATCCAAGCAAGGTGCCGACGTGGGATTTGAGTTGATCAGCCCTAAAGGTAAAACTTTCCTTGCTACTCACAAACTTCAATTTCATTGTACCAATAATGTAGAAGAATATGAGGCTTTGATTCATGGGTTGCTTATGGCTTTGAGGAATAAAGTTAAGGTTTTGCAAGTCTTTGGGGATTCTGAGTTAGTGGTCAAGCAAGTTAGGAAGCAATACTCATGCCATGATAGATGAATGACCAATTATAGGCATAGAGTATGGGATCTTATCAAAGGATTTGACGCCTTCAACCTTCAGTTGATACCACACAGTAAGAACCAAACTATTGATTCCTTGGCTTAGGCAGCTAGTACCTTACATCCTTTGTCCCTTTCTAGATTGAAGAAGTTCATTGTGGAGCAAACCCCAGTATCTTTAGTACCTGATAATGTGACCAATTTTTCAAGTGTTTGAAGATGATAAGCATATCTTGGATTTTATTACAAGTTCTGATATCTTTGCTACATAGATCTTCAATGAAGCTGAACCCCAGGAAGTAGAGGTAGATCTAGAAAGGGTCATCAATTTGAAGACTAATACTATTCCAAGGGGAATGGTACAACTAGAGAGGATTTTTGATCTTGATAAGGTTAGAGATTAGGAACAAGATGCCAAAAAGGAATCCATCAGTAGTCAATGTGAAACATACAACATGGGGACTCATGATGATATCGATAATGTCTTTATTGGTAAAGTGTATACTCCAGAGGAAAGAAGGAGCATTATTGATGCACTGCATACATATCAGGACATGATCGCCTGGAGTTACGAAGACATGAAGACATATTCCACTTCAATTATTACACACACCATACCTCTCAAGCCAAATGTCAAACCATTCAGGTAGAGGAAAAGACCGATTAATGCTCTGTTGGAACCGATCATTCAAAGAGAAGTGAAAAAATTGCTTTCAGCCTGCATCATATTCCTAGTAAGACATTCAACCTAGGTTGAAAATTTTGGTTCCTGTGAGAAAGAAGAATGGAGAGATCAGACTATGTGTGGATTTTAGGAACCTTAACAGAGCATCAGAAAAAGATAACTACCCAATCCCTTCGCTAGATGAAGTGCTTCAATTTTTCAATGGCTCTCAAATGATGTCTTTTCTAGATGGCTACTTTGGATATAACCAAGTTATGGTACAATATGAGGACAGGCATAAGACTACCTTTACCACAAAGTGGGGCACTTTTTCTTACAGGAGAATTCCCTTTGGTTTGATCAATGTTGGAGCTACATTCTAGAGAGCCATGGACATTGCTTTTAAGGACATCATTGGTAAGTTCATAATTATTTATATGGATGATCTGACGGTCTTTTCCAAAAGGCAAGGTGATCTCAGAGAAAGGAATTGCTATTGATCCTGAATGAGTGGAATCCATACTCAAGATTCAACCACCTACTAGTAAGAAGGAAATGAAATCATTCTTTGGAAAAATTAACTTTGTAAGGAAGTTCATCATTGGATTTGTTGAGATAGTCAAGCCATTGAATGCAATGTTAAAGCAAGAGGCTAAAGTTGAATGGAGTGCAGAGGAAAAAGAAGCATTTGCAAAAATTAATAGAGCCATTGTTGAGGCCCCAATATTGGTAAGTCCTGATTATGCCAAACCTTTTTACATATATTCATTTGCTTTTGAACACTCCTGTGCTAGAATGTTGACTCAAAATTCGGATAAAGGGAATGAGAATCCTATAGAATTCATAAGTGCACCTCTGAAGGATGCAGAACTAAGGTACCCAAGTGTGGAGAAGCAAGCCTATGCTTTGGTCAGAGTGGTGAAAAAATTCAGACACTATATTTTGAGGAACAAGGTCTTTGCAATAGTTCCTGATCCTGCAGTCAAGCTGTTGTTGATGCAAAATGAATTGGGCGAACGTAGGGCTAAGTGGGTAACTATGTTGTAGGAATACGATATTGAGATTTAGCCCATGAAGCTAGTGAGAGGACAAGGACTAACCAAGACAATGGCAGAAATGGGTCCAGACCTCACAGCTCAGCACTATCACCTCCAAGATGTATCTCCAAGGGACTAGTATGATGATATAATCTACTATCTTCTGAATCAACAATGCCATGAACATCTTAATTCAGTATAGAGGAGAGATTTTCATTTGAAAAGTGATAGTTTTATGTTGAAGGGAGTTATCTTATATAAGAAAAATCATGAGGGTATCTGCCTAAGGTGCTTAGGAAAAGAAGAAGTTGAAAGGGTTATGGCAGAGTTTCATGATAGATATGGCACTGGCCATGGATCTGCACCTTCCACTACAAATCAGAATTTGAGGGCTCGTTATTATTGGCCCACATTGTTCAGGGACATGCACAACCATGTCAAAACTTGTCATGTGTGTTAGACTGCAGCAAGTAGAGAGAAGTATGCAACTCTTCTACTTCAACCAGTTATAGAGGTAAAACCATTTGCACAGTGGGGTTTGGACTTCATAAGTCCAATCAATCCACCTTCTTCTGTAGGCCATAGGTATATTCTCACTATTACTGATTATTTCACTAGGTGGATTGAGGCTCTCACCTGCAAATAGTGTACTTCTGAAGTGGTAATCAGTTTCATTGAATTAGGTATTATTAATCACTTTGGGTGTCCATTGGCTTTAGTTTGTGATAATGATCCTGCATTTGCATCATTGAAATTTTCTAACTGGGCCTTTGATCATGGAATCGTTATAAATTTTTTATCCAATTATTACCCACAAGGAAATGGTTTAGCTGAGTCTTCCAATAAGAACCTTTTAACAGTCATCTGAAAGCTCTTAGAAAAGAATCCCAAGGATTGGCACACACAACTTAGATTTTCTCTTTGGGAAGATCGTACTAGGCATAAGACATCCTTAGGGACCTCTCCTTACCACCTTGTGTATGGCTTGGAACCTATATTTCCCATCTAGATAAAAATCCCCACCTTCCAGTTCATTAATGAATATTATGATGAAGGGGATAAACATGAGGCCTGCCTGGCAGAACTGTTGCACCTTGAAGAAAGAAGAGATAAAGCCTTAGAAATTTTTTCCAAACATCAGCGTGTAGTCAAGAGATGGTTTGATAGAAGAGCCAAGGTAAAATCCTTTAGAATCTCTGACTGGGTTCTTTATTGGGATAAAGCACATGATCGTAAGGGAGAGCATGGTAAATTTGACAAACTTTGGCTTGGCCCTTACCAGATTTTAGAGATTTTGGGAGACAATGCTTTTGGTTTGAAAAATCTCACTGGAGAGGATATCCCACTGCCGATTAATGGGCAGTACTTGAAGTATTGCTTCCAATCCTGAGTTGTTTACAACTCTTTCCTTGTACTTAGTTAGGTTAGATTTCCTTTTTGTTTGCTTGTTTTTTTTCTTTGGTTAGAGTAGGTTTCCCTTTCATTTTTTCTTTGTTTTTTTGTTGCTTTTGGTTAGTTTAGGTTTGCTTTGGTTTGCTTTTTGCTCTTCTTTTGCTTTGGGTTTCCTGTCTTATATGGGGTTTGTTGCATCTGCACGATAATCATTGTGTTATCTGGGACTGTTCTGAATATTTCTCATACAAACTTCAATCATTGTTCTAGAGTCAGTTGGTGAAAGTCATTTATTTGGTGTCATATTTTTAAGTGCTATGAGTAGATGATTCATGGGTTAAGCTAAATATAGAATGTATTTGGGTCTTATATTTTTAACACAAATCTTTAAAAATTCCAAGGTGGTGGTATAGGGTCCATATGAAGTCTGGTTAGGTGAAAAATATTATATTCTGCTTCAGCACCACTGTGGTCCTCAACCCTAAGTGTGAACTTCATTCTTCACAGATTGAAATAAAAGTGAAAGAAAAGGAAAAATAAAAAGAAAAAAGAAAAATATTGAAAATCAAAAGAATGAATTCAACTTATCAGGAGTATTCAAGTATCTCTACTGGGGCTATGGATACCTGAATGGTAGTAGAGCTATGCTTGGGAGGACCACATCGATAACCTCATCGAGGCTATGGATGCTTGACTAACAGTGAGGTTCTATCCAGGATGCTTTTGGAGATAGAATCTTTACGCAGCCTGGTCAGACCAAATTCGGCTCTTATTGCAACTAAGGAAAAGGAAATGAATGCATATGCACACACTTTGACCTTGGTACAGGAAAGGTTTGCTTACTTATGAATTTTGAAGCTTTTCCAAATTGGTGACCTAATGTAAGGACTAAAACCAAAGATTCTAGGTTCTTGATTCTAGTTTGTCATTGAAATGCTCTAGAGCATTTTCCCAGTAGGAGTCACCATTTGTTGTGTAGTTTTCACACACACACATACCCTGCTAAAGGCAAGGAACCTCTCTTGCTTTAGTTTTTGATGCTTTGTCCCTTTGGTTTCGAAACTTGGTTGCTCTAATGTGCTTCAATGATTATCTTGCTTGTCCAAATGACCCTGTGGAGTAATTCTTTAAAAATCCCATGCTTCCAGGTGTTTTTTGAGTTTTCCCTTGGTTTTGAGAATTTCCCCTCTGGGAGGAATTCCCCAATTTCTATTCATGCCTTTGAAATCCAATGGGGATTTCTTTGTACTATTTTTGGAGATTTTGGCTCTTCACAAAATTCCATGTCCGGAATTTCCTGAAAATCTTCGAGCCTTCAAATCCCTGAAACTCCTTTTTCCCCTCGGATTCACGAAACTCATTTTGGGTTGTCTTTTCATTGCATTTAGACTTCCTCTACAAACTCTATGGATTGTGTTTAATGAGGTTTAAGGGAGTTTTATACTATGAATTGGTTTCATTTGTCTTGCTGTGAATTTGCAAGAGCTTAACCTTTAGGTGTTGCATGTGAATCTTGCACTTAGGCTTTGGATCGATTGCTTTGGTGACATCTGCCTGGTACCATTTGTTTTTGCTTGAGTTCAAGGGTTCTTACCAGTTGCTATCTTCACAAATTTCTCTTCATTTATGGTATGTTTGCAGTGCCATTTCTTTCAACTAATGAATATCAATCACTATGATGTTTTGAATCTTCTTTGAATGTGGGTTTCAGTGACATGAGGGTCTGTAATTAAATTAGGGTTTCCCCTTTATTCTTTTGACCCCTCCTCTAAAATTGATATGGCTTTCCTTGCTAATTGGATGGTTCGATCGCTCCATTTATTGCTAGTTTTTCCTTGAATTTGATTTTGTGCATGATTTTGATTCGACCTAGGGTTTCAATTTTGGATCCCTTGCATTCGATAGATTTGATATCTAGGGTAGATTTGAGCTGATTAATTTTATTTTCACTTGATGACCAACTTCACTTTGAGGATTTTTGAGATTTATCTTGTTAGTTGAGTAAGAGAGTGGATTGGTATTGAAATTATGCATTCATGGTGAAACTCTAGGATTTCAATTATGATTTCATTGCCAATGTTGGCCGATTTGTTTTGTGGTTGACCTTCTTTGTGACCCTAACTGGGCTGACATATCATGAGATCTCTATAAGTATGGCCTTGTGCCTCATTTGTAAGGACTAGATGATCAAACTTTGAAGCAAGTTAAGTGATAGAGAAAAAGATAGTTCTAGGAATTAGTTTTATTTTGAAGCAAGTGCTATAACATAGAACATTGGAATTGTTGATGTTATTGGGTGATTCAATACAATTGAAGACATTGTGCTTTGGTGAATTCTCTTGTGTTGATTTATCTTGCATGGTTCTTGTTATATCTTTTGAAATTGCTTAGATAATATATGTTAGATTTAAAATTAGACATAATTCAATGGTGTTTATGGTTTGGTGCTTGAAGTGTTTGCAACAATCACTAGTCCATACTTTTTGCAATTGGTTGATTGTGAGTTGCTTTGCAAAGTTAGCCTGGACCATATATTCACTGTGCTTAGTTAAATTGTGAATGTTGTTCATTAATTGCAATAGGGTTGTTTTGGATGAATGTTCATGATCTAAAAATCCTTAATGCCTTAGAAGATTGCACTATTTCTATAAGATTGTAGATTACATTTGGGTTAAGCAGGAATTAGTTTTGGGTTGGTTCACTTCAAGTATCTCATCATTTGCATTGTTGGTCTTAGGAGTAGTTCTAATCTTAGGAATTTCTCTCAACCCCTTATATTTTGCTATTTATTTCATCATTTGAGTTAGATTTAGGATTTGAAGTAGCATCATATTGTAAGATCTGATAGGTTTTGGATTCCAATATTTGTTTGTAGTAAGGTCCCTTTGTGATTACCAACATTTTCACATTTATCATTGAGTTGTTTATGCATTTTCAAGACTTGACATTAGAGACCTTGGGGTTATCTCTTGAGGCTTGCTAATAGAGATTTACCTTTCAAGAGAGATAGGATACTTGTATCTTGTCTGAGTTGTTGTGCAGAAAACACCAACAACAAGTCCCTAAACATCCCGATTCTTACAAGGTCTACCATTGTCTATGACAATGGAATGAGAATTCCATACCGACAGATGAGGTAATTTAGTATGAAAGAAGAAATATGTTTTCCAGTGATTGTTGTCAAGGGAATAAATTTTATCCACTTTGTAAAGTACTTCATGGCTGTGATTATAAATTTGTGTCCATTGGATGAAGGCAGATTAATCTTTCCTACCAGGTCTAGTCCCCATTGACAAAAAGGCCATGTTGAAGTGAACGGTTGCAATTCTTGTGCTGGTGCATGGATTAGGTTACCATGGATTTGATACTTTTTCCATTTCTTAACAAACTGAAAAGACTTCTCCATATTCAACCAGCAATACCTCAAACGGAGGAGTTTCTTTGCTAGGGTTAGTCTGCTTGAATGAGTTCCACAAATATCTTCGTGAACCTCATGTAAAGCTATCTCAGACTCATTATGTTCTGGAAATTCAATAAGAGTACCATCTAGACCTTGATGGTAAAGTATGTTGGAAATTAAGGTATATCATGTGGTTTGGTGGATGAAGTTGCATTTTTGGTTTCGAGAAAGATCGGGAGGCAGGATATTGTCTTTTAGGTAAGCATAGGTCTTTCCATAAGTTGAGGATTCAACATCAACTAAATAGCATATGGTTCAAGATTCAGGATTATCATAAGTAGGATTAGACACTTGTTCCACCATAAACTCATAAGGACCTCAATTTTCCGGTATCTGTAAGAGAGAAGCAATTGTTGCCATAGCATCAAAAAATTTGTTTTCTTCCCTTGGAATTTGTTCAAATTTGATATCCACAAATTACTTTTTGAAATAATCCACCATTTTCTTATACAAAATTCTCATCTTTCATCTGATATTCATCGTTTGCTTGGTTAATGACTAGTTGTGAATCTCCATATACTTTTTAACTCTATGATCTTCCACTCAACTGCCACTTTGATGCCAATGATTAATGCCTCATATTCAGCTATGTTATTTGTACATGGAAACATGAGTCTATAGGACTTTGGGATGATATGTCCTTGAGGTGTAACAAACAGAATTCCCACACCTGACCCATGTTGTGTGTAGGACCCATCAAAATAAAGCATCCATTTTTATGTTGTCATAGTAAGAATGTCTGCATCAGGAAACTCAATTCTCATTGGACGATCATTTGTCAATGGAGCTTCAACTAACTAACCAGCTATCACCTAACCCTTGAGGGCTCTTCGATCTACGTACTGGATCTATCAAATTCACTCAAGTTCATGACCCACTTGGCTAGTCTTCCCGTTAGGGCAGCCTTGTTGAGTAAATACTTTAATGGATCAATCTTTGCTATGAGTTTGACTGTGTGGGTTAACATGTAATGCCGCAATTGCTGAGTAGCAAATACCACCGCCAAACAAGCTTTCTCGATGAAGGTGTAATTTATCGCATAACCATTCAAAGTCATGCCGATATAATAGATAGCATGTTCCTTTCTCGCAGGATCTTCCTATGCTAATAGAGCACCCAAAGAAATCTCAGTTGTTGCAATGTATAGTAATAATGGTCTATCTTTTGTAGGTGGCATTAGTATGGGTGGTGACATTAGATATTGCTTTATTTGATTGAAAGTTGTTTCACATCCTTGATCCCATTTGAAAGATACATTCTTATGTAGAAAATGATTGAAGGGATGAATTTTGTTTGCTAATTAGGAGATAAACCTCCTGATTGATTGTAACCTACCCTGTAGAGACCATAGTTGACTGATATTCTTCGATGGTGAAATTTTCATTATGGCCTTCACCTTGGCGGGATCCAATTCGATACCCTTTTCTAAAACTATGTATCCTAGAAGCTTCGCTGATGTAACACCAAACACACATTTCTTAGGATTTAATCTGACATTGAACTTCTCTAATCTGGTAAAATTTTTGTCTAGGATCTCTAGATGTCCTTCTCTGGTATATAAATTTTCTAATATATCATCCACACAATCCTCCATAAAGGTATGCATCATGTCATGGAAAATGGTGGTCATTGCTGATTGATATGTAGCCCCTACATTTTTCAACCCAAAGGGCATGATGTTCCAGTAGAATGTTCCTCATGGACATGTGAATGTTGTTTTCTTCTGATCTTCTAGTGCTATTTTGATTTGGTTGTAACTTGAGAATCCATCCATTAGTGATAACATGGCATGTCCTGCTGTTAAGTCTACAATAATGCCAATGTTTGGTAAAGGAAAATCGTCCTTTGGGAATGCCTTGTTGAGATCTTTGAATTCAATACATATTCTAATACTACTATCTAGTTTAGAAATAGGTACAATATTAGAAATCCACTCAGCATAATCAATAGATCTAATGAATCCTGTATCTAACAACTTTTTCAATTCTATTTTTACCAACAAGGCAATATGCAGATGCATTTTCCTTCATTTTTTCTTCACAGGTTTTATTCCAGATGGTAGAGATAAATGATGCATTAGAAGATCTAGGTCTAAACATGGCATATTAGAGTAAGACCAACAAAGTTAATGTGTTTGTCCTCAAAGAACTTGGTGAATTCAGGCTTTTCTTATTCAGTCATAGATGTTGCTAGATGTAGAGTTTTTTCTTTTTCTGTTGTGCCAAGATTGATAGACTGTGTAGGCTCCACCAATACTGATGATATTTCATGATAGTGTTCTAGAAGAGTGTCAAATCTCCCATCTTTTAGTTCCTGAGAGAGGTTTTCATTGTGAGATGTGTTCTTTATTTTTACTTTTTCGAGATCTAATGTTGTCTTTAAATGGTTTTCACCATTAGATCTATTATTCTTGTTTTCAATTTTGTAACTAGAAGATTTGACACCCTCCTAAATCAAAGCACCATTATGAGATTTATGAGTACAAATTGTGTCAGGTTTGTCACAACAAAGGAAATTTATGATAGCATCATCATTCACAAAGATAGGTACATTGATAGGTTTAGTTGGTTCCTAGTCGTTAAGTTCAGGATGTATTAGGGGTAAAATTCCATCATATTGGCTAAGGTCAACAACAGTGAGAGTTCTGATAGCCATTTTTTCAAGGTTGTCAATAGTGATGTCAAGGTCTATGATATTACTCTCCTCCAAGTCATCTATTTCACTCGATATTTGTCCATCTTCACTTGAGTCATCGATATTTTGTGATCCAAATACAAAGGGTCTAGTCCCTAAGCTTTGTCCCTTCTCACATGTTGGTGCATACTCTTTTATGACATCAATTTGTATGTCCTTGTATGATGCTTCAGATAAAGAATCCCACTCATTCTCATTGGAATCTATTTCAGAACTATCTCGCATTTGAAGGATTCTTTCAACAACTCTATGAGTGATTTCTTCTTTTGTTTCCCCTATATAACCCAGTCCTATTTTGTTCTTTGATTGAAGTGTGAAAGGTTGGATGGGTTCTACAATTCCCTCTTTTCTTTTTCCAATAGGTCCTTGTCCTTCATACCCCATTTTCTCTAATATGCATTTCCCCTTTCCATATTGATATGTCTTTATGTTGATAGTTGCTGATGTAGATGCTTCCTCATCTTTGTAAAGCCAATTGAGGATGGCCTTATCTTTAGATTTGTCTTCTAAAGTACCTGTATTTACAAATCTATCATCCAAAACCATGGAAGGTTGTGATGATTTTTGTGTTAATGTTAACGGTTACCCATATGATCTTGGAGATGGTAGAAATTGTGAAAGACATAAAGATTGATCAATGGAATACTCTCCCATGCCTTTATCTTTTAACTGGATCTTTTCTTTAAATTGTTGTGATAGAGAATTTAGTTGACCTTCATTGTTTGATGGAGTGGAGTCAGCAACACTTGTATCCTTTGACATGTCCTTTTTCTCAACCCATTTAGATACCACATTTGGTTTTCTTTCACTATTGGATGAACTAGAAGTGTTTGCTTCCCTATTATGGGGCACAAAAGTGTCTTGAGCTATTTTAAGCGTGTTACAATTTTGGGGATTGTTGTAGTCAGCTGATATAGTGACTTCTTGTCCATTGATAGGAAACTTTAAGCATTGATGATAAGTTGAAGGAACTTCTTACATTTCATGAATCCAAGGATGTCCCAAGAGTATATTATATTTCAGCTCTTTGTCTAACACTTGACAAAATATATTCTTCACAATTGGTCCTACTTGAATAAGAAACACGATCAATCCCTTGGAGGATCTCTCTTCTTCATCATAGGATTTTATTGTGATTTTCCTTCTGGCATCAATAGCATTATTAGAATATCCTATTGGACAGATTAGTTTTAAAGAGAAAATGTTTAAACCAGCTCCACCATCTATTAGGACAAGTTTAACATGGTGTTTTTGGATCAAGACTTCAATTTGAAGAGTGGCATTGTGCAGATGAGTAAGTGATGCGTCATCTTGTTAAAAAAATGATAGGAGTTGAGGCATGGTTAAGTGTCCCATCATAGCCTAGAATTGGAAAACTTCTAGATTATTGGATACTGTGGTGGCCACAAGAGCTTGTTCCAAACCTCCTTATGAGATGGTGATATTTTAAGGAGTTCTAATATTGATATTTGGGCTGGTATTTTCTGCAATTGATCAACTATGTTGTACTGATTTGAAGGGGTAGCATTGGTTTTAGATGTAACTCCTTTCAATATTACTTTGGATTGCCCCCTTGTTGTCACGTTGACTAGTTGATAATCTTGCCTTTCCCTAATTTATATGACATTAATATGATTGTTAGATGTGACCATGTTTGGAATCAAATTTATTGGTATGATGTCATTGATTCCAACGTTATTAGTTTGATTATCAGTGGCACCATTATTTTCTACTATAGAAATACAATGAATAGTGTTGTCATAAATGTAGTTTACATTTTTACCTTTACTATTTGTAGAAGAAGATTTTCCCTTTTCATAATTTGGTAAAGGATTTTTAAATGTATTATGCTCATTGTTCGCTTGATGTCCTTCTACAAATAATTTCTTGTTATCAATCAAATCTTGTACTAGATGTTTCAACTACATACAATCATTTTTTTGTGTCATTTGTTTTTATGAAAGTCACAATAGTCAGTGTCATTCCACCAAGATGGCTTTACTCTTGGTTCCCAATTTCTTGCTTCAGGTAATGTGATAAGTCCATGTGTAAGAATTTCTCTCATTGTTGATTCTAGTGTATGTCCCAATGGTGTGAATCTTCTTCGAATTGATGGTTTTTGATATGATTGTGGTTTAGATTCACCATTGTTTGAATTGTTGTTTTGATTGACACTTTGATTGATGTTTTGGTCATTGGTTTGATTGGTCTTTGTAGTAGTCGCTATCAAATTAAATACCGGTTTCACATTTTGTGTTTCATTTACAACATCATTGTTACTAGTATTTCTATTCTTTTTCCAAAACTTTGGTTTATCATTGTTATTGTAGTGATTCGAGGAGTTTGTATTATTTGATCCTTCATTGTAGAGTTTTATTACCCCTCTCTTGACCAAGGCTTCTTCAATCTTGGGCCCATTTTCAATCACTTTCTCAAATGTAGGTGGGCATTGTAGTTCAAGCTTGTAGCTCATCTCATCAGTTAGGTTGTCAATGAATAGTTTCATCTTTTCCTCTTCAGGTATGGAATGAGGATACCTAGCAAACAAACTTCACCATCGTTGTAGAAATGAGAGGAATGTTTCTCCTTTCTTTTGTTTTGTATTGTAAGGATCCTTTATTGTTATCTCATGTTGGATATTATAGGAGCATTGTGAGATAAACTTGTTGACTAGTTCCTCAAAAGATTGAATTCCTGGTTGTAGTTTAGAGAACCATTCCATACATTGACCTCCTAAGCTTCTTGGAAACAACCTCATCAGATAAGTTTCCTCTTGTGAAAATTCTAAACTCATGGTTCTAAATTCCCTCACATGATCTATTGGATCAATTTTACCATTGTATTTATCATATTTTGGGAATTCGTAATGTCTAGGAAATGGTATCATGTCTACACTTGGATCAAAATTATAGGGACAAATGTCCTGTAATGAGTACCTTTTTTCGGTCCCTTTTTGCATATCTTGAAGTTGTTGTTGCAAGTTTTTCATTTGATGTCTTAGGACAATCACTTTATCTATGTTTTTTGGTTTAGTTTCAGCCCCTATAGGTGCTTCTTTTAGTTGATTAATGTCAAAGTCCTTTGGAAGTTTTGCACCTAGTTCAGCTAGCATTAAAAGATATTTTTCTCCATCCTTTTCCAAAACTTTTTCCATGAATTGGTGGAAGTTAGGATCTTGTTGTGTAGTTTGAATTTCCTCTTCAGTTATTTTCTTAGGTTCAGATCGATGAAATCTATGAAATGGATTTTCTTCAACCATGATATTTAGAGATTCAATCTCTTTTTCTATTAGTTTTTGTCTTTGTAACCTTGTTAAAATGGGAATAAAAGTGTTATGGTTTTACTAAACTTTGATCTTTTTGGTGAAGTAGTGCCAAAGTTAATAGCTAAGTCAAATAGAATGATAAATTCTATTGATGCAACTAAGTTATATTTTTCTCTTTTTTATACCATTTCATTTCATGATTGTAGGATGATTGATCCTGATAATGAAACTTAACTTAATAATCAAGAGTTGTGTTTGATGATAAGGAACTTTAAAAATGTAAGATCTTGGTTTAATTTGGAAGCGTTTGGCTTGTAAGGTCATATTTTCCCAAGTTTAAGACACTAGTTTGACTGAGAAAATATTTTTGTTCTGATAAAGATCTGAATTTTGATGTCAATTATCTGATAGGAGGTAAAAATAGCTCTCTAGTTTTTTATTCTATGGATGCACTATAGCAGACCTCAGATGCGCTATAACTGACTTCATATGCGCTAGAATAGACTTCAGATGCACTAGAACAGGGTGTGAATGCGTTGATAAATTGACTAAATGTGCTGACAAACTCAATACATGCACTATAAAATAGGGTATATGCATTGAAACAGAGTTTTAATGCATTATTTAAATAGGGAAGATGTGCTAATATAATGGGTAGATGCGCTAAAATAAAGGTTGGTTGCGCTAATCTGGAAGTGGTTAGTATTTTCACAATTTTTTCTATTTGTTCTAATTTTTCTCAGTAAAAAGATTGATTCCAGGGTGTAATTTTCTAAACAATGAAGATTTTGGAGGGGTATTTTGCTTGTAAATCTTTGAATTTGATGATCTAATTGCATGATACCTTTGGAAATGACTTTATACACACAACAACAAGTTTGTAAACATTGGTTTCAACACTACATATTAAACAAAGAGTGTGTATTCTAGAATCAAGTTTGATTCTTTTAATTTCCACGGGTTTAACACAAATAAAGATAGTTCAAGCACTTTTTCTAACTGTCAAGTAGGTCACTTAGAATATCACAGCCCACAACTTGCAACTATGTCAGCTCACACAACCCTGTCACCCCCTAGAGGGCGCCCGTGTTTTTTCCTTTCCTGAGTCTTAACGAAAGTTGAATCCTCCACTTTTGGACAAGGTCTCTAATAGCTATATGGTGAGTGTCTTGGGGGCAGATTCTTCCCTCCCCTTGCACTATGATATAAAAAGTGTTTGAAAACTGACACAGTTGGATTCTACACTAAAGTTCGTAGAAAGGGTTTCTGTTTGGTGCGAAAATTTACAAACTCCCTTAAGAGACCTCCCAATTTGTAGAACAAAGATTTTTGGGATGGTTATCTTGCACACTGTCGTTGAATGTGGGTTTCCCCAGATTCACTTTTTTTTATAGTGGGTTGGAAAACCTAGCTTTGGTTGTTCTCACTTAGGTTGTTCCCATAGGGTGAGTATTTTTTCCCACTATGACAGGCCTTCTAAAGGTGTTAATAAAGCAGGATAGAAAGTCTAGCATTCTGATGGCCCAGTTAAGGGGAGAGCATAAGCCTATTGCTTTTGAAACACAGTGGACATGGGGTTCAAACTATTTCTTTAATTAAGCTAGACGCACTATCTTAACCAAAGGAAAAGCAATAATAAAATTAAATACCTGCAAACACCATTAGTAATTTGCAATTTTTTTTCTTTGACAGGCGTAAGTGTTTCTAACAACTATCTTTGACAAACGTATTTTGTACTTGCAACAAAGAAAACAGTGATTAATTCTCAGATTCTTTTTTTTTTGGAATTCTACAAAAAGAATAGTTAGATGTGCTATAACAGTTATTAAATGTGCTAAAACAATATTTGAATGACCTAAAGTAATAGTTTTATGTGCTATAGAAATTGATGAATGCATTAAAAGAAAGGGTCAATGCGCTGAAAGAAAACCCCCTGACTATGGTGAAATAGAATATTGGATGCACTGTAACAGTAGTCATATGTGCTGAAATATCTGTCATATGTGCCATTACAGTAAATGGATGTGCTAAAATATATTTCATATATGTCGTAAAAACTTTTGATCACGCTAAAACGAAACACGTCAGAAACCTGCAAGCACACTCTTCATAAAAAGATGTTAAAAATAGAGTTTTTCGGGCCCCACGATGGGCACCAATTTATGTGTGAGTAAAATATGCATAAATGAATAAGAAACACACCTTTAATAAGACATTATATCAAGAGATTTAAACAAACAACTAATCTAATTAAAGCATGAAATCTCTTAAAAGCATCTATTGCTCTTTATCTCCAAAGATTTATTAAATCACTGTGGCTCTCAGATTGTGTAAGCACTGTGATTGTTAAAATGACAATCTAAAGAATGAGATATTGTAAAATGCAAGAATATAATCCTATGTAATGATTGCTAAATGATATGATGATGATACTATAGATGAAATTGACATGAAAATTATAAAACAAACTACTATAAACTAAGATGCAGCTAAATGAAAAGCCATGATTATGATTGCTATATGATTGCTAATTGCTAATTGATATTTTCTCAATGCTCAAATGCTTAAATGCTTAGTGTTATTTCTGTAGAGTAAGATTGCACAAAGTTGGGATCCTTTTCCTGTGGAAAGAAGCTATATTTATAGATTCCCAACAACATATTTGTGATGTGGCAACAAAGCAAAGGTCTGGATTTGATTTGAAAGATTCAATGGTGAAGGATGAAGAATCCTGAGAAGATTATGGAGATTTTTCCTCCCCACAAAACATTCATTTAGAGGATAGGAAGAATCAATGGAAGAAGTTGAAGAAGTTTTCCTATAATTTGTCTCAAATTTGTCTCCAAATTTGTCTGTGAAGGCTGAGTTGAATTAACTAGATATGAAATATCTAATTTTGTTGGTGGATATGATGAGTGAAAAGAGGAAATAGCTATAAAAATATGCTTTAATTTGAATATTTGGATTTATTCAAATTAGCAAAAGAAGATATTTAATTTAATAAAACAAACTATAGAAATATGTTTATTAAATAAACATGGAAGAAATGTGGTAATTAAATAAAACAAAGTGTGTGATTTTTTATTTTTTTTATGGGTAAGTGCTAGCAAGGGGGTAGCTCCCATAATATAAGGACCGCATAAAAAAATAAAGGCATTCCCTTGCTACAAGGGGTGCCACATGCCAACAGTTGTACCGACCAAAAAATCCTACTAGATGAACAGAACATGAATTTTACTAGCACTAAGAACTGCAACAACCCAAGATTGGGAGTGCATCTTAATACTCAGATTTGAATTTTCTCCCTAGCTAAGGAAGAATGTAAAGAGATTGAGTGTTTGAGACTAGAAGAGAGTGATTTTTTTTTCTTTACCTCTATCCAAGGTTGATAAGGAAAAAATGTGGTTTTCTGCTCATTGTAATTATCTTCCAATGATGATCTATCACCTGTTCAAATAGTAGAAATCCCCCTAGTGTCAGGGAACTACAAACTAGAGATCTTCGATAATGGTTCAAGCTTCAGAATATGATGAGGAGATGCTTTATCAACCACGAGACTCACTACAGGCATACATTCTTGGACCGGGGTGGGACAGTCCATTGAGGGGGGAGAACCCGAGAGCAACCCATGCTTAGCATTGGAGCAAGGTGAGTCACCTACAACATTCGGAGTAATGACATAATGGCTAGAATCAGCCCCAATCGACCATGTGGGCTGATTTAGATCACTGTTGCCACGCACACGGGTTTGCTTCTTATTGCACTGGGAGGTGTTATGAGTAATTGAATAACATTTTCTGCACCTAAATGGGATTTTTTTTTAATCAACAGGCTGTCTCCAGTACCTATTTCCAACCTTTAATGAGATTTCAGCCGGAAGGCCTTTGGATAGGTCAAATTGGACACAGAGGCGAGCAAAGGTAGAGCTTCGTGATTGATTGTTTCTTTAGAAATGAAGTGGAACTTTCCCAAGCCATTGGCTATGGCTTTCAAACACCCAATCTCCCAAAATTGCAAAGGTAAATAGGGCAATCTTACCTAGAGAAAAGCAGAGGAAAATGCTTCAGACCGTGGATCAAAGGAGCAAAACCAGGGCTTGATGCAAAGGAAGTCACCTTAATAGAACCACAGACCAGTATTAAGTATTAGTTCCTTGTCTTCCATTGATTTGAATTCCAATATGAAGAACCCCTTTGTACAAGGGTAAATACTAATTTCATCCTGCATGTGTGCTTTCCAATTATTACTTATCCATGTGTGCAGGTTGCTTAATTTCAGCCAGATTTGCATGAATCTGCAAATTAGGGCATGCTCCATCAAGTACGCCTCTCTGTCACAGGCAGTGTTGTCCAGAAAAATTTTAGGAATTGAATTGGAGCAACAGAAAGAAAATGAGGGATGTTGAGAGGCGCGAGGGCGTGAGGGAGAATGGACCCAACTAGCATCTTTCGATGGTGAGCAAGAACCAAGCAACATACCACCAACCATTGCAGCATGGGCGTCGAGACCTAGGGCTGCCTTGAAATCAAGTTGAGGGTTCACAGCCACTGAGTCAGAGCAACTATGAGCCACCAAATTCGGGAGGTTCCCATGCAAAGGAAAAAGTGTGTGTGCCTCACCCAAGGGTTGGTGTGAGCGTGTAGAACCTGATGCAGCATCACCACCCTGATCACCATACACTTTCGCAGGCTAGGTGCTAGATATTTTTGGAGCAGAGCGAGCTATTTCAAATTTTACTTATATATTTAATTATTATATAACAAATTATGTGATTTGTTTATTTAATTAAGATGAAATAATATGATAAAGATAAAAGAATTAAATATGAACTATATAAATAAATATTTCTATTTATTTATAAGTAGATGAAAATAGAAAGGTTAATTAATAAAATAAATTGTATTTAATTAATTAGATTATCCAAACCATTTTTAGGTGTATATAGGAGGCATAGAGGATGTGCTAGCCTCTCCATGTTCATAAGTGTTGGTGTGTGTTGTAGCTGTTGATTGTGATCTAGTAACATAGGTGGGAGCTGGATCTCTCCACTTGTGGGAAAGTGGACCCTCATCCACTGTATCACTTCCCTCACTCATTAGCTAGTTGTCCTCATCCTCATCCCCATCCTCCTCGTCCTCCTCATCCTCCTTGTCCTCCTCCACCTCCTCATAGTCTGAGTCTGCCTCCTAGTCGTAGTCCTCCTCTACCTCATCTAAAAATAGGTCTGCTACCCTAACCCCTGTATCCTCACCTGTCTCATCCTCATCATCCCTTTGATCTGCAAGAGGCCTCACAAAGCCTATAGGTTGGTCCATAGGAAATACTAAGGCTGGTTGTGCTATAGCCCATCGCTCATCATATGCATCTATAGCACCAACCTCATCAACGTCAGAGACTAGAGGCATGTTGAGATCTAAGTCATCTGAGTCATTGGGTACAATGTCATCCATTGTTAGTTGTCTCGTATCTCTTGGCCTCTAGGCACTCTCCATTGACCGCCTATAAAATGGTCATGCTACTGGTGGCACCTGTACATGTCTGAATTCTCATGACATGATCATAGTACAATGGTCTTACTACGTAATCATACCTCCCTAGTATAAACTTTTCCCAATACATCCTCCTCAACTGATGAGTCTCATCTAGCCACTGTGGTATCAGCTGGTAAGGTCTTCAAAGGATCTCCTCCTAATCTAGGTGGTCAAATCTGACTCTCCAAAAATGCAAATCTGCATATTGCCATGCTCACCTCAGTGGATAATTGAAGGAACATGGATATCCTAGAATGTATATAGATGGAAATCTTGTTGGTTTGGTGTATTTGATATGCTCTAGGCACCAAACCTATAGAAGTGTATAATGCACCATGCTCTCGACCTCGTGATAAGAAAATCATCCCAAATCATAGTACAAATGTGTAAGCATGCTTCGACCCCATGCATAGACAGTCTCGTGATGCTCCATCTTCGATATCATGTGAAATAGGCCTCCATCCAGGTGTGCTCCCTAACCATTTGGGACTAGTACTAGTGCTACGACAAAAATCATAGTCTGTCTCACAAGTGGTGATCGTTCATAAAGTAGACATTGTAGCTCAATACGTGGCCCCACGATCTCATCTCGAACCGGTCCTCCAAGGTAGTACCCTTATCTGCTCTCATTTTCTTGTATGTATGGTCCTCTATGAAATGGACTCTCTCACCTTGAATGGAAACTTGAAGGATGCGATGTACATCCTCTAGAGTGATCGTCATCTTGCCGATAGGGAGCCAAAATGTGTAGGTGTCTGGATCCCATCTCTTTGATAATGCCATTAACATGACATCATGGTATCTCATCGGTGGCATGAGATATGCCTAATATAATCTAGTGGCCTGCAAGGTCTATCTATCTTGCCCCAATAGTGTTGTGACGAGGTCTCATAAGCAACTGAATAATCTGTCACTGAGATATTGTTGTGATCGTAGAGGACTCTAACAAAAAAAGAAAAAAATATCACCTATAAGCATTCTAAAATTTTTAATTTATATATCAACAGTCCAAAAGTGTACTAAATTTTCTCTAGGGTAATTTTCTAAGGGTCTTGGACACTTTATTCCCTTTTAGGGAAACTTCATGAAGAAATGAGATACTTTGTAAAAAAGTGGGACACTTCGTGAAAAAGTGGGACACTTTGCAAAAAAAAGGGGACACTTCGCAAAAAAAGGGATGCTTTGTGACTTTTTCTTCTAGGATCCTAAATCTATCTAGAAATGCGTAAAACATAAAATAAGTGCACAAAAACAAAGCTAAGGTAGAGAAGAATCCATTCATAGGATGTTGAAGGTCATCTTGCACTACCTCCTCACCTAGGCTATCAAGTCTCGGAGGAACATACACTCAAATGCTAAGGATTATCACCCACTCTCCTCCGAAATCAAACTACAAGAAGGTGAAAGACAAAATGATTACAAATTACTTCACTTTTTACTCTTATATATGTTTAAATTAGGTCATTTGCATATTAGGGTTAAAAGTTATTTTTCATTCAAACTCACATACCAGGGGCTACAAAGCTTTGTTTTTGATGTCATTTATTATGTTGGATTTATGATTCTGCTCCTGTTCTCATTAAATGTCTATCACTATGTGGTATGGTACTTGGAAATACCCTATGATATGACTTATGCAATTTGATGTGGTTAGACTGCTCCCTTGATTCCACCTCCATAAAGCAAACAAAATCAAAGGAGGGCATACATCTACCCTCGAATTTGATTTCATGAAGAAGTTAGATCATGAGAGGATTTTTGGAATGACTGACAAATTGGTTTTATAGGATGCGGTTCCTAACATTGTAGTTTTGTAGATAACTACAATAGGGGATTCATTCTCCCATGCTTGCAAATGAATCCATATGAGTATCCTTTTATGAAATCAAGTTTACTGTTCAAATTCCTTTAGCTTACATATGCATGTAGAGTCATATGGGTGCTAAAGTGGGGGCTAAATGTAGTGTAGAAAATTGTATGATCTTCTTGGAGACAGTATAATTTCACACTTAATTTGGACCTATTTTAGTACACCTACATGTATGATCCTTTAAATAATCGATAATAGGCTCCTAAGACCCTTTATTTTGGATCCCAAGGCTTATTTTGACTAAAATCCTGACAAAATCAACAAATGCATTCAATTTTCTAACAACCCAATATTTACTCACCTCAAATGGCTAGGGTGGGAATCATACACCACCTTGGCAATATGAGTCTCCCTAGGTAGGACCCATATGCCACAAGTGGCATATGAGTCTTGTGTGGCCCCTTTTTAGGGTTTGAGTGGGAAATCAAGGTTTTAAATTCAAATTTTTGGTTAATGTCGGCATTTGAGATCTAATAAATGGTAGATTAGATGAAATGCTTATATAAATAAGGTTTAAAATCATTATTTTCATTTAGAAAGATATTCAATATCTAAGCATTCACAAGCATTCCAGCATTCTCTCACAAGAGCATTCAAGAGCAAGTACCAAGCAATGTTGAAGTCATGGAGCAACATAATAGTGTTTTTGTAGGTCTTCAAGCTCACTTTCATTCAAGACCTAGCATTATCAAGGATTGATGATGGTTTCCTATGGTGAATCATGATGGATTCTAGGTTGGGGAGATGCAACTAGCCATTGAGCTAACCCTAATGACTTTTTCCCTAAGTGATTCCATCCTCCATTATCATTCTACTTTCAGCCTAAAGGAAGGTAAATGCATTATTGTGACTTATTAGGGTGATTAGATATCTCCCAAAGTGAGTCATCATCTCTATGTTCATTCATGCATCTTATTCTAGCACATTAATTAGAATAGGGTTTCATTGCATTTTAGACTTCCTAATCTTAGGTGTGCCTAATATTAGGGCTTGCATGCACATTTAATTTCAAAATCTATCATTTCTATCAAGGTTTAATTACTGAACTAGGGGTTTGACCAAGGCAATGTTAAAAGGCATAGGACAATTGAGAGGGGGTGGGGTGAATCAGTTGTCACAAAAATTCAAACTTAAAACTTCAACACTTATCAATTCCACAACCACACTATTCTATTATTAAGTATGAACATGAAATGTAGAAAGCATAAAGTAAAATAAACACACTAAACACTAGATTTTACGTGGAAAACCCAAAGAGGGAAAAACCATGGTGAGGATTAACTCACAATATAAAGTAGATCCAAAAGTGAATGTATAAGGCTCACTGCCAAGGGCCCACTGCCCTAAAAGGACTCATTGTCTAGATACAAAAGCTCACTACTTACAAGGAGGATCACTTCCTATAAAAATATTTACAAAACAAAATTGGGCTTCACAACCAAAATGAACTGAAAAGAGTGCACCTATCAAGTGCTCATGTAGTTCTAATGATGCTCAATAGACTGACTTAACACACTTCATCATTTTTTCTCTTCTTTACTTTCACATTCACTATTGCTTCATCAATTACACACACTTTCTTCAAAAACTGTTCAACACATATATATACTCGATCTATCTGCAAGCATCAATTAGGTCAGCCTAATTAGATGCATTTCCTTGCTTACCAAAAATACCAACCTGTTGGCTTCAAGAATTCACAAAATATTCCAAATGGCAATTCACACATGCTTAATATGCTACATCATGTTGGCATAGACCTAGGATAGGTCGCACATATATCCACATAACAAAATTAATTCATCATATCACGACTAATCCAAGAAGTCGGCCAGAAATAGACTTAATTACAAAAAGTAATCAACAGAATAATGCCAATACGTCGTACGAGTACCAGAGCACAAGAGATTCTAAACATACATGCTTTCAACAATCCTAAACTATTTCCCAAAACCACAACAATCAACTACCAACTGCAAAGGATTGTGGACCAGAATACCAAATAGTGCAGCTTGAATACCGGATGAAAATACTGCATCAAGCACTATGACTTAAGCTTGCAATCACAACATGGTGAGATCAATGATGACACAAAACTGTAGAGATGATCATTCTTCTTCATTCTTCCAACAATCTCCCTCTTTGTCATTGATGGCAACATGTGTCAACTTTTAAAAAAAAAAACACAACATTATCATAGCTCTCTCCCCTATATCTTTATACTCTAACTCTTTCCATAACTTTCTCCCCCTTTGACATCAATGGAAAAGGGTGAAAAAATAGATAGGGTGTAAACATATTTATATACACAAAATTACATCTTCCCATTTCAAACATTCATACAAGAATGACACTTTTTACATGAAATATTTTCTTATACTTCTCTCTTAAGATCGAAAGAACTCTTTTCCACGCAAGAAAAACTGAATTCATTCTTGCACTCATACCTTCAAACAAGGATAATTTTGTAAAGGATGATGTATGATCAAAAGACAAACACAATTGTTCACAATTTTTAGCATCAGAGAGGATTCCAGAGAGATGATCTAACTGGACCTCAACAACTTCCTTAACCAACCATAATGTTCTAACCATATCTTCTCTTTTCTTTTGAGTAGTCAGCAATTCTACCTATAGTTATCCAACTCTTATTCTTTATTTTCCATCCCTTTCTTTGAAGAAATCAAAGTTTGTTCCAATACTATTCATCTCAGCTTCAATAGCTTCAATCCTGCTTATGAAATTATCAACAGTTGACGGCCACTGGAGACAATACCTGTAAATGTTAGATATTTCTTTGATGCATTCTTTTATCTCATTCATATGTTTAGATAGTACTTGCTTTGCTTTGTTACATCTTCTTTCAATCATAGCTTTGAATTTATGTCCTTCAGGTTCTTCCAACAATGTTCTCTCTTCAACAATCTCTACAAGCTCATCTAGTAAGGAATCTGACACATCTAAAACTGAAATACCTTTATTCAGCAAATAATCAACCAACACATCATCAATTTTAAGTTTCTCAACCAGAGAGCACGCATTCCACATTTCACCAATCTTCTTCATCTTACCCTTATCTAGTAACATCCGTATATCCTCTGTATCAGATCCAGATAGAAATTTTTCTTCATTCTTCTCTTCCAGGACACCTGTTACAATATTTTTCCTCTTTTTCAGTTCTGGAGGAGACTCACCAATGATAATTTCCAACTTTCTCTTACCGGAGGATGAACCCCACTTCAAGCTGACTCAATATTGACATACCAGAGCATAGATTTTTTATTAAGGATGTGAAATATGATCTGCAATCACTTACATTATCTGCCAACAATTTCAAGTATCTGTACACTTGTTTCCCAATAGGAATACTAGATTCCCACACTACATTTTCTCTTCCCGATAGGGAGTTCAAAAAGTAAAAGGTCAAGCACACAAGCAAAGATCTAAATCGAAAGGGATAACCTTCAACCAATGAAATTCAAGCATTTTTAGATGGATTTTCAAGTAATAGGCTACACAAATCGAACTACCTATTTTCCTTAAACATCATATGTGCAATATATACCACAATAGCTGAAGTTGAACATTCATGATTTATGAAATAGATTTTGTAAGAAATTTCGTACGCAACATACCTTATAGCCGAATTCGCAAGTGTGTTTATCAATAGAGCTCAAGGATCTTTATTAATGCCAATAAGTTCCTCCACATCTTTGTATTTCACGATTTTCTTTCCAGGGAGATCCCCAATACTGCATAAGCCAGTAATTGCTTTGATCACTTCCTTTGTGATTATGTAGGGTTTTTCTAATACAATGTTGCCATTCTTGAAATGATTCAACAAGAAAAAAATGAACTCTTTATCAGCAAACCACAAAAATTATCCCCAAAAATCCATACCTAGGGTTTTTATGCTCTGTAATTCATTTTCCTTCAGCCCTAGTTCCATTTCTTTCATCTTCCTATGATCAAATTCTTCCAATTCAACTCCTTTCATTTTCAATGGAATATCGCCAATCGATCCTCTATCCATTGTCATGCTTAATTCGTTAATATTCAATCAAGACTTCTCTTTTTCCTTCATAGACTGAGAAATAATTTTTGAATATCTGTAATGATTTCTTCAAATATCTTCATAAATGCTTCAGATCACTTCGAGATCACTCCAAGTCACTTTTCAAACTCTTCAAATGCTCAACTAATAAAAAAGGCTTACAAATTTTATCTTATACACCATCGGTTTTCCCTAAAAAGCATTAAATGTGGCAGACATCAAAAAGTTGCTAAAAACATTCTTCTCAACATAGAAAACCCTAATTCGATCTGCAAATTATCATGTCAACATGTTTTCTTCTGGTTCCTTTTCCAAAACCTCTGATTATTCATTCTTCACATTCCATCCTCATTCCAGCCTCTGACACGCCATTCATCTAGGGGGCTTTTACAATTTTCTAATAAAGCTCCCCCTAAGACCATGCTAGGTCTAATTCTCAGAGGAGTTGTCCATACTGGATGAGGGCACAAAAATATTAGTAGTTTCAAGTTCTTCCTCTTTCTTCTTCCATATCTTATTCATCTCTTGCTTCATCTCTTCTTTATTGATCTTCTTTACCAATTCATTCTTCTCTACTAGAGCAAACTTCTTTCCCTTCCTACTTCTACAAACCTTTGAGATATCTCCAAGTTTGTTACAATTATAGCATACTACACCTTTCTGATTAGTTTGACCTCCATTACTTCTCAATCTACATTGATTTTCTTTGTGTCCAAATTTGTTATAGGTATAGCAGTAGCCATTAAAGGATTGAGGGTATGCCCAGGATCATGATGGGCCAAAAAGTGGCGATATGAAGGTTATTTGTACGGTATGTTGCTGATGAATTTTTTTACCCAAAATTGATGAAACGAAAAGGGTTTTTAAAGGAGATTCTCAGCTTTCCACCAATATAAATTATGCTTTACTTTGAATTTAATAAATAATTATTATTCATTTTCTATTTGAATTACGACTAAAGTCCTGATTGATAGGCTGATTAAAAAATATCTATAGCTTTTAAATGGTATCACATTTTTAATTCAAAAACATGCATCACATTCTATGCTTTGCATACTATAGGATTAAAAAAATGAATTTCATGAAGTTTTGACCAAGTTAAGGTGGTCGACATACGAAGTTTTTATATTTTTTAAAAGTTGTAATAAAAATCATAATTAATTATTTACTTGGAAAAATTACAAAAAATGCATCACATTGAGACATGAGTCATCTACTTATATCTAAAATCTTATAAAAAATATTATCATTTTATTGTGGTTAGGTGGTCAACAAACACTACTTATTTTTTCCCTAAAATTTAAGTACTCTGCATTGAAATTTCAAATTTTCACCAAATAATTTTTTTGTAAATAAACCTCATAGTTTGCAAACTACATTCAATTTTCTACATATTCTATTCTTACATATTTTTTAAATAATATAGATAACTTATTCAAATTTTTACGTCAAGTTGCCTAACTCTGATTTTTCTTAATTTTTTGCCACTTAAGGGCCTATTTTTTCCATGATGATCTTGCACATACCCTTGATTCATCTTTCTTCCATTAAATCTATTCATCATTACCCGACTGGTCATTCTCACCTGAGATCTGCATTTAGTAACTTTATGTCCAAATTTCTTACATTCAAAACACTGTCCAAGAAACTGATTCATCTTGCTCCTACATTTTTTCCCCTTATGACCATATTTATTACAACAAAAATAAATACCATTGAAAGAGGGATACCTTTGTGCATTAGGCCGACTCACAGGCGATATCCTTACAAACTTTCTTTTCTTCTTCCCTTTGTCCTGAGTCATTTGATTGTTAAAACTTTCACCTGCATCATTTCCCATGCCACCTTTCTCTTTACTTGGTTTTTGTCTTGGAAGCAGTTCTCCAAGCTTGTTGGAGCTAGATCTTAAATTGTTCTCACATAGTTTTTCCTTCTCTAGTTCTACTCTCAAGTTTACTACCTCCTATTCAAGTTTAGAGCATTCATCAGACAAATTCTACACCATTGTATTTAGACATTCTTCAATTCTCTTATTTTCTTCTACAAGCACTTTCAGTCCAATGATCTCTTGTTTCAGCTGCTCACTCACTTCTTTGTGTCTTTCCTTGAATTTCTTTAATTTTTCTTTCAACTTCCAGACACATTCATTAGCCTCATCTAGATTTTTTTTCAAGTCTCTATTTTTATTTTCAACTTTGTCAAGATCCTCAAGTGTAGTCCAGAGTTCTTTATCATCAATCTGATCAACCTTTAGGATCTTCCTCAAGCGATTAAGCTCTACACCAAGGAACCAAAGCTCTAATACCAATTGTTAAAAGGAACATGACAACTGAGAGGGGGGGTGAATTAGTTGTCACAAAATTTCAAGCTTAAAACTTCAACACTTATCAATTCCACAACCACACTATTCTATTATTAAGTATGAACATGAAATGTAGAAAGCAAAAAGTAAAATCAACACACTGAACACTAGATTTTACATGGAAAACCCAATGAGGGAAAAACCACAGTGAGGATTAACTCACAATATAAAGTAGTTCCAAAATTGAATGTATAAGGCTCACTTCCCTAAAAGGACTCACGGTTCGGATACAAAAGCTCACTACTTACAAGGAGGCTCACTGCCTACAAAAATATTTACAAAACAAAATTGGGCTTCAAAACTAAAATGAACTGAAAAGAGTGCACCTAACAAGTGCTGATGCAGTTTTGGTGATGCTCAATAGACTGACTTAACACACTTCATCATTTCCGCTCTTCTTTACTTTCACATTCACTACTACTTCATCGATTACACACACTTCAAAAAAATTTCAACACATATATATACTCGATCTATCCACAAGCATCAATTAGGTCGGCCTAATTAGAAGCATTTCCTTGCTTACCAAAAATACCAGCCTATCGGCTCAAGAATTCACAAAATCTTCCAAATTGTAATTCACACACTTAGTACACTACATCATGTCGGCATAGACCTAGGATAGGTTGCACATATATCTACATAACAAAATTAATTCATCATATCACGACTAATCCAAGAAGTTGGCCAAAAATAGACTTAATTGCAAAAAGTAATCAATAAAATAATGTCAATACACTATATGAGCACCAGAGCACAAGAGATTTTGAACATACATGCTTTCAACAATCCTAAACTATTTCCCAAAACTACAAGCATCAACTACCATCTATGGAGGATTGCAGACCAGAATACTGAAGAGTACAACTTGAATACCGGTCCAGATACCAGACCAAAATACCGGATCAAGCACTGTGACTTAAGCTTGCAATCACAACATTGTGACATCAATGACAACACAAAACTATAGAGATGATCATTCTTCTTAATTCTTCCAACAGGAAAACCCCCCATAATCAAATCAACACAATATTCTATTTTGTAGGTCTTTCAATAGGTTCAGATCTAGAAATTAGGTTTAGAAGCAAGAACAGAGATAGGAGAAAAAAATCACATCTTAACTTTCCAAAAAATTAGAATGAGACTGATATTCCACTTGTGGTGTATGAGTCTTGGTATAGCTCTTTCTGCGAGTTTCAAAGTATTCAAACTTGTCACTGCCAGATTCGCCCAGCCTGGTGTATGATTCCTAGTGTGCATCAAAAAGTAGTATTTCCAAGATTTCAGACCCTCATTCAATCCTCTTTAGTTTCCAAGTGCACCTCTGTACTTTCTCAATCTTTTATTCTACATTTCAGTTTCATAATCTAGGTCATCTGTTTAAGTCTTGCATTTCATTTACATTTCTTGTATTTCCTAACGCTAGCTTGGTGGTGAACCCCTCTTTAATATTTAATCACACCCTAGGAAACCTTATTGTAGATATATTTCCCTCATTCTATCCTTGGATTGATATCTCTAGGGTTTCCTTAAGCGAAACTTGTAGAAAATTGGTGGTTATGTGTCCTAAAACATCACATACAAACAACCATTTTCCTAGGTTTTAGCTTGATGCATTCACCATTGAGTGTAATAGTAATTATGTGAAAAGAAAATCTATGGAAGAGGTGATGGTTTCACCTTCAATAGATGGTCATGGCTTTTGGGTACCCAAGGGTGCTCTTTCTTTTGAATCAAAGTTACTTGCAGAGAAAACAATATTATGGCACCAAAGACTTGGCCACATTGAAGAAAAGGGTCTAAAGACCTCAAATTTTTTTTTTTTTTTGAAGGGTTATGTGATTTTAATCTTGAATTTGATTTCTGTGAGCATTGCATTTATGTAAAACATAACCATGTTCAATTTTACTCGAGTTCTCATAAATCTTGTGGTGTATTGGATATTATTCATTCTGATGTATTTGTTCCTATAGATGTTCCTTCAATTGGTAAATCCACATATTATGTTTCATTTATTGATGATTATAGTAGAAGGACATGGGTATACTTTCTAAAGAGTAGATCTAAAGTTTTTAGTTGATTTAAAGAATTTAAAGAAATGGTTGAGTTGCATACTGGAAAGAAAATAAAATGTTTGAGGACTGATAATGGTGGTGAATTTTTCTCTAATGATTTTGATAGATTCTATAAGTATTGTAGTATTAATAGAAAAACTAAAATTCCATATTCTCCAGAGCAAAATGGAGTTGCAAAAAGAATGAACAGGACACTGATGGATACGGTTAGGATTATGTTGAGTGGTGTTGGTCTACAAAAAGGTTTTGGGCTAAAGTTGTTGCCACTGCTTGTTACCTGATTAACAAGTCTCCTACATCAGGTCTTGTTGATAAGACACCTATAGAGGTAGGGTTGGGCCACAATCCTTTATTAATACATCATAGAGCCATTGGTTGTGAGGCATATGGACATGTTCCAAAGGAGAATTGAACAAAGATGGAAGAAAATTCTATGAAATGTATCCTCATCTGATATAGTTATGGTGTGAAAGGATACAAGCTTTGGGATCCTATTGTACAAAAGGTAATACATAGTACAAGTGTTATTTTTAGAGAAACTAAGCCTTCTTCTATTACATTACAGAGAAAACAAAGTATACATGAAGATGTGACTCAATTTCCTTCTACACTTGAGGAAGTTGAATCAAGGAGCATAGGTAGACAGGAAGTTGAGGAGAGATCATCTAGCTCTAAATCTTCAGAAGAGGGGGAAGAACCTCCAACTCAGCTTGTTTGCAGGTCTACAAGGCATAGAGAACCACCTGAAAGGTATTCACCTAATGATCGAATATGTGTTTTTTCTTTGAATACTAACATGGATGAAACCAGATCGGTATAAGAGGTATTAGGTATGAATGATGTAGAATCCTGGAAGATTGCTATGGATGACAAAATGGTAGCTTTGAAAAAGAATGATACATGTGATCTTGTACCATTGCTTGAAGGAAGAAAACCTATTAGTTTCCAATGGGTGTTCAAGAAAAAGATTGGTTCAAATGGAAGTATTGAGAAGTATAAAGCAAGGTGGTTACAAAAAGGTTACTCTCAAGTTGAGGGTATTGATTATGGTGAGATAATTTCTCCTATTCTGAAAATGACATCAATTATATTTTTTCTTTCTATTGTTGCTACTTATGATTTAGAGGTTGAGAAAATGAATGTGAAATTTACTTTCCTTCATGGTGACTTGGAGGAGGATATTTAAATATGACACAACTAGAGCACTACGTGGTGAAAGGTAAAAATGAATTGGTTTGCAAATTAAAGAAATATTTGTATAGCCTAAAATAGAGTCCTAAGATTTGATACATATGTGTTGATTTTTGGATTTGAGCATTCTAAATCAAATCATTATGTTTATTATAGAAGTTATGGTGATCATTTCCTATTTATTGCATTATATGTTGATGATATGTTATTTATTGGTAAAGGGAAAGCTGTGATTTTAGAACTAAAATCTCAACTTGCTACTAAATTTGAAATGAAAGACCTTGGTGCAACTAAACACATTCTTGGGATGGAAATTAGAAGAGATAGAGTGAACATAAAGCTATGGCTTGGCCAAAGTAAGTATGCCAATTCAATTTTACAAAGGTTTGATATGCAGGATTGTAAACCATTGTGTGTTCTTGTTTTAGTTGGAACAAAGTTATCTATTTCAGATTGTCCAACAACCCCCTAAAAAATGGAAGACATGAGCAGAGTGCCTTACCAAAGTGCATTTGGAATTTTGATGTATGCTATGGTTTATACTAAACTAGAAATTACTCAAGTAGTGGGAGTTCTTTCCAAATATATGTCTAATCCTAGTAGATTTCATTAGAATATGGTTAAAAGAATCTTCAAATATTTGTGTGGTACCTCAAATTATTCCTTGTGTTATCATAGTAATATGATTGAAGATGAAATTTCCCTTGATATTCATGGTTATGTTGATTTAGATTGGGCAGGTGATGTTGATAGCAGAAGATCCACCTGTGCTTATGTGTTTACATTATTTGCTAGTGAAATTAGTTGGATGAGTAAGCAACAAGCTATGGTTGCTTTATCCACTATTGAAGCTAAGTATATAGTATCTACTCATTCTTGTAAAGAAGCCATTTGGCTTAAGAGACTATGTTTAGATATTGAAATAAAAAAGGTTCAGTGACAATTTATTGTGATAGTTAGAGTCTGATATGTCTAGCTAAGAACTCAACATTTCATTCCAAGACCAAGCACATTGATGTACAATATCATTTTTTTTCAGATATGGTTGAATATGGTAGGGTAAAGCTAGTTAAGGTAGATACTTTGATGAATTTTTTTTATTCTTTAACTAAACCTATGAGCATAGAGAAATTTATATGGTGCTAAACTGAGACTATGGACCTTTCGACCCCTAGTAGTTAAAAGATGATGTTTATACACCCTCTCATTGTTTTTGCAAGGTGTTCGACAAGTGGGAGATTTGTTGTGAAAATGTTTCTCAACCTTGCAAGTAAATAAGGTAATGTTGATACAGTAGTGCGGGGGGGTGCAGGGGGGTACCCCCCTATGGGGGTTCGGGGGCTGCACACCCTAGTGAGGGTTTAGGGGCAGTGCCTCCGAAAACCACATTTTATGTATGTTTTATTATTGTAAATCTGGATTGTTCATCATTAGGTCTTAGATCTAACGATCGATATTTTGTTGGCTTGACTTTCCTTAGAAGAAAACCTTATTTTATGAGGTTCTTGTATTATGGTTGTGTAGCATGATGTATTCTAAGAGTATGATAGTAGTTGTGTTGCCTCTAGATCTTTGGTTGGTGATACGCCTATCAGAAGCTTGCTCTACAAGTATATTGTAATCTTTGTGATTTTTGAATAATATATTGGGAAAATTTTGGAGTGTGGGGTTTTTCTCCCAAAATGGTTTTCCCCACATAAATCATTGTGTTGTGGTATGCATGATATTTATATTTATTTTTGTTTATGTTTGTGTAACTGTTGAAAATATCTGTAAAAGTTTTGCATTAATCTCCTCTCAAGATTAGTGTAGGAAGTTGTTCTGCTAGCATAGTTTCCTTACAGTTATGAATCTATTTTCATCCAATTTTTCTAGTTCCTCTATCCTTTATGCTAAATAATTATCGTTATCTAACTACAAGGTTAGTGTGGTAGATATGTTTGGGACTATAAATTTCATTGGAACTACCACATCAATTCCATTTACCAATTGAAATGGTGTAAAATTAGTGGTCCTCTTATAAGATGTGTGGTAGGACCAAAGTATTTCAGGTATCTTAATGTCCCAATCTATCCTATTTCCCTTGCACATTTGTATAATTGCTATCCCAATTATCTTATTTAGAGCCTCATTTGCTCATTTTTTTATGGATGGTATAGTGATCTCTTATTATGTGTTTTCATGATTTTTTGTAGAATTTACACAATTAATTTATTAACAAAGTGTTTTCCTTGACCACTTACTATAGTTAGTGGGAAACCATATCTAGTGGTTATATTCTCATATATGAATCTTGTGGAATTTTATCTAGTATAGTCCCTAGTAGGTTCTATCTCTAGAAAATTTGTTATTTATTCGCAGGAGGGTCGATTGGCCCTATAAAGTCTATCACCCATTTTTAAAATGGGATTTTAGCTAAGAATAGTTTCAATGGCATCTCATCTCTTTTGGTAGGTATCCCCACCCTTTGACATATATCACAATTTCTTTTATAATCTTTGGCGTCTCTGTAAAGGATTAGCCACCATGGTCCTACTAGTTCAACCCTTTTTGTTATTAAATTTCACCAAAATTATGTCCCCCTATTATTCCTTCATGTGTTTCTTTCAAGATAGATTCTCTTTCATGTTCAAATATAACTCTTCTGATGATTTCATCTCTCCCTATGTGGTGTAACACTCCTATTAATGTTTATGGTAGTGACTTCTGCACAAGAGATTTTTTGGTAAATTCTCCCTTAGATAGGAGTATAGGAATGTTATGTAGTTCTTGTAGTACCATATTTAGTTTAAACATGTGTGTTCTTGGTAGATATTTTGGCTAATCTTTTGGTTCCTCCCCTATTTCTATCATTTATAAGTAATCCAATCCTTGATTGTGTTTCTTGAGTTTGACCATTATCTTAAAATAAAATTATTGGAATAGGAGTAACTACTAGCATATCCTTCCTTGTATAATAGGCTTATTGAGTAAGTACTTTAATGGTTCATTATATGTGAAGAATACAAATGGTATTGACAATAAATAGTGTCTACTTTTTTGTACTACATAAACCATTGCTAGGGATTCTCTCTCGATAGTGGTGTAGTTATTATTTTCCTTAGATAGTTTTCTACTTGCAAAGTCTATGGGGTGATCTTTATTTCCTTTGGGTTGACCTAATACTGGTCCTATGGCCACTCTTGATGAATCTACATGTACATGAAATTGTGTGTTCCAATATGGGAAGATTAGTATTGGTGCTTGCACAATTTTATTCTTCAATGTGTTAAATTATTTTTGACATTCCTCATTCCATTCAATACTTCTACCAAATTTATTTTTCAGTATTTATTCCATAGGTGCAGCTATTCCAACATATCCTTTTTTGAATTTTTGATGCTATCTAGTATATACTAGAATTTTTTTACTTCTAAATGTGTTTTTGGTGGTGGTAATTTCATGGTTAAAGTAACCTTCATAGGGTCTACCATCAAACCTTCCTTTCATATGATATGTCCTAATAATTTTCTATATGGTACCACAAACATACACTTCTTCAAATTCAATGTAATCTACATGGTTCAACACCTATTGAGCATCATCCTTGGTACTTGTATATGATCCTTGACCAAACAATATTCTATGCAATTGCCTAAATACACCTCCAAAAAGTCATGTATAAATTCTTTAAAAGAATTTATCATTATCTTATTGAATACCATAGGTGCATCATTTAAACCAAATGGAATTACTATGTACATGTACAATCCCCATTCTGTCACAAATGTTGTTTTTGGTTGGTCTTCCTCACTTATTCTTACTTGATGATATCTTGAAAATCCTTTCGTAAAAAAGTATATTTCTCTTCCTGGTATTGATTCCAAAATTTATTCTATGAATGGTGTAGGAAAAGGGTCATGGCATGTAGGATTTTTTCAATTCTCTAAACTCAACGCAAATCATTATTTCACTTTTTTCTTATTTTAAATTACTATAGGGCTAATCAACTTTGCATCTTCTATCAGTTTGATTATTTTCTCTTCTAAATTTTTGTCTAGTTCTACTTTGACTTTTTTCTTCATATTGGGTTTTAGGTGGTATGGTCTTTTCCATACTAGTTTAGCTCCTTCTTTCAACTATATCTTCATGACCCTACTTCCTTCTTTATGCATTTTAGATCTATAAATTTCCTAGGGAATATTTCTTCAAATTCATATAGCATCTCTATAACTTTTTCCACTAATTTATCATCCCAATAATCTCCTATTTAAATAGTCAGTTTAGGATCTCCTCTCTAGCAGTGCTTTCTTATTTTAGTTTGGTCTGTTGATTATAATACTTTTTTTTGGCATCTATTGGAGATTATAATTCTATTTCCCCTTGTTGAACTTTGATATCTATGTTGTGGGAATCCTCATCATCTTGTTTAGTTAGGCAACATATTTTCTCTAGTAATGTAGTTTGTTTATTGAGCCATTCCACTTATCTTTGTATGCCTTCTAATTATGGAGGTGATGTAGAGGTTTACAGTACAACCATTTCTTGAATTTCCTCTATTTTGAATATTATTTCCTTCATTTTTATTAATGTGGTATGTATATGTGTGTTTTCATTGTAAAATGAGGTGTGGAAAAAATTGTTTATTAGTTCTTTTTAGTTGTTGGTTTCTCCTCTTTTTGAGCTTGGTTTTTGTACCAAGTTTGTGCTATAGATGCTAATGTACAATAAAAAAATTGGATATATATGCATTTATCATACTCATTTCGATATTTCCATGTATTAGTATAAATGTTGAGATGTTCCTCTAGTGAAATCTATCCATTATACTTAGGTATGTCCTTATATTCCCCTTCTTGTAGTAGATACCTTGTCTTAATTAATATTTTGAATATTTCTCATTGTGTAAATTTTTCTTTTTGTGCATGTTACCAACATGCGGCATTGCAAATGAGTGTATGCTTTAATATGTCTAGTCTCCTTTCCTTAGCTTGTATTTTCTTTTCTATGTGATAAATGATAGTAGGTCTCCAATCCTTGAGTATTTGGGAAACTTGATGTGTGAAATACCCCATGAAATGTGATTTATATAGAGATATTTCTAAGATGTAACTTCTATTGTGTCTTATGTCTTGTTGCACAGTTGTTTTGTATTTCGTTATGTGAAAGTGTGGTAGAATGCGAAGGATTATTTAATCTTCCTAATCATACATATGCTACAAATTCTCATAATTTTCTAGGAACGGAGTTTCAATTACTCCTACATTCATATGTGTCTAATAACTCCTCATTATTGGTGTTATATGTGTTTCTTTCAATTTCAAATTCTCCTTCTGAGTTTTGGTATTACAGATTGTCACTTGGTGGTAACCATGAAATTATGTATAAGTTTTTGTTTTTGGATTCATTGTATTCTTATGTGTTTACTTCTTCTACGTATGCTTCATTAGGAGTTTTTCCCATGGGTATATGCAAGGATGCTAGTGTGTTTTGTGGACATCTACACATAGTGTAGGTGTCCAACTCATCATTTTGTAATAAATGAGGTGGAAGACTATTGTTGCTTCATCGTTGGCCCTTATGAAGTTAAAATTGTGAAATTCCAACTCATAAGGTTCTTGTCGTAAATGCGGCTAGGTGCAATAAGTGCAAGGGTCAAATGTCCAAATGTGAAATTTCCACGGGGTGCAATTTTATGATATTACTTGTATGATTCATGTATTTTGTTGTGTATACTTCGTGTATGTTCCGTGTATGCTTTATATCATCTAATGTTTACTAAATTCTCATATGCATGTATACATGTATGATTTTATGCCATGTTTTTTGCGAATCATAAAATCCTAAGCTTGGGGGCTAGCTAATCTCTTAACTTAGGGTATGTGCAGGATCATGATGGGCCAAAAAGTGGCGATATGATGGGTATGTGTAGGGTATGTGGCTGATGATTTTTTTTTACCAAAATTGATGAAATGAAAAGGGTTTTAAAGGAGATTCTCAGCTTTCCACCAATATAAATTATGCTTTACTTTGAATTTAATAACTAATTATTATTCATTTTCTTTGAATTATGATTAAAGTCTTGATTGATAAATTGAAAACATCTATAGCTTTCAAATGGTATCACATTTTTGAATCCAAAACATGTGTCACATTCTATGCTTCACATACTATAGGATTAAAAGAAAAAAAGAATTTCATGAATTTTTGACCAAGTTAAGGTGGTCAAACATACGAGTTTTTATATTTTTTAAAATTTGTAATAAAAAATTCATAATTAATTATTTACTTGGAAAAAAATTACAAAAAATATGTATCACATCGAGACATGAGTCATCTACTTAAATCTAAAATATTATAAAAAAATATTATCATTTCTTGTGGTTAGGGTAGTCAGATAGACACCTACTTATTTTTTCCCTAAAATTTAAGTGCTACTACATTGAAATTTCAAATTTTCACCAAATAGATTTAAAAAATAAATAAATAAACCTAGTAGTTTAGAAACTACATTCAATTTTCTATAGATTATATTCTTACATATTTTTGAAATAATATAGATAACTTATTCAAATTTTTATGTCAAGTTGCCTAACTCTGATTTTTCTGAATTTCATCACCACTTAAGGGCCTGTTTTTTCCATGATGATCCTGCACATACCCCTTAGCGACATTTTATGCCTTCAATATTTTGGTGGAGAGATTTGGCTTCTCTATACTTTAGTGCATGGATGAACGTAAGTCCATACCACCACTAAAGAGGCAGTAGAATGTACCATCATAAATTGTTGTTACTTAAAATTTCATGCCAGGTTTAGCACTTGGTTTAAAGTGTTCTTATGATGTACCATTTTTGGGGCTTAATTAAGAAACTTGGTTTAGTCCCTTGTTAATAGGACTTTTGAGGATAAGTTTCACTAGGACACTAGCCCCCTACACTAGCGTCTTGCCTATTTGCTCTGAAATTTAAAACTTGGAATGCCAACCTTGTTACATTATGTGGTGCATCTTGTTTGTCTCAACCTCAAAAAAGGTACTCAAGATGCACATATAAACTACACTCTTTCTCTATACTTCTCTACATGATTTCTACAACTCTCTATTTGTGAAGGTTATTTTGTAATGCACACTAACCCTTGTAGGTATTCAAGGAAAATTACTTTTTCATCATCTCTATGTGGTGACTTGTGATGAGATATCACTCCAACAAGGTTTTCACACATATGATAACACTATTTTATGCTATTTCATTCATTACAATCTTTATCATTTATTTTTCCTAAGCCCCCCCAAGGGCACACACTCTTTATTATCACTATCATTGTTGTTGTGGCGGTGGGAACACCAACACAAAGTTTGAATTAGGAAAGCCCCTATACAACATAACCATTTACCCCCTTTTGTAGGTCTCAGATCATTGTTTCAAAAGGAAAGTGAAATAACCCAAGAATTTATGTCATATAAGGATTGTACAAGTGAAAAAAAGTTAGTTTTTTCTCTTGAACACTAATGTGGTGCACTAGTGTCCTTAAAAATTTTCCCTAATTTTTTTATTGTAGGTTCCTCTCTCCGTTGCCATCCTAGATCCACTTTTGGTTTTTTCATATCGTCTTCAAAATTTGTGTATTATTTCTTGGATGTTAGTGTAGCACACTAGTGTCCTTGATATTTTTTTCCAATTTTTGGCAACATGTTCTTCTTTGTCTACCATTATTAGATCTATTGTAATTATCCTTAAATTACTATATATGTTTGTGTAATTATTCATTTATTCAAATTCTACGGTTTTGTATCACCTAGGTTAATTAGAGAATATTTTCATGAGTCTACCCTCTTTGCAACAAAGGAACAAAACCCAAGTATCTTGGCTCTCCTTTGAAGAAGTTAGCCAAGCACAACACCTTCATTGGTTTGTTTTCCAATGTTTAGTGAATAAAGTATTGATATGAGTTAATTCACTAATTAGTCTAGATTTCCTTTTCACATTAAACAACTAGTAAATCACTAAATCTAGAAAATACTTTAGTGTAAAATTAATAGTTATACAAGAGATGATGTTGCTTCAAACAACTAGTAATTATAGTTTCTAAAATTATATACATAATTAAAACCACAAATCATGTACTACCATATGCATATTAAAGATTCATCATTTGCAAACCCATGAACAAGACATTTTACATGACAAAGATTTAATGTCATGAGACATTAGTTTTCTACAAGAAACACATTTGAAAACATAATTTCTAAACAATGCATTACCAAAATACAATTGATTTGCAACATATCATTTCATGCCATGATGAGTTACATCAAAAAACACATACAATTTTCAAAATGCAATGCCATTAATTGTTGAAAATGTCAAAGAAATATTGATCTCATTCATAGTTAGTAAAAAAAAAATTACATCTGTAATATTTACATGAAACAAGCATCAACAATTACAAATATTGTAAAAATTATAGTTGTTTACTAATATCAAATGGCTTCAATATCTTAACTAGTTTCCTAATGCATTACTATGTTCTTTATGGCTAATATCTAAATTCACTTTACGAACTCAAACACCCATTCAATTCCATCAATGGGCTTTAAATTTGCAACCTTCTTAAGGAAGAAGAAGCCCATGATTTTCTTGTTCTTGTGTAACATGAGTATGTTAGTGATAAAGCTAGCTTAGATGAATGAAATCCATGAGACAAAAAATCTAGTTTCAAGAAACCTTCATATGTCTTGCATCATAGGAATACCTACACCCAATCTCGTCACCTCTACAATTTCCTAAAAACCTCCAAGAAAATGATTCTTGATCAATTCTAGTGAGAGAGCCAACACTAGCTCCTTTGGCTCCCCTAGGTCTAGCAGTGAAGCTAAAAATCTAGATGACACATTTTTGTTGACCTTGTATTGATCATCCACATGCATAAATTATTTTCCAAGCACCAGTTTAATCTCCACCAACATCATACGATTTGGTCCCTTAAACTCCACATTTAGTCACTAGTCACTAATATACCCAAAAAATCCACATGATGTCAATAACTTACAAGTCTTATTAGCATATCCATCTCTACTATGCCAACAAAATTAATTGTAAATTTATTCTATTTTCTGCCATCTCTAACTCTCTTGGAAATTTAAAGGCCTATTCCTTCCCATGTTGCACAAGGAAGAGGAGCCAAGCATATCTCCACTTATTAAACCTTAAAATTACTCTTTCAAGACATTATCTATATAATCTTTTTTCGTACCTATAGTTGCACATATTAAATAAATATTGTATATTATATGTTATGTTATATATACTTTAATATTTTATATAATATTTTAATTTTACATCATATTTATTAAAACATATTATATATACTTTTATAATATTATAATATAATAATATAATATATAATATATTATAAATATGCAGAATATAATATTATAAGATCAATATATAGTACAATCACAATGTATGCATTTTAATAGGTTTGATTCACACAAAATTTACATTTATATTACATGTATTGTAGCATGTAGCATTACATTTTCCATGGGCTTTTCACATCGCATAAAATTATTTTATGTTATATGTCTATTCTATATGAATTAAATGCATTGTCCTACAATTAATTAAGTATTCAAGGGTGACTATTGATCTCTTTGATATATATGTAATTCACCTGACTACAAATTGATCTTAATTTAATGTGTCAATGGGATATCTTAAAAAAAAACAATAATATTATCTTCTAATTGGAAGCTAGTGAAATTTATTGATATTTTGATATTGAAAACTACACAAGGTACTCTACAATAAGTTAGATGTCAATTGGAATAACATTTGCAATAGATTTCATATATCTTAAATGTTTGATGTACTCTACATGAAGCCATAATTGATTCCAAATAATATTTGTAGTGGATCTCCCACATGTTGAGGGTTTCTCCAAAAAAAATTATAGCTCACACGAGTAAATTTGATTAAATTTTAGGTTTGCTAAGATTTAAGTGCATTCTCTATCAGTTGTAATTAATCATTTAGTACTCTGTTAGAATCAAAAAAATTCTATAGAAAGAAATATTGAATCATTGTTAAATCCAAAAAATGCTTTTTTGTTTAGTGTTATGAATTATGATCAGTCTTTTCTAAGGTTAGTAAAGGTGATGTCATGGTATTATTGGGGATACTCTCAATTCTCTTTCCTTTAGTTATGTAGTTTTATAGGAAAAGAGACAACAATTGGCTTCAAAATGGGTGGAATTGGAAATAAATTGATCTGATTCAACTAGCTATTGTACCCAATTTTGAACCAGAATGGGGAACTTTGATGGATATAAGTATTGTTGATGGGAGTGTAGTTTTTTAATCTTTTATGCATGGAAACACATTAATTTCTCATACTCCATTTTGATAGAGGCCCTTAAAGAGGATATGTGGACTTTCAAAGTCAATTTTATTTTTCCTAGTGCATTGGAGTTTCCCAAAGATCAAGGTAGAAAATTTAATACCCCTTTAGCATCTTCTGCACAACTCCAATTTGTACCCAAGAAAATTACATCTTCTAAATTTGTAGCTCTATTTTCCCCAACATGTTCGACAAACCTTGTGATTTAAAATATGAATATTCATGGCTCTCATTTTGCCAAGATATTTGGAAAACCTCTTGGTTTGAAAATGTGTAATGCTTCAGCCACTACTGAAACTTCTTAGTGAATCTCTCACCTTTGTAACAAACTGGAGAAAATTCAATACATGTTTTTACCGATTCCATGACACCATTACTAGTTTGGTATCAATTGTGTCACATGTAAAGTTTGCATTATCTAATCATATTTACTAAGTTACAAAAAATTACAATTCATTTGCAATATAATAAATGGTTGTGTTATTCTTCATTCTTCATTTGAAGTAGAGAATTATTTTGTGTGTTAAGTATGTATTCAAGTTACAAGCAATCATATAATATTTTTCATTGAGATAAATTAGAATTAACCTTATTAGATTTCCACAATCCATCATGATATCACTTTTTCCATTTCTCAAGTACTTAAATTATATTTTTTAATTAGAGAATAAAAATTTAAATGCCAACATAAGTGGCCACTCATTCATTCATTTTCATACCCGTAACAACTCTCAAAGATATCAGAATCATGATCTCCATTATGATCTATGTGATACGATCTGAGTATAATAAATTAAAAAAAAAAGAAAAGAAAGTTATTTAGGTTTTTCAAACCAAACTAACATCTATCAAGTTCTAGCTCCAACTTTGATTTTTATAAAAGGAAAGAATAAAAATGATTGGGCAATTCGCAAGTTTTGAAAATACCTCAAAGTCCTCATGGTTTTCATGTTAATTGATTACCCCCAATTAAAAAGACATCATAAATTTGATTCATAAGAACTAAGAGGGAAACAACAAGAAAAGAGAGTTAGAACATTTGAAGGTTCTTAGAACAAGTTCTTAACAAAGCTCTAACCTATACCAAAATGGATTTGAAAATAATGATTCTTTAACTTGATATAATGTGGATTTGATGAGAACTTCCCCACTTATTGTAGGTTGGATGACTTCATGTTCCTTGCAATTTCCAAAAAATCA
Source organism: Sequoia sempervirens (assembly GCA_007258455.2). Lineage (NCBI taxonomy): Eukaryota > Viridiplantae > Streptophyta > Pinopsida > Cupressales > Cupressaceae > Sequoia > Sequoia sempervirens. The sequence goes on along the minus strand of VDFB02281492.1, from coordinate 1,055,247,885 downwards.
TCAAGATATAATTGTGATAGATTATTTTCTACTTCAATATTAATAACAATGGGCTCAAATCGTGTTAATAGAATTCTCAATATCTTCTCCACTACTATTTGATCACCAATATTTTCTCTATTCATTCTAATTAGGTAGAAAACACTAATTACACAAGTAAATAAATCACTCATAGATTTAGAAAAAACTAAAATACTAATATAAAAAAATATTAAATCATACTTACTAGAAAATATACACAATCCAAAGATTTAGTATGAAAATGCTATGACATATAAGCAAATTTTAATTATTTTTCTTGCCATCTATTGTGTTACAAGTATGTATACGTAATAAGTGCAATATGCATGGTAAGTATCTAACTTGACTTAATTATATAACTTGACATTTTCTTTTGAAGTGTACTTTAAGCTTCTAACTTGATAGAGTCCAACTTTCTAACTTGACTTGATTATATGATATGACATGTACTTTTGACTAGTGCTTTAGGCTTTCAAATCGACTTGACATGACATAAAAAATTTAAAGGATGTGATAACATTTCTAATAAATTATGTGATCTCCTTCTTTTCTTCTTTAGTGTCTATCGTGCTAGTATATATATTTTTAAAATAATCTATATAAAATATGCTAAAAGATATCCATACATCTATTTTTTTCTATTAACAAGCTTAAAATAAATTAAAAATCATTGCAAGACTTATGAGATGGAGAAAAGAAAACTCATTTCATTTAAACAATGAAAATAGAATGTTATGATGTTCTCTAGATTAAGCAAACAAAAAAATTAATACAAAATCATTGTACATAAAAATAGAATGTAGATTTTTGTTTTTCTTTCACAGATTTGCTAGTATGAAAATTCTATGACATATAAGCAATTTTTTTTTTCTTTTTCTTGTCATCCATTGTGTTAGAGGTATGTATACACTAGTATATATATATCTTCAAGATAATCTATATAAAAATACGTCAAAAGATTTCAAGTCATTTATTTTTTCGATTAGCAAACTTAAAATAAATAAAAAATCATTGTGTGATGTATTAGATGGAGAAACAAAAACTATTGTAATTAAATAATGAAAATATAATTTTGTGATACTATCACTTTTTAAATAATTGAAAAAATCAATAAAAAATAATTGCACATAGAAATAGAAAGTAGAATTTTGTTTTTCTTTCATGGATTTTCTGACCACCTATATGTCGTGCTATCAATGTAGAGTTATGTCTATCGATACAATAATATGTACAATATGCATGATAATTTTCTAACTTAACTTAATTATATGACTTTGACATTTACTTTTGAATTGTACTTTAAGCTTCTAACTCCACAGTGACCAAATTTCTAACTTGACTTGATTATATAATATGCCATGTACTTTGACTAATGCTTTAGGCTTTCAAATGGACTTGACATGACTTATATTCTTGACATATCAAAAAAATTTAAGGGACGTTCTCCTCTAAATATAGATATTTATGTGCCTTATTTTCTTCTTCAGTGTCCGTGTTTTATTCTACTGTGAATTCATATAATTTCTTAGCGCAATGCATTTCTAATAATGAAGATCCACTAACTCATTGAAATATCTAGATAACTTATCATCTTCTACTTGACCCACCTGAACGTTGAGTCAGAATAACTCTTCTATTGAAACCTTCACGGACGTCAACTAGACTAAATTTTGGAGTTTCCGAAACAATGCTAGAGCGTAGCTTGACGCCATGAAATTTCTCTTGACTTCAGTAAAAATGTGATCTCGACAAGATATTCTGCTTAGCCCTTCTAATGTAGCGTCTTTAATAAAATCTCACCGGAAGGTGTAATGCTTGTCCCAGCAAGCATCTCAAAAAAGATAAAAAAAAACCCACACAAATACAAAAGTAAAGCAAGAGATATTATTATTATTTTGTTCGTTTAAGCTTGAATGCAAACACAGAGAAACAAGCATGTAGCCTAAAGACAGGATTAATGGCACATCATTAGACTCCTTCAGTGCGATAGTAATGTCGCATGCACATGAAATCTCTGACAGGTTTGTGCACTGCGCGAGTTAGTTCATGGCGCACTTTGCTCCTCGACCCACCAAGACCAACAAGATGTGATAACGCATGCATATTATATTGTAGTGCCAGAATAAGAACGATGATGACGTCAATCCAAAGTACGCTCTCCTTGACTAGACGGTCGAAACATCTTTGTTAAAGAAAATTCCTCTTGTCCCGAACAGTACCTCCAAAGTCTACAGGTTTAGACACGAGAGACAGGATTAGACCATATCCGTGTCGACGCCTTCCCGCGAGTGCTTCGTGGGGACTATTACACAATCTAGCGCATTGTGCAATGTCCTCTGTGCGGCAATAACATTATCCCAACTCTGGAGGAGAGATGCAACTCACGTCGTATGCGCTACTGCCAACTTACAATGATCTTTTCATTTTGTGCAAGATGACAACTATGTCCTCTGAGAATCACGTGTTCCTCTACCGGATGGCGCAAGGAGCCAAAGTTAGCAACAGTGTAAGGATGGAAGCTTGAGCTACACACATGCTTGCGCTAGTAGCTGCATGATAGAAGGAACAAGGTTTGTTGTAGTCTAAGTTGGGAAGCAACTGGTACAACCGTGCACTTAAGGCTCTTCTACGTGCCACACACGTTTGGTGCAGCACACATGCAAGTATTTCTGCCTAAGGCATGTTACGTAGGTAATATCGTGACCTCGACCCAGCCTACCCACTATAGAAAGGGTAGAGTAGGGGTGATTGAGTTTGTGCTTCAATGCTGATGAATTACTTATTGAGCAATTAGTATCATTGAGTTTGGTTTAAACAACATACTTTAAGATTTGATTTGTTTAGATGATTCTAATATCATTGGGTTTGGTTTAAACAACACAATCTAAGTTTTGATTTGTTTAGATGACTCTAGTATCATTCCATTTGGTTTAAACAACACACTCTAAACTTTGATTTGTTTAGGTGACTCTAGTATCATTTAGTTTGCTTTAAACAACACACTCTAAATTTTGGTATGCTTACGTGGTTTATATGAAACCACACTAATAGGCGGGTTCTATTGGATAAGCTAGTGTAAATTTAGATGATCCACCTAAACAAGTCAAAGTTTAAAGTGTGCTATTTAAGCCTAGTTGTACCATTGACTTTCACAGTCAATTAATTGTTGTTTCATAGGAATGGAATATATGATTTTTTTTAATCTTTGATATTATTGTTATTGTTATTGCTGACTAGTGTTTGTGGTAGCTTTGATTTTAAATATGTTTTATTTTGATTTTAATCTTTGATATTATTGTTATTGTTATTGTTTTCCGTCATTCCTTATTGTTTGATATAACACATAGATACAATGCATCAAGGTATTAATAACTAGGACGACGTCGTATCTAGAGTAATGGACTTTGAATCGACAAGCAAATGGGATAGATCTTGTTTACACCTTGACATACGGAAACCTCATTGGAATGCAAGTTAGAAGCTTAGAATATATTGGACCAAAGCATACACAATAGTCAACAACATAATCCAAACAACCTTCCTACACACAACTAAGCAAGTATGCGCCAAGATTATTTTACAAGAGTATCCACAAGCACGGCAAATGAAAGATAATGATCGATGCCCCATTTCTTTCTCTCTAAATCATTTTGTTAGAAATCATTGAGAGGTCCTCAGAATGGGTCATTAAGATAAATCATAAGAAAAGATCAAAGACAAATAGTTAGTGTTATCTATAGCTCATGCCTAGTTTAAGTTTACCTAAAGTGATATCTAATATTGATGTCCATCGTAGGAAGGATACGTCCTAGGACATGTTGATCATAGGGTTGTTTGATGTTAGGATGATGATGCTAAGATGAGATATTGGTATAAACTTCATTGACATATTTACCTATGATTTAGACTCTAGATTTTGACTTTTGGGTTCTCATTTTATGACTTGCTATGTTTGTTTTCTACTTGTTTCACCAAAGGGTGAAGGTGACAATCGTTTATTATGGGTGAAAGTTTATTGCGGGTGAAAGCGAAATGGGGATGAATGGGTTTTGGATTTTCTAGAATATTTGAATGTTTTTGGTCTTTTGAAATGTTTTGAGGTTGTTTTTGGTCTTTTTGAAAGTTTATATGAATACTTAGGATTTTTTGATTTTTTGAGGTTGTTTAGGGTTTTCTAAATATTTGAGGTTTTTTAGGTCTTTTGAACGTTTTCTATTATTTTTGGATTTTCCATTTCTGAATGTTTTTGTGTTTTCTAAATATTTGGATGTTTTTGGATTTTTTGAAAGTTTTCAAATGTTTAGGGGTTTTCAAGATTTTTGGATTTTTGTTTTTTGGATTTTCGAGATATTTGGATGTTTTTGGATTTTCAAGAATATCCAAGTTTCGACCAAGAAACTAACCTAAAGACCTATCCTAGGGGTCTTGGGGGTTGATCAAAGATTAGCCTTGCCTATGTTATACACGTAGAGACCACGTAGTTTGACTGACCCGATCAATTTACAGGACAAAGATATGAATAAACAAGAGATGTTAGTTAATTACAACAGACTGCTAAGGACTAATCTAGGGTGTCTTGGGGGCACATCAATGATGGCCTTGCTTATGTTCAAGCTCAGAGACAACGTAGTTCAACTAACTCGACCGATTTATAGGACAAAGATATGAATAGACGAGAGACGACAACTAATTACAATGGACTGCCAAGGACTAACCTAGGGTGTCTCGGGGGCACATCAATGATGGCCTTGCCTATGTTCAAGCTCAGAGACAACGTAGTTCGACAAGAGACATTGTTTTTTGGATTTTTTGATGTTCACCCTTTTTAGGGTTTTGATGTCTTATGGATGTTTTGGATTTTCCTTTACAATTTTTTGAATGTTTTTGGATTTTCATTGTACAAGATTTTGCAAATGTTTTTGGATTTTTGCTGGATAAGATTTTATGAGTGTTTTTGGTGTTTTATGATAAGATGACCCATGACCTCAAGATATACAAGAACCTGAATGTGATGCATAACAAAATGCCGCTAGTGTGATATATTAGCCTACTTCGATAAATGCAGGATAGACTAACCTTGAGAATGTGCCAAGTAGTGCTAAAGAGTTCATGATACCTTACAATGACAAGCCATGATAAGGATGCAGATGAGGGATGAATTGTGGTGCAAAGAATGATAGGCCAAAAGAGCCAAAAAATAGATGGAGATGTTTTATTTATGCAAGGCGCCTATTTGCTAGGTTTTCACCAAGACACTTTCCCAAAGCACCATCGAAGTGAAAGTGGTTTTCACTAGAGGACGATTTTTTTCTTTACTTTTTTTTTAATCATTTTTCTCATTTTTTTTGGATTTTAATCATTTTTTTGGATTTTTTGTATTTCTAATTTATACCCTCCATGTTTAGGCATAAAATCTTTTGAGATGCAAGTTGTTGATTGGCTCCTACAAGGGTTCACCTTCAGGGGTTGACAGTTGGTATGCTCTTGATTCGTAGCTTGTTGTGCTGATAAATGGACCCAATTAGTTAGGCTCAAACTTTCCTTTGTTGTCTTGATCTAAAATGTTCTTATGATTTTTCTTTAAGACGAGATCACCTACCTGGAATGATCGACATTTGATTCTCTTGTTATAGCTCCATTTCAATCAGTTTTAGATATACTTGCAAGTGATTAAGGGCATCAAGGCAACATTCACCCAAGAATTCTAGCTCATTCAGTCGAGACACTTAGTACTCTTCTTCAGTTATCATATTCTTCAGTGATACTCACAATGATGGGAGCTCAACCTCAATAGGCAAGATGGCTTTTGATCCATAGACTAGGGAGAAAGGGGTTGCACCTAGAGGTGTTCGGATACTAGTTTGATAAGCCCAAAGAGTGAGATTTAGCTACAGATGCCAGTCACAACCAACTTTATTAACTATTTTCTTTAGGATTTTCAAGATAGTTTTATTCATTGCTTCTACTTGGCCATTGCCTTGGGGGTAGTATGGTGTAGAGAATCATGTTGGATATTGAATCATTGGTACAACTCTTTCACATCCTGACTCTTGAACAATGCTCCTTTGTCTAAGATGAGGGTTTGTGGTACACCATAACGAAAAATTAGGTAATTCAGAATAAACTTGGCTATTTGCTTCCTCGTTATGTAGGTCATAGGAATGGATTCAACCCATTTAGTAAAGTACTCAGTGGTGGTTATGATAAAATTATGGCTGTTGGATGAGGTTGGAGTGATTTTTCCTATGAGGTCAAGTCCCCATTGTGAAAAAGGCCATGGTGTGATAATTTGTTGCAATTCTTGAGCTAGAGCATGAATCAGATCCCCATGTTGTTGACACTGGATGCATTTACACACATATTGATGAGCTTCTTTTTCCATGGTTGGCCAATAGCACCCTGTCCTCAACAGTTTCTTAGCTAAAGTCATACTACTAGAATGGTACAAACATATGCCATCATGTACTAATGTTAAGGTAGTTAAGGCTTCCTCTTGGTTAAGAAACCATAGTAATGTCCCTTTGATGCTTCAACGGTAAAGGGTATCACTTAGGATCACAAATCGGGATGCTTTTTTGACAAAGGTCCTTTTAAGGTTCATGGTGATGTTTGATGGAAGTGTTCCTCTATTAAGGTAAGTAAAGATGTCATGGTACTATGGGGATCTAGGACCAACAATGACACACCCGAATTCAGATTCAGGGATTTTGAAAGTTGGTACAAGAATTTGTTCTACCAAGAATTCACATTGAAGGATGTTGTTCGACATGTCTAGTAGTGATCCAATTGTTGCCATGGCATCTACTACTCTATTGATCATTCGAGGAATCTTCTCAAAAGTTATGTCTATAAAAAGATCTTTTAGATTCTCCACCATCTTCTTGTAAGGAGTGAGCTTGTAATCTTTGGTTTGATAGTCATCATTAACTTGGTTGATAACCAGCTGTGAGTCTCCATAGACTTTCATCTCTTGTATCTAACACTAAACTGCTATCCTAAGACCCATGATTAAGGCTTCGTACTCATAAATTTTTATGGGAATGATAGCTTGTGGGTATGTGCAGGATCATCATGGAAAAAATAGGCCCTTAAGTGGCAAAAAAATAGAAAAATCAGAGTTAGGGAACTTGACGTAAAAATTTGAATAAGTTATCTATATTATTTAAAAAATATGTAAGAATAGAATCTATAGAAAATGGAATGTAGTTTCTAAACGACTGGGTTTGTTTAAAAAAAAAAGAAATCTATTTGGTGAAAATTTGAAATTTCAATGCAGTAGTACTTAAATTTCAGGGAAAAAATAAGAAGTAGGTGTTTGTCTGGCCACCTTAACCACAATAAAATGATAATATTTTTATAAGATTTTAGATATAAGTAGAGGACTCATGTAGATGTGATGCATATTTTTGTAATTTTTCCAAGTAGATAATTAATTGTGATTTTTTATTACAACTTTTAAAAATATAAAAACTCATATGTCTAACCACCTTAACTTGGTCAAAACTTCATGAAATTCAATTTTTATTTTCTTAATCCTATAGTATGTGAAAGCATAGAATGTGACACATGTTTTGGATTCAAAATGTGATACCATTTGAAAGCTATAGATGTTTTCAATCAGTCTATCAATGGGAACTTTAGTCATAATTTGAATAGAAAATGAATAATAGTAAATTCAAATTAAAAAATAATTTATATTGGTGGAAAGCTGAGAATCTCCTTTAAAAACCCTTTTCGTTTCATCAATTTTGGGTAAAAAAAAATGTCAGCCACATACCCATCATATTGCCAGTTTTTGGCCCATCATGATCCTACACATACCCTTGTAATACTTTGGGATGCAATCACCTTGGGGGGTGATGAAAAGAATGTCAGCTCGTGATCCATGTTGGGAGAATGATCCATCAAAGTATATCTTCCACCAAGCTGTGAGATTAATAAAGAACATTGATTAGTTAGGGAACTCAAATATTAAAGGGTTCTCATCATAGATGGGTGCTTCTACTAGTTGCTTTGTGATCACTTGTCCTTTGATTTCCTTACGCTCCACATACTCTATGTCAAACTCTATCAAGATCATTACCCATTTAGTCATACGTCTCATGAGGGTTGCCTTAGATAATAGATATTTTAATGGATCAATTTTTGCAATGAGCTTGATTTGGTGTGACAACATGTAATGCCTAAAATTTTGTGAAGTGAAAACTATTGCTAGGCATGCTTTCTCAATGGGTGAATAGTTCATCTCATATCCTACCAAGGTTTTTCTGATGTAGTATATGGCTCTTTCCTTTCCGTTCTCATCATGTTGTGCTAAAAGAGCTCCTAGTGTTGCTAGTGTTGCTAAGATGTACAGGATCAATGGCTTGTTTGGTATTGGTGGCATGAGCACTGGAGGTGTTAGTAGATAATCCTTGATTTGCTGGAAAGATTTATCACATTTCTCATCCCATTTGTAGGTTATCCATTTATGGAGAAGATGTGAAAAGGGATGAGTCTTATCCGATAGTTGAGCTATGAATCTTTTGATGGACTGCAACCTTCCTTGTAATCCTCTCATATGTTTCAATGTATGTGGAGGTTCCATGTCTAGGATGGATTTTACCTTTGCTAGATCAATTTTTATCCCTCTTTGTCAAACGATAAAGCCAAGAATTTTCTCTGATGTGACCCCGAACACACACTCTTTTGGATTCAGTTGTACCTTATATTCTTCAAGTTTGTCAAAGATAGGTCCTAGGACTTGTATGTGCTCAATTCTCTTCTTTGATTTTGAAAAAATATCATCCACATAATCTTAAACTATTTTGTGGATCATTTCATGAAAGATGAGGGTCATGGCTCTTTGATAGGTAGCTCTTGCATTCTTCAACCCAAATGGCATCACATTCTAGCAGTAGGTTCCCCATGGACAAGTAAAGGAAGATTGATGTTGATCCTCTTTGGTGATTATGATTTGATTGTAGCCTGAAAATCCATCCATGAGTGACAACATTTCATGCCTAGCTATTAAATCCACAATGAGATCAATGTTGGGAAGAGGGAAATCATCCTTGGGACATGCACTGTTCAAATATCTGAAATCAATGCATATTATGATGCCCCCAATGGATTTTGAGACTGATACCAGGTTTGAAGCCCTCTCAGGATAATCTATCAGTCAGATGAATCCAATGCCAAGAAGCTTTTGTAGTTCCAGTCTAACCAAGAGTGCTATCTAAGGGTGCTTCTTCCTTAATTTTTGCTTAACTGGTTTGGCATTGGGATAAACTGCTAAGTGATGTACAACCACTTCTGGATGAAGGTCTGGCATATCTGTATATGACCATGCAAAGTTGGATCTTCTCTCTTTAAGAAATGCTACATGGTTCTTCTACTCTTTGTCTAGCAAAGATTCAACATAGAAGGTGATCTTAGGTGCTTCTTTTGTTCCCACATTGACTACAATAGCCTTTTCTACTAGTACCGTTGATTTTTCTAGATGCATTGCACTAAAGGGAAGATTGAATCCTTCATCCTTGGTTACCTCAGAGAGGTTTCACCATCAGATGCATCATTTTTTTATACTATTTTAGGACCAAAGAGTGCCACTAGGTGTTTTTCACTCAAGGATCAACATGTTAAGGGTAAGTGCACCAAGATGGTTCCTAAAAAGGGGGCTTAAGTGGCCACTTTTTTTTTCTGAAATAAGGAAATACTGACCTTGGACGTGAAATTGAGGATACTTACACTCAAAATTTTGAGATAGAACAAAAATAAGGATTCAAGTGCTTTGAGTCTACTTTCTAAACTACTAATTTATTTTGAAATAGGTTGAGATTAAGGGGTTCAAATGAGGGACGTACACAAATTGGTGCTATTTTTGTCAGAAAAAAATAACATAGCAACTCTTGTACGACCCTCGTATGGTGAACATTTTTTTAGTATTTTTAAAATTGCTATGGTCAGAAGTTAGCTAACAGTATGAAGTTGATGTATGATTTTTCTGATAATTTTTTAATGAATATTTTATTTTTTACTAATTTTTGAAGTGGATAATTCCTGAAAAATAAAATTTTGGTCATGCCACCCCTACAAATTTTGGAAACTAATTGATTTATTTTTTAAAACAAAAAAAAAGAATTAGAATGGAGTCTAAATTCTTAAAATGTAATTTATTAGAAATTTTGATGAACAGTTAATTTATAACGAAAAAAACACCAAACACTACTTTTTGCCAAAAAAGAGACATACAAACAAAATAAATTATGGATGACTGGCTTAACATTGTTAAAAAGTGAAAAAAATCACATCGTTGGATAGGTAAGAGAGAACCTAACATTACCTAGATGTTCGATTTGTTCGATATTGAATGATGTGCAATCCCGACGGTGAACACGAACCTGATTATGTGAAATATTGTAGAAATTGCAAAACCACGTCTCTGGTCAATGGGAATTCCCTCCAAGCCTTGGGTTGATGGTAGAGAGTATTAGGGTTGATTGTATAGGGTAGAAGGTTTAAGGGTTTAGGGTTAAATGGTTTAGGGTTAAGGGTTTAGGGTTGAGGGTAGAGGGTTTAGGGTATAGGTTTGAGGGTATATGGTTGAAGGATTAGGTTGAGGGTATAATGTAAAGGGTAGAGGGTATAGGGGTTGAGGGTTTAATGTATAGGGTAGATGATAGAGGGTATAGGGTTTAAGGGTCAAGGGTTGAGGGTTGAGGGTCTAGGGTTGAGGGTAGAGGATTGAGTGTATAGGGTATAGGGTCGAGGGATTAGGGTTGAGAATCCAATGTATAGGTTGGAGGGTATAGGGGTTGAGGGATTAGGGTTTAAGGGTTGAGGGTAGAGGGTAGAAGGGAGAGAGATAGAATTAGGGTATATGGTAGAGGATAGAGGGTAGGGTGCCAAAGGTAGATACTTGAGAGTGTGAGGGTGGTGAGAGAGAGAGACTTGAGAGATAGGTAGTGAGAGGGAGTGCGAGAAGGACAGAGTGGGAGAGAGAGGGAGTGTGAGTGAGAGACCTGAGAGACAGAGAGGTTGTGGGAGGGAGTGACCTAATAGAGGGAGAGAAAGAGGGGGGTGGAGTGAGAGGGTCTTATCTAGGTAGGGTGGGAGGGATAGATAGAGAGAGGGGGGAGAGAGAGAGAGAGAGAGTTACCTAGGTACTTTAGAGGGAGGACACGAGAGAGAGGGGGTGGGAGGGAGATACATGAGAGAGAGAGGAGTGGGAGAAATTGTGGAGGAGATAGAGATAGAGGGTTGATAGGGGTGAGTAGAGGATTGATTGAGCGAGGT